>JAWWTY010000077.1:20201986-20260638 GCA_035222235.1 Margarornis squamiger
ATTGCAATATAAGCAATTGCTAGCTGAAAATAAAGGGAAAAAATGAAGAGGATAGATAGATAGATAGATAGATAGATAGATAGATAGATAGATAGACAGACAGACAGACAATACCATGAATAACAGAGACAAGGTAACTCAGTATTTATATCAGACATTGGTTTTCTTTCTCTTCTACTTAATGTATTGTTTGCCTACTGAGTTTTTAGTCATACAGTTCATTTGTATATGAATTTATTCCTCTGAAAATTGGGAACTTCTGTATTTTGAGAAGTACTTTTTCTGTAGGCATGACAGCATGCTAAAGTGATTAGCAGAGTTAAAGAGAAGATAGCAGTACAGTAGACAGAGTTACAATA
Source organism: Margarornis squamiger (assembly GCA_035222235.1). Lineage (NCBI taxonomy): Eukaryota > Metazoa > Chordata > Aves > Passeriformes > Furnariidae > Margarornis > Margarornis squamiger. The sequence goes on from JAWWTY010000077.1 coordinate 20,202,346, forward strand.
AAAAAAATCACCCTCGATTGTTTTGGAAAATAAAAAACCATTTCAAATATAAATAGTACTGTGTCCTGAAAAGAACAGCCTGCAGTTCAGCAGAGCTGATTGTATAGTATTGAAAAAATGTATGGTTGGGAATTACTGCAGAGCACTGGATCTGCAGGATGAACTCTGGAACGCTATTTTAAGGTACATATCCCAGCTGCAAAAAGGTGGAAACCAACTACAGAAAGACTGAGGCAGAGGAACAAGGAAAGTCAAAAGCTAGAAAAGTTCACCTTCGAGGAAAGATGGATGAAGTTGAGTGATTTACCCTGAAGAAGTATATGCTGAAATGTTTTCAAACAAGTCTTTGAACAGGAGAAAGGGGGGAAAAAAGTGTGGTCTTGAGTGAGAATAAGACAAAAAAATTGGACTCAAACTGACTTCTGTCGTTGCTGGAGATCTTAAAAAAAAATCTCCCTTTTTCTTCCTCCTCCTCCTCCTCAAAAAAAAAAAAAAAAAAAAAAAAAAAAAAAGAAGAGAAACTAGCTTGTGCTTTCCTTCTCCCTAAAGAGTTACTGAAGTGGTAATTAATTAGCACCCTCTACATTGCTACATAGTATTGGATGATCTTCAGGTCTGTCCGTGATGCTTTAAATGCATAAGTGTTATGTGGATACATAATATTTAAATGAAGAAAGGTTAAAGAGGTAACATCAAATTCCAAAGGGGAAAAGGGACCTGACACTGTATGGGGGCTTTTGGGGAAAAAATATCTCAGCAGAGAGATCTTAATTACGGTCAGCAATTGTTCCTAAAGAACACATGAAGTCTGACATGCAGGTTCAGTTTGCTTCCAGCTTTCTCAGCAGAGTTTGTTGCAAGGTGATAACCTGCACTGTCTTAACCTCTGTTGTGGAGCTGTATTCCTCTTGTTTCAGACCCATTATGTTGCTTTATAGTGTATGTGTTGCTAGAGGGAGGTGTGAACCACACATAAGACTACAAGTAGGTTTTCAAATTTTTTTTTACATTATTTTCTATCCCAACCCTTAAGACTGCTATAACATAGAAGAGGGAAGTTTATTTAGTTTAAAAGTAAATAAAAAATTAAATAAAATTAAATAAAAATAAAAGTTAAGAGCTTTTAAAATATTCTCATGTAGCTGAAAACACAACTTTGTCAGGAAAGAACATGAACACAAAACTACCAGTTTTCTTAGTAAGCAAAAGTAACTATTTAAAGTATAGAAATGTGCCACAGGATACTTTGCCTACCTTATGAGGTTGTTTTCCGCTCTTGTCAGCTTTGGCTTTCAAAAGATTTTTCCTTTGGGGATTTTTTGGAAGCAGCAGTGAAGCCTGAAAAATTGCCTTCTATATGTTATTTTTAAAAATTTCAGTGTGAAAAGATGAAATAAATAGAATTTCACTGTTTTGTTAGCATTACTTTTTTTTCCCCCTGAGAGGATAAGTAGGAAAAGGTAAGAAATAAAATTGATGCATCAAACATACAACTTTAGGATTGTTGCTGTTATTAAGGTATTCATTAAGTTGGGGTCTTTGCATTGATCCCATGGTATACAGATAGTGCATGAACATGCCACAACTTACATTGGTCAGAACCCAAAAATTAAATTGGTTTCCTCAGTGAACTGAAAACAACTGTTTTGTTTCAGACACCTATTGTTTTGGTCTTCAGAGCAATTACAGCATATTATAACAAAAGTAAAAAATATTTTCCTGCAAGACCAATGTACTGAAAATAAGCCTTACTAGGAACTTTTAACTTACTGGAGAGCAAAGTCACAGTGCAGTGAAAGGAAGATTTGTGCAAAAATGTTTGGTGTCAGTTGTGCAAAATGCAGACTTACTCTTGCAGGTTTTCAAGCACAAGGGAGGCCTTATTTAGTTAGAGTTGAATATGTGGGCAAAAAATTTCTTGGTGAAAAAGAAGTGAAAAAAATTAGGGGAGATCTCTTAAGTAGTTAAATATACCATCAGACTTGTTAGTGTGTTCACACTGGCCAGGTCAGGGTTGTAGGACACTGCAGTCACAAAATAGTTAGTTACTTGTTCATTTATGTTCATTTATGATCTCAGCTAGGGTAAGTTGATGTTACATTTCATTTCTGCCACTCAGTAAGTCACCTTTTCCTGTGCCAGTGCTCTTTGCTAGTGGGGAGATCAAAGGCCTGAAGCTCCATCGCACAGGGCATGCTGCCCATTGACAGACCTGCTGTAGGTCCTTGCTGAGGTGAGGTCTGACACTTTCCAGCTGCCTCAGCCTTCGTGCAGTGTGGAGGTTGGGCAGAGCATGGGAACTGGGAAGTGTGGTGATGCCAGAACATCATAAATACCAAGTATTTCAGCTGTCTGTGGCACAGTTGAGTACTGCCAGTCTTTACCATGAAGTGTCAGCAATGATTTCCTTCCTTATCCTTCATACTCTCCCTTTTAATGTCACTAATTTACAGGATATACAGCCAGCAATTCAGTATTTAATACCAGGAATGTTGGGATCCTCAGCATTCAGACAACTACCTCACTGTTGCACAAAAGGGCTTAAAATTAATCTGATTCAGAGATCTGTGTGCTGAAATAAATTATTTGATATGGTTATTGAAAGATAAATACAAACTTTTTGAGTGTTGAAAAGCTTCATTAGTAATTGCTACCCAAATTGCTAACACTTTTACGGTCATAGAAGAGATGGGAGTGAGGCAGGAGAAATAACCATTTTAGGGACTGAAGTTGGAGAGGTGACAGACACCACTTCATCAAACACAAGCACAACCTCAGTAAAGAAGAGCAGTGATATTTCACAGCACAGCACATCCCAGCAGTTCAGAAAGGTGTTCTTAAACATACTGTACACTCTATCTTTTTGATCTTTTTGTTCACTTAGGCATATGGTATCTGGAGGTTTTTTTATATAAGCAAATTTAAAAGGGCTGTCTCAAGATCCCTAAACCTGATCATGTCAGATGCACACAATGAAAGCAAATATGTTACTCTGTATCACCATTAGTTGTAGAATTATTTGAAGATGTATCTAAGTGTGTTGTTGTCACGTTTTTGCTATTTACCACTGTTAGATTTTTGGTTTATAAGCAGCAAAAGCAAACTGTCACTATTTGCTGTAAATTGAAGCTTTTAATAACTATGTCTGTTCTACAACATTTGTCAGCTTTGAATATTCTGTCAGAAAATAAAAATAGCAGGAAATCTCAGCAATAGTGACACTGAAATTTTATCTGCTTTTGCTCAAAGGTGTAAAATACAGGCTTCAGGAATAAGCAATTGTAGTTTTCCCTTCGAAAAAAAATTCATTTGCTGTGGCTAACAGTAAACTCTGTATACATCACCACCAAAATAAATGACAGTTTTTATGCAATGTAGCTATCTACACAAAATACTGTTAAGACCTTTAAATGGTAAGAGATGGCCAAATAGGCATTGTTTGTCAGATTCCAGCACTGGGTGCATTGTTGGACACAAAAATGAATTGTAGAAATGCACTAAAGAGTAGTTCAGCTCAATAACAGACGTGTTTTATCATCTTGTAAAACCTGACTGTCATGTCAAAGTGTTTTAAAGTGAAAAGAAGACATTTCAAATGTAAACTTTTTCAAATAACATTATTTTACTTAGCTTGGAGATGTGCTTTGTAAAATTAGTATGTATAAAAAATAAAACTAAAAGTGTACATACACGGCCATATTTTGTTGCTCTTATTTTTCAGTGCTTGTGTGGGAGATGTTCTTTTGGTAATTTTCTTGAGAGTTTTTTTGTTTAAGGTTTTCTTTATTGCTCAGTAGTATTCCTTCTTCTTTGACTAAATAAAGAAAAGCTAATTTATCAGCTTTAGTGTTTTTATTCATTCCCAAAGCATACTGAGAGTAACTGTATGAACTGTGAAATACAAATGTATTGTGGTGGATCTCTTGTTACAGAACAGTAATATTTTGGGACACCCCTGGCAGGATTTCTACTTGTTCTTAACTGAAGTGTTTTGCTTGCAATGGTGCTAGTTCAATTCTGCCATCAGAAGTGTGTTAAATCCAGCCTGAAACACTGGTTTCCACCTAAAGCCATTTCCCCTTCACACTCACTTTTCTCTCTTTTTATTTGTAAAATCTCTAACGAGGTAGAGTTATGGTACTGGGTAGTCTTAGAAGATATTCTGACAAATACCTGTCTCCTCTAGTCTTTCTGTCCAGTAGTGGTTGGCTAATGTTTTAATTGTGTTCTCTTTTTCTGACAGTCAGAAAGCCGCTAGCTATCATTTTCCTCTCCAATAAGCCATCTCATTCACAATGTTCATTTGAAATTTTGAGGCTTGTGTTGCCAGAAGATGAATCTGATTAAAAAAACCACTTTCCATTTTAGGAGAGGGTCTACAAAAATTTTATCTGATCAAAAAGAAGTGTTACAAGATTGAATTCCTGTCCACTGCAGAAGTAATTTTTGTCTGACAGTGCCTTCAGTCTGCTGTCAGTGTCTTTCAAGAGTAATATGGGAATGTAGAGGCAGAGGGGGGAGACTTACCTAGAAAGGGATAAAATTATTCCTCTGGGAAATGTTTTTTTTTTTTTTATTTCACAGCAAAGGTTTGAGTCTGTTCCTGAATGAAAGGGCAACACAACCTAGAAGGGTCCAGCAGGGAGAACATAACACGTAGGATTTGTTTAATTTAGAAAAAGAAAAAAAAAATTCTTAATTCTCTCTTTTTTCTGTTGGATTTCATTGGGCAAAAATTGTATATAGGTGCACAATCATGATAAAAATAATGTTTTTGTCTAAGATGTCATTGTGCGATTGAAGCCTGTAAAGCAATTTTTCTTACTTAGTCACTTTCAAAATATTTATTAGGTTAAGATTATGTATACCAGTATCTAAAAATGATTTGTGAAGTACACATCTGAAAAACTAAAACAAAATCTCTTCAGCCTGGAATCATATCAAAAACGAAAAATGAGTCTGGTTACAAAACAAAATTTAGAATTTTACATTAGATTTATAGCAGAAATAGTGGAAGAGTGGCAGAGCTTGTGTTTTCAATGGCATTACCTAATTCAGAAGAGAAGGCATTTAAAGTAATTAAAATAATTAATATTGGAAAACTGTCTATTCAATAAGAAATACAAATCTGCAGAAATAGACCTGAACTCTCCTTCCTGGAAAGGAAATTATCAACCATGATGTGTAAGAGAGCTGTACAATAGTATGTGGCATGATACAGAGGAAGAAGGAACTTTACCAAGTACTTCTCATAATCCAAGAATTGTCGGAAATAATCTGGGATAGAAGTACAACAGACAGAAGAAAGGAGGAAGGTGGTTTGGTTTTTAGCATGTCATTCATTCCCAGCCTCATTCTGCTGTTGTCTGAAGGCAAGTTCACTCCTCTTCATATCGCCTTTGCCATTATTCCCACAGAAAAGAAATTGGGGGGTGTGGACCAGACAGAAATCTGCTGTCTGCTAGTGACACATTTGCCATCACCTAACCCAGGCGCTGCATCTGGCCACACCATTACCCTACAGGTGCAATTTTTGTCTTTGGAAGGAGCTGTATTTCAGTCTCCGGGACATTCCTTGCATGCAGCCATAGTTCTCGTGTTCAGGGGTAAACGTTTAATATTCAGATAATTGGAGATGGGTCCACCTAAAGCTCTGTGAGCAGAACTCATTATTCAGTGATATGGGGATGGGAATTTGAAGAAGGTTGTGCTGAAGTCACCTGTGGTTGACAAGAGGAGCAAGTGACACACACCAAAGAGAGATGCATTGAGACTTGGATGATTTTTTTTTTGCCCATGCACCTTCCTGTTATGTCAGCCATCTGTTTGACATGGTCTGTGTGTTGTGAAGAGGGTCATGTACTTCAAGTGCGTTTAGCAGAAAAGGAGATGGTAGTTGTGCCGTGCCAGGACGTGTCCCAGAGAAGGAGCGTCCGTGGCACCTGTTCCCAACCAGTTTGCCATCTTGGAAGAGCTGTTTGCTCCGCAGAGGATAGTGTGAGGTGTAGTGTCTTCCAGTACCTCTTGGGTTTCTGCTGCTTTGGACTGGATACGTGCAGTCTGACATGCCACTTGGGCAAGGTTGCTGGACCCTGGTCTATGTAGAGTCACTCTGTAACTGCTGCATTCCCTGAGAGGCTACAATTATTCAGGGTCAGTTCAACTTTCAGGGCTGGAAGCTATTTTTAAGACTTCAGCTGCTACGTGTGTGCTTTCCAGCCCTTTTTGAGTGCTGAGGCTCAGGGCAAGGATGAGATGCCTGGTCACAGGTCACACCATGTTCCAGCATACCAGCTGCTCCCTGAGACCCGCCAACATACACCCTCGTGTCCCGAGACAAAGGTGCTGTACCCCTCCAGTAAAGTCACCTCAGTTTACCAGGTGGCTGGCAGACATGTGCAGTCTGCTTCTGCAGGAGCAGCTCCTGAGCTGTAAATCCTCAGTGTACTGCTAGTGACTCGCCCATCAAATCGTGCCTTTGCTGGGACTGTAGTCTGCACCTTAGATAATGTAGGGGATCATTGTCCATCTTGTTTTCATGTACGGTCAGCATGCACACGGTGTAGGCAAGTTTTGAAACATGTAAAACTTAAAAAGTATTTTTCTTGTACCCATAAAATATCTCACTTGCATTTTGACAGAGTTATAGAAGCTTCAAAGCAACCATATAACAGTGTGAAATGGGTTTTTTTCAACAACATCTAGTGGCACCAGTTCTTATTTATGTTTCCAGGATTTGTAACACTAACAACTGTATTTTTAAAAGTCAGATAAAGTGGTTTCATCTATTGGTTATATTTTTTGATGCTTTGGGAGATGTGTTTAGTTTTTATTTTGGAAGTCACCAGGCTATTTTAGAACCTGATGAAAAATATCGAGAAGAGAAGTAATCATAAAGCAAGGCTTTGGAAAATCGCATGTTTTCGAGCAGAGTTCCTAAGAAATATATTAGATCTGTAGTATGATTTAAGTGCAGTGATTTTAAGGAGGATGTGTTTTGCAGAAATAACATTTGTCATCAAGTCATTTTTCCCAGGTAAGCACCTTTCCTTGGGTGCGTTGCAAGAATTCCCGGACATGTGAATAACAACATGCAGGAATGTCCATGGGAACAGGGCTTAATGTCGGACAAATGCTGCACTGGTGCTTCTCCTCCCAGAGAGCTTTCCCTTTATGCCTGGCACAGCAGTCCTACCTGATTGCTCTGATATTTTTAAGAAAGTTTTTTTTGCTGTCTTTTGTCCCCATGTCTTTACACTTCAAATTTTGAGAAAATCTTCCTTTCAGTCCAAGTGTTTTGTAAGTGCTACCAGTTGAAATGGTTTTCCCGTACTCATTGGTTCAGTAGCTTTGGTGAATCATTTTAGTGAAAAATGCCTTTCAAATTGTCCAACAGTCCCACAGAACAGTGCTCTGGTGTGACAGGTAATTCCAGTACCTTTAAAACAAGCACTGTCAAAATAACTACTTTTTATTCACACTTGTGTGATGGTGATCTTTTTTACTTTCTAGACAGTCTGTGTGCAAAAGAATATGTATGTGTGTGTACTTTAATGAATGAGCCTGTTGTCCTTTTCACCTTGCTACTCTCTCCCAACCCTAAAAACAAAAAGGAAAAAGAAGCAAGCTACTTCTTATAAGCAATTTTGATTAATGCATTGCTTTAAAATTCTAGCATCAGGAAATAGAAGAAACGTATTTTGGATAACTGGATTTTTCTGGAAGACCTGCCTTTAAAAGTGGTTTTATATCTTTGCCTGGGTTAAGTGATACAGCAAATGCTCTTGATATAGTATTTGTGTTTCATCTGAGGGCTGTAAATATTTTTTTCAGATCTTCCTCTGATATCTCTGTGTCTAGCAGAAATTCTCCCTCTGACTGAAGCGTATCCATCATTCTTTAGGGTATCCATCATTGCACATCCTGATTCAATAAGATATTATATCTTATTATCCTTCCAGTGAGTCACCGTATTTGTGAATTTAACTGGTATTGTCCAGATGTATCATCTTTGATTCAATGTGTTGGGTGCTGTGGGACTTGCTCCCCGTACACCACGTACTGCAGGTCAGTGTTATGTGGTTCTGAGCCATCCCAGGGACTGTTTTTATCTGTGAGTGGTACCAACAGATAACAATTGAGTTTTTGTTAGTGCAAAATTTATATATTCAGTTTTGTTAAAATGAAATGTTAAGAAAAGCTTCAGTTTATCTTCTAATACTGAAAACTCTAATCTGATTTGGTAGTTAGGGATTTTCACATAGTTTCTTTTTTGCAGTCATCACAGAGGATTACACATATCTTTTTACCTTTGTTTGGTTATTCAGTGTTATGCTAACTCAATAAATATTCACCAATTCCAACTCTTTTGAGAACTAAAAGGCATAAAGCATATTCAGATTGAAACTTCAAGAAGTGTTAATTGTGATGGAGTATGTGACTCGTGATAAGTTTTGGGCTTCTTAAAAGGTGATTCATCACATAGCTTTGCATGTCATTTAGACATGTCCATTTTAACTCTCTGTGAATAATTAGCTGAAAATTGTTTTGTTTTTCTGCTTGTTGTAATTGCAGTAAAATGCCTCCTGACCTCCTTAAAAAAACCCAACAAACAAAAACACAGGAAGAATACAGAACCAAATGTGCTTTTTTTAATAAGTACAGTACAGATTACAAAATGTTGGAGATCAGTAAAGACATCTTTTTTTATTTGTGCATTTTCAGAAAGTATTTTTTAGAAAATAATTGAGATGATAGACTTGCAAATAAAGCAGAAGACACAAGGAGCTGTGCTTCCATGGCACTAGTAGTTGCCAGTAAGTTGTAGGGCGAGGAAGTTAATTACAGGATCACAACAGTCTACAGATGTTCAAAAGATGAAACTACTGGTCAGAGTAATATGTTTTATTGCTTACTGCAAGTGGGATATGGACAGTTTTAACCTGAATGCCAAGGAAGACCTACAAGTGAATTAACTCCTTGGATCATACTTTTCCCTGAAGTACTTAAAATGCATTGTTACCAATGTTTAATAAGCGGTAACTCATTGCTCAGAGCATGGGCTGGGTTCTGTTTCTAGCTGTTCTGATGCTAAAAGCACTTTTCTTGGGGCCATCCAATTACAGCAATCCGTTAACCTCTTTGGAGGAAAAAACTGAAACCCAAGTCCAGAGAGATGAATGAGATGGACCTGAGGGCAGACAGCTCACTGAATAGGCTTTTGATTAAAAAATTACCTCATTCTTAAGTACTGATTGGGGAATTTCAAAGAAACAGATGAGAACCCGATATAGAAAAATTCTTGCATTTCCTGCTGAGGAAGTGTGTTCAAGCAGGCTGGAAGCTGGCTAAATAACCAGCTTTTAGAAAATCCTCTTTGCAGGAGATAATCTCATTGCATTTTTTAGAGGTAGTTGCTAGTTTTCCCAACAAGTGTTCCTGGTGGTTACTGCATGCAGTTAGCAGCCAAGCAAAGAACAATAGTTATTCTTAAGGAAGAAAAAATCCTTATTTTCAAGCAGCAAAGGTATTATCCAGATAATGTATTAATTTATTAATTTTTTATCCTTTAAAATCCCTTCATGTAATGCCATAGACTTGCCAAATTAAAGGAGGTAAGAACTTAAGTGATGAAAAGCATCGGACAGAAATTCCCCAATTCCAAGAGAACATTATGGGCACTCAGAGGAGGGAGGACATGCTTCAGGGGAGTTTCTGGGGTATTTTGGGGAGGGAGCTGGAACAGGTTTTAAACTTTGCAAAATCAGTTTCATCTGTTCTGGTGGGATTTGCTTAAATCCCATCAAGTTAAAAATTAGTCATTCCCAGGGAAGAGTGAGAGCAGGTATGGCAAGAGTTGTTACTGTGTGACATTTCTCTTGCAGATCCCCAGTGGTGGTCCTGGCCATTCAGCTGCTGATGTTTGCTGGGCTACACAGCGTGACTTGTCTGCTGTGTCACTATTCTGATTTTGAAATGTCTGTCTGTCTGGCTTGCCAGGTTTCTTTGTACTGGCTTTGAATTTCTAGATAAAATTTCTTGCAAACATAATAGCTTCTTCTCATCTGTCTGACTGATTTCCAGTAGGTGTGAGGCTGTGCTGCTTGTTGTCAAGATTTTGACAAGGGTTTTCAGGTTTGGCACTCCCCAAACTAAGTGGTAGTCAGCGGTGTTTGAGCCTTCCTAAGAGGCAGTTTAAGTTGGTGTCTTACGGAATTAAAGTATTCTTCTCTGACAAAGAATTTGTCACTTTCAGAACAGAAAGTATTCCTTCGCAGGGAAATAAAAGTAATATAGTAATCCTTATTAATACTTATACTTGTAAAATATCCATGACTTTTTTTTTTCTCAGTTCTTTTCTGCTGTGTAAAGGAGGGACCTTCAGGGTTGTGTCTCTTTTTGTCTCTTTTTGTTCAGTGTCCATCTGAATCTTGTATCCTGTTAATTAAATGTAAACCTCCTTGCAGTCATTTCAGTGGATTTTAATCTAAACTGCTGGTGTCTTTGTGCACTATGTGTGTTCCCAGCAACTTGATTATGTTGGTACCATTTCTGAGTCATCTGTGGACTTGTTTATTTATCACCACAGTCAGTCCTCCCATTAAATTTTTGACTATAGCATTGGCAGTTGTATCAAAGGCTAGATCTTTTACCCTGAAATCTAAGAAGAGGGTAAAACATGTATACTGTAATCTCCTAACTTCTAAAAGGCAAAATAGAAATTTTCCACTGATATAAGAGGTCCATCATGCTGTTCCAGCTTACACCGAGCAAGGATCAGTCCTGTGGCATGTAAACTGAGTACACTTACTGCCTTGCTTTTGTCTGTTCTTAAGAGGAAAGTCTGATACCCAGCATGCCAGAAAGTATTCGAGCTGGGTTTAATGAGTACGAATAAGAGTAAAGATACAACAACATAAGGCTCAGCAGTCTTGTGCAGCTGAAACTCACAGCTCTGCTTCTTCACTGCTTCTGTTGTCTGTGCTGCCTTGGCTGGGAAATCTTCTTCCCTTTCAACATACTTGCAGTTAAGGAATGACTCATCCCTTTCTTACACTGACATTGACCTCAGCAGAGTTACTCCTTTTCTGTGTGCGAGCAAATGAAAGGAGAATTAAGCCTGCAATCCTGAAAAGAAGAATTGCTTAAATTTGATCTCATGAATAAGTACTGAGTCCTAATTTTATACTATTTCTGGTGTTCGGATAGAGACAGCAATATATTAGGAATTAAATAATAGTTTTGAAGCAGATTGAAAATATGGTGTCTGCAGTTGCTCCATTATGACCTTAACTGTGTAACTGCCCCCAGTGATGGGATCCCAGCAAGGAGACCATACCAGCTTTGGTCAGTTCCTCCTGATGTTGGCTGCTCTTGCCATCCAGGATTCTGGTTTTTGCTTTCTTCTAAAACAGATCAGTAGGATAAATTCTTATTAAGAAATTATCTGCACTGAGTGGCAACATACATTCCTCTTTAGTTACTGTAATGCTGCCTTGTTTTATGACTCAACAGATGCATTTTAGATGAAACTAGCATTTTTGCCCTAAACTTGTTTTTACATCCGTAGTAGCAGTATTCTGAAATCCCTGAGATACTGGGGTCCAGCTTCCTGAGTTGGAGCACTGTTAGCATGCTTTGGTCAGGTGTTAATGTCCTTCCTCTCAGAGAAGGCAGGTTTGAAGCAGGCAGCGTCACTGGAGTGAAACCACATTTGAGACTCAGACACATGCAGTGTTAGTGCCTGGTGTTCGACATTTTGAAAGAATGTATTTTCGTGTTAGTAATTCTCAGTAGGGAAAATTAAGATCCTTGAGAAACAGTTTCCAAATTGTTTGGTAGACTTTCCACTGTCCAAAAAATAATACTTTCAAAATGAGAAATTATTTTTTATTTATACATCCTGCGTCTTTGATTAAAGTAACTATGAATAATTACTGTCTGAACTCCCTTTGGACTAAAAGCAATGCTGTTCACAGCTATTGCTCTTGAATAGAGCAAGAGGATTAGAACTTAAAGGCTTAAATAGAAAAAAAAAATTGAAAATTTAGTTTCACCAGGTTAGATTGTAGCACATTTAAAAGAAAAAAAGCAGATCTTTGTCAAACCTTTCTCGCCTGCCCCCTCCACTCAGACACCTTTTTGCCTCTGAGGAGGAAGTTGCTGTAGGGCCTCTATAAGAAATGCCTCGTTTCCCAACACTAATAGCTGAGCTGTCCTTTCTTGGATGTTTTGTTTTGTTTCTGTTTTTTTAACAGGTCTTCGCCATCAAGCTATGTGTAATTACACGTATGTTTAGGAGAGAGTAAAAACCAGTATGTTTTTATGGTAATGAGATATCTCATTTTGTCCTGACATTTGCAGTTTGTCAAAGGATGTTCAAGACAATACCTTAACTGCCTCCCACTGCCTCCTATTTGCCAGGGACAAAGACCAAATGAGATGAAAGATTTGCCAAAAATTACAGCCCAGTGGTGGGAAAGGACTTGAAACAAAACTAAATCATGAGATCAAAATCCTTAATGATTGTAGGTGATGCAGGAAAAGCTGTGCTGCAGTGTGGTCAGTGAAGGGTCAGGGATGCAACCCTCCAGCCAGCATCCTGAATCAAAGGACTTTGCAAACAACCTCATGTCTCTCACTAAAGCAGCTCCTACAGAGCCCTCTGGTTTGAACACAGTTTTTCAAAGTTACATTCCTTCCTGACCAGTGTTCCAGTAAGCAGGTCCTGAGGAAAGCTGTGCATTGATCTGACAGGGATGTTGAAAGATCATTACTGCTGAGCAAGCCAGGGCCTTGTAAACCTGTCATGTTAACGCAGCAGTGCCTGTAACAAGCTGTGTTCATGCGCTCTGGTAGAAAGGGAAAAGCATTTCCTCTTCCAGATGTGAGGTGAGATGTTCAGTCAACCTGTCCTTGAGCTCTCTGCTTTCTGGAGTATCAGGACTTCTACACTGTTCTCTGGTTAATATTTATTTGTGTGCTATTTGAACTGCAAGCTGTAGTAACCAAGCAGAGATCAACAAGCCAAAGAACACAAACTAGAAGCAAAGGTGGTGGGACTTGTTCCAAGATTTCAGATAAGAATGGATGACCTAGAGAAATATATTTCATAAGAGATAACTATTAAAGTGTGTTCATAGCTTAAAAAAAAAGTTATGAAGTTGGGGGTAACCTGCTCAGAACATATTGCAGCCTGTTACTTTTGCTTAGTATACATGTGGCATGGTGTGAGGTTTTTTAAGCATAATTCTGTCTGTGTTTCCAAAGGCCAGCATCAGGAAGATGGGCAGCAGCGGGGTTTGAGTGGGTCCTGTGGTGATAGGCATGGTGGAAATGGATACTCAGCGCTGGATGAGAGCCTTTTTATTTGCAACCTGACTGGCAGCAAGAATTAAACACTTGATCCCACATCCTTTGTATTAGTCAGTAGAACAATGCCATAGGCAGATTGCTCAGGTAAAGTGGCATTGCAGTACCTAAGGGAACTTCTCTGAGAAAAATTGTAATTATTCAACTTAACCCCTCATTTTCAGATACAGAATTATCAATTAGGCTTAGAGGGTTTAACTCTAGAATCCCAAGGAGAAACTAACCCTGTGCAGTGCCAGGAACCGGAGTCCCATTAGCTTGAATTGAAGGTGGGAATTCCTTGCTATTTATCTGCTGGGATGAAAGTATGTCCTGCCTGCAGAGAAACAGTACCACTCTGTGCTTCCCCCACTCCATCACATGGCAGGTAGTCTTAACCACCTTGTTTGGCCATTCATTTGGTTTTGTTATGCCCGTCTGTGAACAAAGGAATTGTACATACAATTTTATACACAAATCCAGACTTAGACTACCTGTTTCTGGATTTATCAGGTTTAGCCTATTGTGGGCAGCACAGCTGAGCCATTGAGAGCAGCAAATGCCTGTTACTTAGCTGAGAAAATTTCATAGCAGGTCACTCTTGCTGCCAACCTCAGTAAAAAATTGTGAAACCTGGGAATTTTGTTCAATTCACAGAAAATAATGAGAAGCTTCAAGACAGTCAACAGGACTCAGATTCCTTTTTCAGGAGCAACAAGAGTGTGAATATATTAACATATAGTGCCACACTGGAAGCCTAGCATCTCACCTGACTTGATGATGTAAAAACAGCATTTTGTTAGATTCAGTGACCCCTCAGTTGAAAAAAAAACCCAACCAACAATCAAACAAACAAAAAAGAGGTAGTTGAGCTCTTTCATACAAAAACAAGTATCAATTTGTGACCCTGCGGATCTGTTATGAAGGTACAGGGGCTTGGTGTGAAACTTTCCCAAAAAATGTATTAGATTGTTTATATATAAAGAGATAACTATTTTTTTTTAAAAAATAGAGCTTGTGAGCTTCTACTTTTTGCATATTGTTGCAATGAAATGTGAAACACTTGTTCCCGGGTTTTTACCTGGACATCTGCATGACTTACAGTGCTGCTGCAAATATTTCTTGACATGGACAGGTAGATGCTATCGGAAAAACCAGAACAAATTCTTAAGTTGCCAATATTGTCACAAAGTCTCCCTGCAGAATGAAGTTGTTTGACAAAGTGTTTCCCTGGTGATTTGGCTGCAGATGAAAATGTCTTCAGCAATAAAATTCTGTGTTCAGGTCTCAGCTCTCTGTGCTCATCAATCAGCAAATGACATATCAAGGATTTTTTTGCTGGATTAGTTAATATGGTAGGGAAATATGTGAGGCACTGGTACTCCTTTAAATTTCTATACACAGGCGGGTTTTTTTTTACTTTTTAATGCACATTATTTTTAAATATATATTTTGTTGCCTACAGCTTCCTTTAGTAATCAATAGTGCTGCAATAGAACTAACGTAAAGCTATTTCTTATGTACACAGACTTTCTTCCCTGGAGATAATGCCTACTCTTTGAAAATGGCTGTCAATCATAGGGAAGAGGGAGCTGGGGGAAGGGTGGAGAGATGTACATTTAGTGATAGCATTTCTACCCTCAGTGCACTGTCCTTTGTGGTTTAATATATTAATGTTTTGCCGATAAATGGCATTTTGTACAATTTTTGTGGCTCTGTGTGTTGTAAACACAGTTTTGCTGGGAGATAATCATGGTCCGCATCTGCTGATACTTTCATAAGTTATCATTAATGGCTTCAGAAAGTTCAATTACATGGCTGCAAAGAAATAAATCACGTTATAGTTTAATTACCTCTAATATAACAGCAGCAGATATCTTCTGGAAAGCTGCCTCCTGTGTTACTAAATGACTGCCAATGATGAAGCTGCTTTTCTTAAAGGATGCTCTATTAGGGAGATTGTTTCACAGTGTTTTATGCTACATCTGTTGCTACCACTACTAAATGTTATAAAGGAATTTGAAATATGACAGTTGTCAATAACAACTTCTATTTCATGCCTGCTTTTTAAGGAAAAAAAATGGAACTTACTGCAATTCCCATAAAGATTTATATGAAATGTTTCATAGGAAATCCTTTAAAAATATTTTTTGAATGTTTATAGGGGATCCAGGGAAATATCTTAATTTTAGCAGATCCTCTCTGTGCTGTGTTTGACCATTCATTTTTCTACTTGAATGTCTCAAAACAGAGTTGCTCCTCTTCAGATCCCACCACCTGAGAGACAAAAAGAGAGCACAGATGGAAAGATGAGTGTCCTATATTAAAAAAAAAGGAGTGATAAAAGGATGAGTAACAAGGAATGGAAAGAAGAAAGCATAAAAGTGGTACAAGAGGAAGACCAGTCAGGAGACAAAGGCTGATGAGCTGGAAAGGGAAGAGAAATGGGAAGAGCCAAGATTCTGGACAGGGGAGATAAATGAGAAGGATCAGCTGATTAGGCAAAGGGAAGAGATAGGAGGAAGTGCAGCAATAACAGAAAAATAGAGTGCTTAGTAAAAGCAGAAATGAGAGACACAAATAATGAAAGGACAGGATATAAAAGAATATTAGCAGCCTTTTCCTTCCATTACCAATCAGTATGTGGAAGAGAGAGATGATGGGCAAATGTCAAAAGCACAACCAAATTGCATTTTCTTGCTTGTCCTCTTCTTAGGACTCCAGTTTTGTTTTGTGTGATTTTGGTTTACCATGTTTACTTTGGGTCAGCTGCATTTCCTTTAATACCACTCTATCGCTTAACTCAATGACTGCTTTGAATTACTTGAATCATATTATTTTAGGATCATATCTTGAACTAACTTTAAAATTATTCTGAGCAATTTTGAATCAACTCTTCCTTGTGCTTCTAGAAAAGTGCAGGTTTTGGTACATTCCTTCCCCCTTATTTAAATGCAGTAACTAGCAAACCCTTTGACTTGATAGCTCGAGTGTGTAAGGGGTGTGCAGCCTTCAGTGTGGTAAATATGGTGGTGGCGCTTAATCTCAAGCATCTCCCTGTCCCTGTGGTGATGAGGTGGCTCCAGAAGAGGTGCAGAGCTCCCGGGATTCAGGTGCTGACCAAGATGCCTGAGTGTGTGGAGGGATGTGAAACCCTTGGCTATGCTGTGGCACACCCTTTCATTTGCTGGCACAGCAGGATAAAAGAGCAAGGCTTTTTGAGTGATAAAGCCCAAGTACATTTTTGCTCTTCAGACCACACTGGAGCGGGGAGTGTGGCCTGCCCTTTTCATTGGGAAATGTCCCTGCAGCAGGAAAGCAACACACATTGTTACACTTTACAGGGTAATAGGTAGGTTGCTAACTAATGGCTGTTTTCAGCCTCTAAGTTGTAGGCCATAACAATAAGAATGCATGCTATTTTGAAAGGTGTTTTTTTTTAAAGACAAAAATATTTTTTTTGCTGAATTCAGCAGGTGGGAGTTAGGCAGCACTTAATGTATTGAATGCAGTGAGAGAAAATTTGAGCATAAGGTGCAGAGACATGTAGGTTGGGTTTGGATGAACATATTTGTGTGTGAAAAATTATATACTGTCTCAGGAAAAATGACTTCTTCCTTCTGAAAGAAATTATTTTCTCTCATGTACTGAGAGAGGTTAAGATCTCCCATTGTAGCATGTATAGTTTTTTCCCACATACACATAAACAGAAGTACTATTAAACTAATTATGGAAGATAATTCCTTCAAGGAAGTTTCTGTCTTCCTTCAAACTTTTTATTTTATATGTTAATTATTTTATCTTGCAGTTGTGAACACCTGGCCTGTTCTTTATTGTTCCTGCAGAAATAAAAAAATACACTGCAAGTATAACCCCCTCCTTACTAAAAATAATTTCCAGTTAAAAGAAAATGTTGAGAAAGGCTCAGAGAGTATCTGATTTAAAGTTGCCAGTACTGAACTGATATTTTAAGAATACAGCAAAAAAAATCAGTAAGAACAGAATCAAGTTTAATGAAATCTTGTTTCTCTCAGGCCAGAATTAACCTAAGTACCAAATGGGTGTAATGTGAGGAATAATAACATATAGTCACAGCCCAGCTAAACAAAATATCAGGTAAGGAAGATGTGTCCTGGGAAAAAAAAGCAGATCAAAGGAAAGTCCTGCCATTTTGTCCTTGCTTCTCTGTTTTTATTTTTGGTTCTCTACAGCTGATCTTCAGTGCATTTGCTGAGCAGGGACAGCTTTTAAAAGGAAAAGCTGCTCACAAGAACCAGGATTTTCAAGAGAAGGTCCTCAGTCTGCCTCCAGTGATACTTAGACAACATGTTTGATTTTGATTTTGGCCCTTTTATCTAGTCTGGAGTGGGACCTCATTTGGGGCAGCCATGGTGGGTTTATGACATGGAGCAGCGGAACTGTGTCAGAGCTGTGGGGACATCAGCAGGGAGTAAAACTGTTTTTAGAAACATTGTACAGAGAAAAGAGGTGATTCTTCAAACGTTTGAGATCAGTGAGTGCAGAGCGAGCCCCAAGCCGTCTGATGCTGTTTGCAGGATCCTGAGCGTTGCCATAGAGACCAAGAAAGGGGGAACAGAGGAGTTTTGAAGAGAATATCAGCTGGGGCTTCAGTAGTGCTAACTTAGCATGTGATGTCTGCCAAAGAGCCCCACTGGAGATATGGGCAGTAATGTGATATGAGAGCAGGAGAGCATCGAGGTCACCTGGAGTCTGCTAAGAATGACTGAAGTCATGTCTTGGACGGGTGGGGAGGTGGTGGAACTCAACTCATCTTGTGTTCACATACGCAGGTTATTTCCAGGTTATCTATTGGCACATTTCCTGACAGTGTAATTCCTTCTGCTTCCTCTCCCATTCCTGAAAATAATGGGTTTAATTCTAACAGTACCCACCAGGAAGATAATTGTGAGGTCCTCTGTGTCTTGAGAGCACCACCCTTAGAAGGCTGCACAGGCTCTTCTGCTCTGACTGCCTAGGTCACTTGGCAAATCAAAAGAAAAAAAAAAGTGGACTGACTTTCCTTGTGCTTCAGCAATAGTTTTGTTCTCTCTAGTATTTTCTCTTGATTTGTAGAAAATGCAGAGTTGACCTCTGTAGTTGGTTTGTGTTACTGGAACAGATTTAGGAAGGTGGATTACCTGTATGAGTGTCTTTACTAGAACCCTGCATCTGAGCTGTTGGATTTTTCAAAGACAGATGCTGAGTGATACTTGTAGGCAGCTTGCTGGACCTAGCACTTATCCCTCGAGACTGGGGACCCACCCACTCTCTCCACAGATCTGCAAATTTCTCACAAAGCATCAGGCCAACTGTTGTGTTTGGAGCCAGGTGACTTCTCTCTTCAAGCGGATAGTTTGAGCTCTATTGAGTCTATACTTCACAGTAATTCACTCTCCAGGATTTGCACTAAAATATTCATTTTTACTTAAATAAGAATTATTGACTTTTACTAAATACATGAAGCCCATCGAGTGGGTACAGTACTAAAGATGTCAAGCGAATGAATCATGTGCAGGAAGGAGAGTCAGGACAGGGTTTGTTGCTATAGCATGGAATCAGAATCTGGACAAGGCTAAAAACTGCTCAAGATCAAGATATATGACTCCTCTGATACAAAGTAAATAGCATTTTTAAAATTAATGTCCTTGGCATTGGCCCTGTTAATACTTCCCTTTTGCAACATTTATTTTTTCATTAATGGAGCTAATGTGACTGAGAGATGGATGTGAAGAAGTGACAAGCACCATGTATGTTTAAACGGGGAAAGGTCTGCTGCAGTCCATGCTCATGCTGGCAGTGCTTGGTCTTGAAGTAATGGTACTGAAGATTATAGACTAAGGAGAACTGCATTTGGGGGCTATGCTCCTTGCATCAAGTCAAGAGCCCCCCATGTTCCTCTGTTCTATACCATAAGAGCTTCATGAATTCACATGGTCTGCATGCTCTTCTGTTCCCTCCTTTCCTCCATGCTCCCATTCTTTGCCAAAGTGAGTGTTGCCTGCATTTCCTTGCAAAATACTGGCTTTGTACTCTTTCCCATGTCAGGGTCAGTTGCTTTTACATACATGAAGCTCTATGTGTCTCTTATCCCCCTTTTGCCCTCACAGCTCTTCTTTCCTCTCTTCCATCCTTCCCGTAGCTTGGTCTTTCTTTCTTCTCCTGAGACAATTTGTTCTGGGTGTCAGTGTTCCTAAACTGTACTGGTAGCAAGTCATGCAAGGATAAGGAGGAAATGGAGGCAGGGGGGTGATGTCATTAACTGGCAAGGAGGAGAGCATCCCTTCACTGGCTCTTTGGTCTGTAGGCCATTACTCCCAGACCTGGATGTCTGAAACACCTGAATTTGCTAACTACTGAAAGAGGTTACAAACTCTGTGTGTATATGTACCTTTTCCCTTTTATTTTTTTTGTTTTCACCGAAAGGAATATGACATTGCGCATTGCCTAGAACATTCCCTGAAATGTTGGAATTCATCAAAAGATCTAGCAACCTGAAATTACTGTGTAACAGACAAACACATGGAGAAATGCCACTCGGCCAACAATCATAAAATTCAGGGGTGTTATGTACAGGTATAGCTACTGTACTTGTAGGTCATCAGGCCCTAAGCACAGTTATTTTCCCAGGATGCATCTGACAGTTTCCTTACAAAGCTGTTCTACAGACCTGTCTAATGTCCTGGGCAAGAAATTGGGCTACCCATTATTCTGTGGGTCTCCAGACATTCTGTTCTCATTCCTCACCATTCTTTATGCCAGTTTTGCATGGGCTTCTGGGATTTGAGTGACAATGAAGTTTTATCCACAGCATGTATACATGTCCCTCTGTGCAATTACACCTTCCGATTCCCACTGTCTGATTTGTGGGGGTGGGTTTACAAAAATGGATTCATCAATTTTCTTTCCTATTCCTTTTTTTCCTCTGGCTAAGTTTTCTCGTGCCTCCATCAAATTGAATCTGGTAACCAAAGAGCTGCATAGGCACATTAACATGCTGACCTGACAGAAAGCACGCACCTCAAAACAGAAGCATTTTCTAGAGCAGGAAAGTGGTCTGAGAAAACTATACCGTGAGGACTAGACTAGGCGAAAAGATGAACTTGGTGTACCTTTGGCTTTGGTTGCTGGGGTTTGGTTATGTTTATTTTGGATTTGCGGTGTGGTTTTGGATTAGTGATTTTTGTTTTGCTTTGGTTGGGTTTTTTATGATGGGCTATATTTGGTTTCTGTTAGTCAGGAAACTAAACAAGCAAAAAGGTTTCTTGAACAGAAAGAATTAAGAAAGGTTCTGGAATTTGTTTCTTTTGAGTTTCAGGGTAAAGTATGTCCAGAAGACTTTTAGCTCTGAAGTTGATGTGAAGTATAAAAAATCACTCGAGCGTGGTGGTATTTAACTTTTGAATTAAGTATTTTTCATTAATGCAAAAATATGTTATATGTATTTCAGTTTGGAGTTCAATCTTGATCCAGTTTACTTGCTGTGATAAAACCTGCAGTCCGTTGAAGCCCAAAGAAATTCATAGAGAGCAGTTGTTCACCACAGTGTCATTTCTCAAAGATAAATTATACAGCAGTAAAGACAAGTTCATAAACTTTATTGTTATTGCTTTAGTAGCGGTGCTTTAGGTACTACCAGGAAGGCAAATTCAACACTAAGGCCTTCCCCAAGGTTTATTAAACTCTCTTAGAAGCTGACAGTTTAATTTTTTTTCCTTTTTAGGACATTTTTCTAACCTCAGTACTTGGAGAGGGTAAGAAGAAGATGGTCTTTTTTTTTTTCTTGATCTTTGGTTAATCTTTCTGACTTCCTGCTTCTGCTAGCATGTAGGATAATCATACTGGAAGAAAAAAATGATACTCTCTTTACTTGATGGACTCAAACACATGTAGCTTTTTATAGGCTCACCATTTTTCTTCAATAGCATTCATCTTTGTCATAGTTTAAAAATTATCTAGAAATAGTACAGTTACAGTGCTTAAAATTATGTGCAGCTATGAGCAATATGTACCATCCACATTTTCCATATGTTGAGACAATGTTCTAGTTTTATGTGTAGAGTAAAAATTTATAAGGGATAAACAGTCAATCAAGAGAAACTGAATCTTAATTGAATACTTAAAAAAATCAGGATCAAAGTACTTTACATTTGTGTTCTAAAGAATTTTAGGACTAAATGTTTTTCAGGCCCTTATGTGGTAACCCTGAAATATTAGGTCTTTGTGGCCTTTGCAAGCTGTACAAATGGAATGTTGACACCAGAGGATTTATGTCCATTTGCCTTTAATTGATTAATTTTTTTTTTCTTAAGAATTTCAGTAGATCTTTAAGCAGCTATCCTTTCCCCTATTCACCTCTGGGTTTCATTATAAGAAGAATGTAGGAATGTTGAACTGTTCTAGCTGATGTTGCTGTCTCTTCAGAGACATACTTCATACTGCAAGTTACATGACTGAAAGACTTAAAGAAAGATTAGAGGAAGAGTTTATGTCTTCACTGCCTGTGCAGGTGTATCTTTTACAGCACAAGAGCTGTTTTCCTCTAAAATCCAAGGCACAGATTTATTTATTTTTTGCCACAATATCTCTGGGTGAGTTGAGATCTAGGGAACTGCCTAGCTTGCATCATGGTAAGTGCAGCTTTGTCACTGTGAAGGTGTTATGGAAAGGGAACAAACAAAAGCTACTTCTCCAGCAGTAAAAGACTCATTTTGGCAGTAAAGCATAGCCAGGCAGAGAGCCGATACCTAGTCTTTGACTCATATTTTAACTCGCATTGCCTTTAGCTAAATCCTGATAGGTGAGCATCAGGAATTCAAGTGCGACCTCAAGCATGCAAGCACAGTTGTGACAAAAGGGAGCAAATCTTCCCCCTAAATGGGAGCAGCCACGTGGATCTCAAACGTCATCAGTCCCTTTTCTGAGTCCTGTTTTCTAGAGCATGTGCTAATCAAGGGGATAAGTTTTCTGAAAATGCCATTAGAAAGCAACCGGTCCACAGTGCAGTTGTTCAATTGAGAATGCGTCTATTTTCTATCTGAAAACATCTGCTGGTCAGCTTAGATCACTAAACAGTGAGCTGATGGTAGCTGGGTGCTACAGTGAAAATACAGCACTATCTCACTGATGAGTGCTGGAAAATATATTACCTGAGATGAGATTGAGGGAAGTAAGCCACCTTCAGTGTATGCCCTTGCTTTGGCACCAAGCAGCTTTCTGACTTTCAGGAACTCAAGTGTTTAATCTACAAGAGCCCCTCTCTACTGGTGCTGCTCATTTTGATTGTCAGTGAATAGAAGAATGCAGGTGAAAACACAGTGCCACATCCTCCAGGGCCTGAGTATCTGCATACAACTGTTGTGTCTAGGCAAAGTTGGTATTTATAAAGGTTCTGGAGTTGTGAAGAAATGAGGCATGATATGAGGGAGAAGATGTTTTAGCCCTTAAAGAGGGATTGATTTGTGGTTATTATTTCTGCCTTTGATCTGCCAACAGGGACCTGAAACTAATCCACCAGAGCAGCACAAGTCTGATATATAAAGCCAGATGGAGATGCCAGAATAGGTTACGCCTGCTGTCTTTGACACTGCCTTATCATGAAGTGATAAAAGAGGTAGTACAAAGCAAAGCAAGCAAGGGTTAGGAGTGTGTGTGCTGCAGGAATGCTGCCAGCTGTGTGAAGTGACTGCCTGTTGTTAAAGCCACTGCAGGATCAATTAGGCATTTGCAGCATTACCTTGGCCTGGGGAGAGACTGAGGGGCCGGACCACACAGGGCCGTTGTTGGTGTACAGCATCGAACATCTCTAGGTGCTTCCATGCTGAACTGAGCGAGTAGGAAATGCAGCGTCGCTGTATTTCAGAAGTAATCCCACAAGCACATATGGCCATAGAAGTGAAAAGCATTGTTTGTGTAAGGACTTTTACTCACTGTGAGTTCATACCCCAGCTAAGTGTATCAAAATGAATCTCATCCTAAAACATTGGGCTAGAAGCAGTGAATAAGGTCTAGCTGCTGAGATGTTGGTGGGATTTTACCACTTCATTTTGTTTAGAAATTAGAGCAGTTTGGGGCTTAGCAGAGCTATTAGTTCTCTATAGATCTCATCATCATCTGAGTCAGCAAGCTTGTTGCATAAGAAGAGCTTTATAGAGATGTTGGATCAATTGGCAGTGAGTTGTCAATAAATGTGTCTCCTAGACCCTGCAATTGACAGACTAATGAAGTGCTTTCTTGGTGACAGAGAGCTGTTGGCAAATGTTTTGCCACCCTGCCTTTCCCACTCCTGCATTTCTCATAAACCCTGTCCATACCGCAAGCTTTGGAAGTACTGGGATGGTTTAGAATCATAGAATCACGAAGGTTGGAAAAGACGTTTAAGATCATTGCATCCCACCATAAGCACAGCACTGCCAAGTCTGCCACTAAACCATGCCTCTATGCATCACATCTACACATATTTTGAACTCTTTCAGGTATGGTGATTCCACCACTTCCCTGGGCAGCGTGTTTCAATGATGGACCACCCTTTCAGTGAAGAAATTTTTCCTAATGTGCCGTCTAATATCTATCTCTCACAAGTAAGAGAGTGCCTGTTTGCTGCCTTGTATACATATTCTGGGATTTGGCAAACATATTAGTAGCCTGTGTGTTGAGGAACCAGAAAGAAAGAACCAAGGACCATGTTTCCTCTCCCTGCAATGTGTTTTCTAACATGTTTTTAAGAAGATGCAAAGTAGGTCATCTGCAATTTGTCCTCAGAGACTGTAGGCTTGAGTTTGGCTCCCTGTTGTTGCATTCTTTGCCTTTGTTGCTGCGGTGGCATTCAGACTGATTCAGTGAAAGTGGTTTCAACTCCATGTTCCTTTTCCTCTTGCCCAGACACAGGTGGAACCACTGGTTTATTTTACATCACTCTTGAAGGCTCCCATGGGTGCCTTTTGCAAATATCTGATGAGTAAACGAGTTCTTGTCCTTTTCAGTAAAAGTTCCATATTTGTTCCTCTAACTCATGAGCGTCTGTAAGCACCAACAATTTAGGATAAGTGCTGCCTACCTACAGCAAAAGGATGTTCAGCAAAACCAGATCAGTATGCATAATCCCACCTTCCTTGCAAGAGAAACTATTTTGGTCAGTACATGCATTAAGAAGTCACAGAGTGAGTCACTGGGCCTTGCTATTACTAGCACTTGATGAGAAAGCATAATTTTCACTCCACTGTTCATAGCCAGCCTAGATGTTGTCCATATGTTGTTGTATAGTTTGAGGCTTGTGAGCTGCACTGCAAATACACTTTGCCTTTTTGCTTGCAAGGGTAATTGACATTAAAGGATAAATCTTGAATCCACGGAAATCAGAAGGAAAACTTGTATTGATTTTAGTGAAATCAAAATCAAGCTGACACTGCATTGCCATTTCATCTTGACAGACACTGGGAGAGAAGAAAGCCTTTCAAAAGGCTCTATGTTCTTCACACTGTGGGCCTTGAAAGACATTGAAAGCAACTTGGGAAGCCCTGCGGATTGGATGACATCAGAACTTACTGATGTCAGTGTTACTGCTGTTTTCCAACAGGGTGGTCAGTTTCTTGCTTTGCAAGAGGGAGGAGAGCCAGTGTAAAAATCTGCAATGGATCAGATATTCTGCAAGGGATAAGGATTCACTTAGTAAGTGAGACTTCTTATCTCACCCACCTCATCTAGCACTATGGAACACAAATCTAGGAAAAACACTGCTGTCAAGAAAACATGAGTATATCACAGTTTGTTTCTGGTAGATGAAGGGAACCCCAACCCTTTGCTCAAGGTGTTAACGGCAGGAAAAAATATTATGTGATTTTCCTGTTGTTTTAGAACCGCCTCCAACTGTAGGCAAGTTTGTTTTACAGAACAGAGCTTTAAGAAAGAGGACAAACTAAAAAAGAAATGGTAAACATTCAAACAAATGTTAGTGTCTTGTGTTACCTCAGGAGGTGGTTCAATTTGCTGATTGCTCGGTTTCAGTGTGGTCTGAGTAATGAAAAGCTGACTAGTGAGCCTAATTTGGGGTAATTCCCTGAGTACGCTTGAAGCATAACAAAGCCAGAAAAACTCTAATGAAAAATAATGGAAAGGTAGCTGGGGGCTTAACTTATGATCTCTGCTCATTACAGTAAGCGACATTTTCATTGCACTGTTGCCATAAAGATTATTGGCTGCCACATAACATAGGTCCCTCCTGAAAAGATTCTAGAACAGCTTTGTTGGCACAGTAAAAGCCATGGAAAAACACCAAAGGTTTGCTTAAAACCCAATAATTGCTTGCCAGATATTAAGGATGTGATGCTTTGTTCAAAACCGGCCAGTAAGTGAGGTGATACCTGGCTCCCAAATCTTGATGTTTCAACTATCAGGCCCCCAGACTCAGTCTTACCAGCCTACAGCCCCTCAGCCTTATAGCGGGCTGATCCTAGTGTCCCTTGGTCTCTCCAGTAACTGGGATTTAGTCCATCCTAGTGACCAGCTAGTCTGTCATGCACGCATGCTGTCAGAACAGAGGCCACACTCACACAGAAAACAGAAACAAGAGTTTAGGCAGGACAGAGTGAGGGTAATTTGGCACAGAGCTCAGATGAACAAGTGTGCTGTCCTCCTTGGTCCCTCACTTCCATTCTCTTGGTCTGTCCCCATAAGAACTCTTAAATCCTGTATAATCCTTAAACATTTTTGTTCAATCCCAAGACTGCCTCTAAGCATCCCGCAGTAAATCCTCTGCCCCCTTACACAGTGGTTCCAAGAGCTCACACAGCCTTCTTGTTTTGGGTCATGCATTTGGGTTGTGTGGCAGGACTGGGATTTAGTCCTTCCCCTTTGAGGGTCTCAGAAGTGGCAATTCAGTTTGGTTGAACTCCCCATGTCAGTGTGTGTCCCTCGTCACTGTTGAGTCATTGTGTCTGTTTTAAGGAGCCATTGGAGAGCTGGCCCTGCAGCCAGTTGGGATGGCAGAAGCAGACACCCTGGGAGAGGTATCTGAGCCAGCCCAGCAGAGCGGGACAACTGCATAAACCCAGTGTGGAGGGAATTGCAGTCCCCTGAATGTTCTTCTTGCTACTGCCAGTGAAATTGGTCATCCTCAGTGTGCAGCAGAGCAGGCTAAGATTAACTCAGACACTTCAATTTTGCTTAAAAAAAAAAAAAAAAAGGAGGAAAGAAGAGTCTCTGTATCAGTATTTCCCCAGAGTCCCTTCTATACATTTTATCGGTACGCTTTGTCTAGTTACTGGAAAAGAAATACATACCTGCCAGACACAGAATAACTTAAAGAAAGTTCCTTGGCTTGCACTTAGCTATTTATACCCTCTGTTTTCCTTTTTTAAAATGTTAATTAGGTGCACAGCAAAATGCATGTAGTAAATCAATAATAAAGATTATGTAAGGGGATTTATCTGAGCAGCAAGCCCTGTAGTGTAGCATTCAGAAAGGAAAATGAGCGCTGTTCTACTGAAGCTCAAAGGACTCCATGTGGACAACAGCATTAAAATAACATAAGAATGAAGAAGACTGTTCAGCTGGCTCCAGGAGGGTGTCTGTGCTGCATGCCAGTATGTTTTCTGCACCATGTTTGCTGCCTGTCTGGGGTTAGTTTGAGATCAGGCAGGGGGCCTTGAATGTGGTCCCAACAACATGGTTTGGAAATGGAGCAACTGTTGATTTATCTACTGCGTGCTCATGAATTACAAATACATAAATACAAGGGCTATGAAGATAGAGAGGACTTCAGTGAACAGAACACATTTCTTTCTCATCTGTATAGTCTTTCTCCTTCTTGGTGGATTTTTCTCTGCAGCCTCCTGTGCTGGCTTCTGCCAGCTTTGCAAATCTTGGCCTGTATATTTTTCTTTTTAAAATCTTTTTTTTTTTTTTTTGCTAGGCTTCTATGAGCTTCCAGCTGTGCTCCCCTAAGAAGCCTCACATTGAAAGTACTTGCTTCAAAAGGCTGCTAGCCTCAGAGAATATAAGGGGAATGTTTTCTTTTATTACTGTGTATTAATTAAAGAAATACCTAACACCTACTTGGAATTCCTTTATGGGAAAAAAACCACACTAGTTCTCCTTAATATGCAAGATGCTGAGTTCAAAGAAGCAGGGTTTAAATTAACCGTTTTAAGATCAGATATGTCAGTCAGAATTAAAATTATCCAGCAATTGCCATCCCTATAGGAGAGTGAGTGTTTGTAAATCATAGTTAGCTCAAATATCCCCCCACAGACACATCTCCCCTGAGGTGTTTCCTTATACATCCAACTGGACTGTATTCTCTTTAAAACTACCATGTTTTGGCTGGACTGGTGCCAGGGAG
The DNA here is from genome assembly GCA_035222235.1 of Margarornis squamiger. Lineage (NCBI taxonomy): Eukaryota > Metazoa > Chordata > Aves > Passeriformes > Furnariidae > Margarornis > Margarornis squamiger. Next base: position 20,230,052 of record JAWWTY010000077.1, read on the forward strand.
CTCCTGAGCTGAGGCCAGAGGTCCCTCTGGTCAGGGTCTGTCTCTGACAGTAACCTGTAGGGATAGAGGGTGGGAAACATGGCACATAGAGGTGGAATCGTTTTTTTCCTCATGTATAGGGAGCAGCAAATGTTAAGGGGATAGACTTGAGTGGAGGGATTCAGCAGAAGGGAGCCCTGTGGGAAACTGAATGATGAAGTGGCCAATAGGGGACACCTGGCATGGGTAGGGTTATTTTGGAGGGTGCACAGTCACTGAGACAGTGAGCTCCAGAACAGTTTTGGCAGAATACTTTTTTTCGCTTATTGAGATGTGGAGTGTTTTTAGGCAGAAATTCCCAATAAGTCAACTTCGGACTGTGTGATTCAGCAGAGTCTGTAATGTAAGGTAGCTAACAACTTGTGAGAGCATGCAAAGTGAGAACACAGAGGGAGTGTTTGCTTTGGGTGGACTTCATCTAGCATTTTAAAATAGCTAAACATGAGTGTCTGCATGTCAGATAGCTACCCGCTGTCCATTGTAGTTGGTGAAAACCTTTAATTAAGCATCTCACAGCAGACACTTGTATTTGGTCATCCAAAAACCTCTGTACTCCACTGGCTCCATTAAGCAGATCTCCACTGACTAGGAAACATGGGCTTGGACACCTAGTTCTCCATCTCTACAGAATCCTATCCTTCTTATCTAACTTGGATTCCAAAAAATTAAAATATTTACCAAAAAGAGCTAAACCAAGGTGAGAAGAGGTGATCAGTTCGCCTACGGACTGCCTGTGGGGCTGAAGACTCCAGAAAGCGCTTGAGGGGATTAGGGATTTTTGGTGATGCAGAAAGTCTCTTTGAAAGCTGAAATGCAGAAGTTAGGGGGTATTAGGGAGGCTGATGGTGGGCAAAGTCTGCAGGAACTTTGGGTTGTGAAGGTTATTGGCACAGGTGGAAGGAATGGAAAAATGACACAAGTTGTTACACTTCAGAGTGTCTTGGGGCTGGGCTCTCCCTGTGAAGATTGAGGCAATCCAAAGCATTAGGTGTACCAGAGCCAGTGGGCTATAGATGAAGGCAAACTGTTTCAGACCTAAAAAGAGTGGAGCAGTTTCACAGCACATGAACAGCTGCAGGTTTAGTAGCACAGAAGAGGCCCTTACAGTGTATCAGACATGTGGCACCAGCAGCACCTGCCCCCTTTGTCCGGCCAGCGCTGCCTCCATTGCGGAGCCCGAGGACGGAGCTGGTACAGAGACTGCTGACAGGCCAAAGATGAGGGGTTTTGAAGAAACTTGGGAGAGCTTGTTCAGATGATGAATATTGCTGACACTGCTGCCATCTGCTCTCAGAACACTTGCAAACAAGGGGCAAAAAATTAGCTGAATAAAATGAGTCACTCTTGTCTGTTCTTCCTTATTAAGAATCCTAAAACTGCAGCTTGCCATCCAAGTGTAAGGAAAACAGATACTGGTTTCATTTACCCATGCAGTGGTCCTCTTCATTGAAATCATCTGACATATGTCACAGAGAATAAAAACATTGGTAAACTACCAAAATAATATGATACTTGCAAAGTTATTTTAACCTCACTGTTTTAGCTCACTAGTACATTAATGAGAATTGAAACCCTAGTATCTGGCCCTTTCCTGGGAGAATATGTGTTTGGGGAAGGTGACATTTTAGAACTCGCACAGGAGAAAAGGCCAGTCCCAGTCCCTCAGAGGGGATACCAGAGCAGCAATTAGCTATGCAAAAAAACACTGGGGCAAAAGCACCTCTCTGCAAGTGCGTGTGAATTGTAACTAATGCAGGCAGCCAGCATGTATCAGTCATGCAAGCACTTCTTTCAGCTTTGGGCTTCTAGTGATATCACCACTGATTTAGCCTTTCCCCTCTCCTGCTTCAGCAGCTAGGGCTTGGGACCGTCCTGTTGAGGTCACTGTAAATACCCGCATTTGAAGCTTAATCTGAACACTAAGTATCTCCCTGATCCTGAGCTCTAACTTTGAAAAAGCGAGGTGGAATTTTCACCTTTGTTTCCCAGATTACAGTACACAGCTGGAGGTAGCATCTCTCCAGGATCATATTTAACTGTGTGTTCCTTCCCATACTGCACACTCACCCTGTAGGTCTGTTAGAGACATAAAGTGAGAGCAGTGTATTTCTTATGGCTCTGTCTTGAAACCCTCTTTCAAAATGCTTGAACTCAAGAAAATCAATGTGTGCATCAAACACTTTGCACTAGTTCCCTAGCATACACAAGTTTACTCTTCCATCGTGGGAGCATGCAGCCTTCAGCTAGTGAGCATTTTATTGTACCAGAGAGAAAACTTGGAGGCAGTTGTGCTGAAAGTGGTTTTTGAAACTAACTCTTTTGAACTTTAAGAATTTTAACTATGGTTCAGTTTTTAAATTCAGAGATTTTGGTAGCAAGACCATATCCTTTCAAGTTACAAGGCTCCATGACTGATCTTATGCTGTAAATTGCAATATTTTGCAATTTTTAGTTTAATTTAGAAGGGTCACCTACTTCCCTAAATGCTTAAGTAATTTGGCAGGCTGTGGTTATTGATTCTCTCAGAATTTATTACAAGAAAGCTGTATTCACTCTTTCCTCTTGGGAATGCCCATGCTTGCTAGTGACAGCTTAGACCCCTGATACATAACCAGAGACCTTGCCTAATATCCTTGCAAGTACTTAGGGAATTTTTATTAAGTAAAAACATCATTAAAGTAGACAGAATGATGAAGTTTAATGAGCATCTTTCGCACTTGATATTGTTAGTTTTGCTGCTGCAGCAGCCATAGTGCTCTCATTTGCTACTTCCAGTGAGGCAGGTGGAGAATGCAGGGAGATTTTGTTTATGTTTATATCTGCAGACAAGAAAATGTTTATGTTCGTGAGAGGTATTTTCTTTGAAAAATATGTACAAGGAAAGAAAGCAACTGAAAGTCTCTATCTGAGGGCTTTCTGCACTCTCTCAGTCTTGCATGTAATCTCCCCTTTCACTTCAAGGTAAAGTGAAGGCTGCATGCAATACTGTAGCTGCTAAGTCTACAAAGGCTCTGCAGTTTGTGAGCTGTGGTTGTGATAACTAGCTTCTGACTGTTGCTGCAAACTGCAAACATCTCAAGTATTTATTTGCACTGCAGATTCTATTCTTCAGCAGAGGTTTTGGCCTGTGAGCTGTGTGTAGTGTCCTGCTCAGAGGTGTACCAGCCCCATAAGTAGTTGACGTTTGATCAAGTGGGAAGGTGCTGCCATGAATGTGCTATCAGCACTTATCTCACAAATCTGCCTCAATATTCCTTTGACTGTTTGTGGAGACAATCTGCCTTGGCTCAGGGTCTAGTCATGCAAACAGCAATGTCAAGGTGCCATCTCCTAGCAATTACTGTTCGTCAGCTGAGCAGCAAAATGTGTGCATGTCTTAAGCTGACCTCTGCTGCCGAGGACGAGGTGCAAGTGTCTTTGCCTTACACATTTGACTTTGTGTTGATGCAGAGCAAGAGTACGTACACAGTTTGTACAGCTCGGCTATGGCTACTTCTGTGACTGTATCCTACAGTACGTTAAAGGCTGTGTATGCAAACTTCACATCTATTACAACCAAAGGATTATAGGTTCTTTTAGAATTCAGATAGCTACTTCTCTGTGCACATAAGCTCTATTAGTGTTTTTCTTTTGTTTTTTGGTTTTTTTCACTGTGTTTTTTCTTTCCCCTTGGGAGCTATGAAAGTGGTGTCTGTTGTCATACCAGAAATTCATTGAAAAGTTTAAATTCTCTTTTCCCTAGTGTAACGGAAGGCAAGTTCTCTCCCTGAGGCATTATCACAGTCATTATTGTATTTAAATGTTGTTGTGATACCATATGTCTCATCATATTTGATGTATGCAAACACAAGAGAGAGACCCTGTGTGTGAAGGCTTGTATAATCTAAATATGTCTGATCCTTGCTCTTTGCATAGCAGACTACTGTGATAGACTGTAAAGCACTCATCTTCAGTTGAGATAGCAGTGTGCAGTGAAACTTCCTTGACATTTTGCCAGGAAACCCTAAGCAGATATATTTGATTTGCTTATTTCAAACCCAGTAATTATTTTCCTGGGTGAAACTTAGGTGCACATGATGATAAAAGTGGTTGGACATGAGAATAAATAGAAGGAATATGAAATTTGCTGTAGATGCTTTCAACTCATGTACATCTATTACTACTGATGGAGTATTTGCGTGGGCCAAAAGGAATCACTGAAGCACCAATAACACTGAATATTGTAAGGAACAAATATCAAAGAAATACCAAAAATACTTCCAGGTCAGTTGGGATTTTTACTGCTTAATGCATCCAGTGGCTGCTGGACCTCATGTCACAGTCAACAATTTTTGTCCAAATAGACTTCAGCAGAACTCTGAAGTTCCTTCAAAATTGTCAATGTTCAGTTTTCGCACTTGGAAAGCACCTGTGTAGTCAGTAGAATCCCCACCACGCTGTTTTGCTTCAGGAAAAGTTCACTCACCAGAGCTTTGCCAGTCCACAAACTTGAACATTTGCACTGAGAAAGGGAATAAATGAAAGGCAAAATGAATGCCCAAAGGGTCACTTGAAAGGGAAACTTACATAAACTTTCCAAACTGAAAAAAAGGGGAGCCTTAACCAACCTGAGCAAAAAGAGGGTATGTAACACCTGAGAACCACTAAAGCTGTTCTAGTCCTCTCTGGGTTTGCGCTAACAGGGCAAAGGAACTGTGGGGCAGCAGGATGTGGAAGACAGGACAGTGACAGGGGATTTCTGTTCCCATCTGTGAAGGGGTTTTGTGCTCAGATACAGTGGATCAGTGGATTCTCTGTTAATTCAGTGCTTAAAATCCCAAATGGGGACTTTTTTATTCTATGAAAAAGAGCCAAAAAACAGCTTGAATGTTAATTTAGTATTTAGTTAACTATAGGGGTTCACAGATTTGAGTATACATTTCCACTTCTCTGTTGCTGACTTCTTGAGGTTACAAAATTATTGCTGACAGTGGTTCAAATGTTGCACTGCATATCCTTGAGAACAAGATACTGCTTGTTCCCTGACTTTTTCTACCTTGGATCAGCTTCTGGTGGGACAGCCCCCTTGAATGTCACTTCTGTGCTTTTCTACAGCGATTGTATTTCCTAATACCAAACCATCTCCTTCTATATACTTCCTCCCTCAACTCAACGCCTCCCAAAACAGGACAGTTATTTAAGATGGATATTTGATTAGTATGCATACTGTGTACTTGGATAAAATACAATCTTGTGCTGTTGGGGCTCTATCTCTTTTGAAATGCAAGAAAAATATGTGTATTGTAGCTAATATGAAGCATGTAGTTATCGCAGAGGGTCAGGGTTCTCTGCATTCATCGGGAAATGGCATGTGCTCCCTTGTTGACAGTAGGTGATGACACATATAAAATTTCAGTAAGGTGAAGGAAGTAATGTCATAGTTTACAGTTGTATTTTCCTTGAACAAGGCTGTTTTGGCTACAGTACACCTTGACAGCATCCTACTTAGCAGCATGATGTAAAACTTCAGCTGCTGAGAAGGTGAAAGCAAGCACTGCTTCTCCACCCCACCCTACAAGTAGCTCTAATTCCACTCTGTGGTCCAGGAACCCCAGGATTAAAGTATCTTCCAGATGCATCAAAATAAAGCTTAGAGCAGGTGGTAGCTTTTAACATCCTGACGTAGAATAGTAAAGAATAGAATGGAGTCACAGAATCATGAAGGTTGGAAAAGACATCCAAGATCACATGTAACGGTGACTTGGGAAGACAATCACCCTCACTCCAAATGTCTGCCCTTCCTTCTTCCCCCAGCTTTATACGATGAACAGGACACCATGTGGTTCATATGGAACAGGACACTGTATGACCATTGGGTCACTTCGGATCAGCTGTCCAGGCTGTGTCTCCTCCCAATAACTTCTGTACACACCCCCAGCCCACTCACTGCTGGGGTGGGGTGAGAAGCAGAAAAGGCTTTGGCTCTGTGCGAGCACTGCTTAGCAAAAACAAAAACATCTCTATGATCAACACTGTTTTCAGTGCAAATCCAAACCACAGCCCCATACCAGCTACTCTGAAGAAAATTACCCCAGCCAAAACCTCCAAAAGTATGTCTTCAAAAAGCCGATTATGTCAATAAGGGAAGTTAAGTTTGAGCTGTGTTTATTTGGGGTAGGTTTTTAATTTAGTTTAATCAGGGTTACTCATAAATTATCTATTAATTACTATGTGATATTTAGCAAGATCCTCTCAGCCATGTAGTCTATTTAGCTTCACAGTGAATGCTAGCATCTTAATTGTAGGATACTTTGTCAACATTTAATCAGTGGTAGTTACTAATGTGGCATTGATGCGTTGGTAGCTGTCCCAGTGCTATCAATCATGTGTGAGCAGCAAAGGCGGCTGTGACACCATTGCTCTCTGTCACATTATCAAGCCCTTGGGTTTTCTGGTTAGGGATGTTACTCACTCTGCTCTAAGCGGCCACTCTATCTCTCCAACCCAATTTTTATCATTGTCTACTTGAATACACATCCTTGCAGCCTTCTGAGCCTTAATCCCATAACTGCAGAATAAAGGTTGCTAGTTTCTGAAGGCAAAACTGATTGCTCCTTCGCTGCTCCAAAGGCCTGCTCTTCCTGATGTTACTACCCTGAAAAGTCACAAAAAACCAAATGTTAATGACTGCAGCACGAGATCTAATAGAAAATTCGGTGTGTTGAGACAAAATAAAGATCTTCCTTTATTATTTCTAGTAATTAGATGCATTGTTTAAAATACTGCAGAGTGAAAGCCTGTATCACATTTTTTTTGGTCTCATTTCCTTACAGTCTTTATGGCAGACACATGCAGGCGAATCCTGAACCTCCAAAGAAGAACAATGACAAGTCAAAGAAGATCAGCCGTAAACCTCTGGCAGCTAAGAACAAATAAGTGCCTGGCTTCTGCCTCTGTTTTTATATCTTTTACATTGCTTTTGCATGTCCTTATAATATTCCTACACATCTCCTGTTACTTGTAAGAAAGCAGGGACTAGAAGTAAATGCAATTTACTATGTATACCGCTTTAGAAGATATTGCTATAGGGATACAAAATTATATGTTCTCCTAATTGTGGTCACATTTATGTAGCCATTGAATACATCACTGTCAAACAAATTTTAGCTTTTCTATTTATATGTATATTAATGTCCTCTTTTCACATGTGTCACATCCTGTTAATATCAAGGTGTTTGCACCCATAATTATATGATATTATATTTCATATGATATTCCAATTGATTTTAATAAAATTTTTCATTTGTATTGTTGTTCTGTTTTTTTCAGTAGGACTTCTGAGTAGAAAATTCCTTGAGGAACATATGTGTCCAGTTTCCTGTAATTTGTTGATTTCTTCTATGAGAATGTGGTAGCATTTTATCTGATACAAGTTAGTAAAAATGCAAAGTATTCCTTTCAAGGAGTGAAAAATTTTAATCAGTGTCTTTTTAAATTTTTTTTTATAGTGCTATGTCCTGCTCTTTTTGCCTTGAAGGTTATTCTGAAATCAGGGAGTAGGGAAGAGAAGAGACAAAAGAAAAAAAAATTGTCTTTGCCAATTGCCAGCTCCAGTTTAGGGAAGAGAACTTTGTCATTTGAAGAAACTGATATTTTTGCCAATTTTTTAAGTGATTTTTTTTCTTTAGGCAGAAAACCCAAATAATGTGTTTAATCTCTACTCAAAGTGCTTGTATTGAAGAGCTATTCCAAATGGCTTTTGAAAATGCCACAGGTTCTATATTTATCTTTACAAAGCTGGCACCACAACCAAGCTCAGAAGCCACAAATTGTTTAACAGCTCAAATAGCTTCAGCTCTTACTAGTGGGGATGGAAAACCTAAAATCTACAGTGATTTCCAAAAAATTTTAGTTTTAGGAGGGCAAAAGCTAACAAGGGAACTCAAGGAGCAAGAACAGATATTCATACCTGATTTGCTCATGTCGGGTCCTTCCTGCCCTTGATTTCCAATTTCATGAACTTCGTACCCAAACAACCCCTTACTGGATGTCAGCTGCTATCCCAGAAGCATTCCCAGATTGCCGAGACAGGCCTGTGGTGTGCAGTGAGAGAAGAAAAGGTTTTAAATATCTCATGCTAGAAATGGTACCTTCTGCAAAAGCCATTTTGTATCTGAAGATTCTGTTATCAGCACCAGCCTCTCAAGCGCATTTAGGATTACCTCAGCATTTAAGTAACATGGTTGCCTTAGTCTGGGAATAAATGTATTGACATATATTTTGCAACAGATTTTTTGAATTGGCAAGCAGAGCTAGGCAGTTGGCATCAAGCTTTAGACACATTTTAAGTGGTCTTCAGTACTTCAGAAGAATGAGGCAGTCTTGGTAGGCAGATGGAGAACAGTAAAAATGGTAGACTTGTCAGGAACAGTCGATTCTGTCTGTTGCAAGCTCTGCATAGGATTTTCCAGACCTCTTAAGTGATCTGTCTAGGGAACAGGTCCAACTGAAATAGGCCCGTGAAGGTGTTAGGTTGGATGCACGTTAAGATTTCACAGTAAAAAGTGGCCCCTGTCTGGAGTGCACACAATTAAATGTGGTGTAGGCATTAACATGTGAGGGGACCTAATGCCATAATCATGCTACAAGTCCTGAAGAAATGTCAGTGAAGTGTCAGAAGATTCCTAAACTACTATTGCAAATTCTTTTTGAAACAAAATAAATAGCGAGGGCACATCTGTCGGGAAGGGGTGAAGAGGCTCTATAGACCCTTCCCTGGCACCAAAGGCTACTGCAGCCCTCAAGAGTGGCACTGTCCTCAGGGCTGAGCCACTGCTCTCCTGACAGATCCTACAGCTGTGGCTACACACCTGCTTTTGAGGCTTGAAGGCGTTCTGTGTGCACTCACTTCCAGCTGAACTGGATTTGCTGCTCTTCTGAAATCTCCCTGAGTGTGCCCGGACATGGTTTTCTGTGAGCAGGGCAGCATTATGGCTTTCCTCTGATCTGAACAGAAATCCAGCCAGAGCTAAAGGCTCAGGTGGTATCAGAGACTTCATCCATCACCTCCTGTGTCCTGAGGTTTAAAAAACAGAAGTTGCTACAGGGCTACAAGGGTTTCAAAGCATGGAGTAGAGTCTCTAATGTAAAATTAAAACCTTGTTGGGGAAAGCCTGATGATGTTATTGGTGGGAAGCTACAGCACTACTTTAAGATAAGCATATGACTTTCAAGCATTAGTCAGACTTCCATTAACTGCAGTTGCAAATTTTGAAAGTGTTGAAACACTCGTGCAAGCTCTCCTCTGCAGGGTTTCGAAGTATTGATTGCAGCAGTCCTGGGTGTTCATCGCAAAAAAAATCCACCCAACCTTCCCACTTCTTCCCTCATGAAGGAGGAAGAAACACAGTTTTGACAAGCAAAAGCAGGAATGAGGGGTCTGGGGAAGAGTAAGTGAAAGGCATAAAGATGAGCAGGCTAAAAGAAATCCTAAAGGGAGAAGTATTATACTGAAGATGGTGGCAGATGAGGGAAAAAAAAGAAGTTTCTTGAAAAGAAAGATGAAAAAATAAGATAATGATCTGAGAAGATGATGAAAAACTGAAATGCATAAAGCTTTACTAACAGAAAACAAAATGGGGGGTATAAGAGTGCTCTTCAGAGGCTCAGGACAAAATAAAAGACAAGGGGAAGAAAAACAAACTTACTGGGATGTAACATGGTAGGGGTTTAGAGTTTTTAAAAAGGTGCCAGCTTTTCAGAGCAAACTTCATAACAGTTTTAACATGAGTGGGATGATTTTATGTATCTGTTCTCTAAAGTCATTGCTTTTTTAATATTTAAAAACAATGTTTTATTTTACTGGGTCACATTTATTTCCCCACTGAACTTCAAGGAAAGGAGCTGCTGTTTTCTGAGAACAGGGGCACTGCTATTATTCTATTTCTAACTTAAAATTATGTGGGGAACAGCACTGTGATTCTAAAGTTTCACCTTTTTATGGTTGTTAGCCTGGGAATATGTTTCCCATGGAGTCACTGGTATTCAAACATCTTTATTTTGGTTTTAGTCAGGTCTTTCCTGTTAAGGAAATGACACTGTAGCATCTGTTCATCAATTAGCTTCCAGCCTTACAGCTGGCAAATCACACCAACAGCATGGGCATTTCTCCTGGAACAGCAGCTTGTTTGGAGGCACGATCTGAGCCAGCGTGGCCCTCACCTCTCCCCCCTCCTGGGCTCCTAAAGGATCTGGGGAGAGAGGGAAACCTTCCTCAGGTTCTGCCAGACCTTCTGCTCCCAGGGAGTTGAGTGAGGTCAGAAGGCATTTCCAGCCCTGGTAGTGCTTGGGTGTTCCACACTGGCTCATGGCTTGGTGCTGGTATGAAAGCTGGGAGGGTGAGTCTGTGCTATCCCCACGCTTGCTGGGCAGCAGGAGCTCCAGAGACGGGTAATATTTCCAGTTTGGAGCGGGTGGTAACTGTTAATATCCTCATGACAACCAGGAGGAGTGAGATTGTCATCCGTTATATTAGTTGTTAATTTTGTAAATATTAACAATTTCTAGGATTATGGCACAGGATGTGAGCTGTCAACTTGCTTTATTTTCCTCCTACTCCTTGTAATGATACATCTTTTATACTCCCAGATTTGTGCCATGTATTTGTTACTTTGCACTGACACCAAGGCTGGCAGATGTTCTGGGTTGAAACCACGATAACCTCCCAAAAGTTAGATTTTCTCCCCCTCCTGGATATTTTGTTTCCCCTGATCTAAGGAGAAGTAATTTGCCTGTAAAGAGCAGTGATTTATAAATCTCTGTGGTTGGTTTCCATCCAGCACTTCTGCCAAAGCCACTGCCATTGGCACAGCTGAGTTCCTGCTTTCCCTTCCAGTTCACCTGAGTGCCTCAGGCAGGCGCTGCCGCTCCAGTCCCCCCTGGAGCAGTGGCTGAGTTACAGTTCACCAGGAACTGTATCCCTATTGTGAGAAAGCCCTTAAAAGTGATATTTTTACAATATATCTCAAGAACAAATTTTTAACTGTATTTTTAGATCAAGAAGCACAGTAATTGTGTGAGTGCCAGTCGCAGAAGTCACTCCTACAGCTTGAGGGACACGTTTGGAGGCAGCTTTCATGACTGTGTGGTTGGGGGGAAAGTGCTGGGGCAGGTGGCTTTGCCGGGGCACTCACTCCTCACCTCGGCTCCCTTGCTGCTGGCAGGAGCCTCTCTGCCTGCTCTGCCCTGCTCCTGTGCTGCCGGCAGCCCTGAGTGTACAGCCATTGCTCAGCCAAGCAGAGGTGAGCCCCAGGCTGAGTGTAGCTTCACAATTTTCCTGACGTGCCAGTTATGCAGGATAGTGTTTCAAATGGCCTGGTGCCAGGGCAGCCACCAGTGTGAGGAGGAGTGGGGAGCATGGCTGTGGCTGACTGGGTGCTAACAGTGGGACAAGCTGCACCCTCTGGGCTCGAGAGATTAGTGCCTGTCGATGGCACCACTGGACTAAATACCTGCACTGTTTCAGTAATCATTTAAATGGGGTGCCTTCTCCCAGAGTGGGCATCCTGCAGGCCCCCAGGGAAAGTCTTGCCCTCTGCCTTAGCCTGGGCGATGCTGTGCACCTCGTGGATTTTATAACCTTGGCATTGCTAGTGTGGAAGTTGCAGGCTGGTGGCAGTGGATTTCCCAGCAGCACAGAGTTATTGCCAGTCAGAGCCTGAGGAACAGGACACCTCCTGTTCTGGTGATTGCCCCTGCCTTCCTCACCTGAAATTCTGCACCCACTGGAGCCACACTGAGCTCGGTCAGCAGTGCTTCCCAGGACCAAAGTACCACAGAAAAGTCACTCCTAGGAACCACCTGAGGGGCTCAGCATGGCAGTGCCTCTGCAAGAAGCAGCCAGAGGGGAGCAGAGCCAAGGAGCTGGCCTGAGGCTCAACCCTGCAACTAGAGCACCTCTGGAGGAAGGGCAGTCGTGCAAAGGCTGTGGTTTGTGCTGAGCTGTGAGGGACTCAAGTTCTCAGTGGGACAGTAGATTTTAGCTTAATACTGGACATTGTTTTCCCTCCAACTGTGTGGTTTAGGATGTAAAATCACAGCAGTGACATGGAGAACTGGTGATCTTGTCCACTGCCCCCTCAGAGGGATGGGGTTTAGAAACCATACTATTGGTAGCCTGGGTTGAGCATCCTCAGCCACTTCTTATTTGGTCTCGTATCAATCCAGGTATTTTATTTTAGGGAGCTACTCAAACACACCTGGCATATGTGATTTCTCAACATCACTCAGAAATGAGCATCTGTGTTTGGAGCAGATGAGTGATGATTCGGAGGAATGCCATGCATGGGATATGATTCTAGCGGTTACGTCTAGAGTGCACAAAGTGACTTTCCTGTCTTCATTTCTGGTCAACTTAAGCTACTCAAAAGATTTCTTCTCTGCCAGTTGATATCCAGAGACACATTAAACGCCTTGTAGATCAGGAATTCAATACTAATCCATTCTGAGGGCAAACATAAAAATCAAAGCTTTGCCTTCAATCCCGGTCCATTGCAGATACCGTGTGGGCTTGGATCCCAGCTGTCAGCGGCTCTGCGAGCTGCCCGTGCAGCCAGGGAGGATGCCCGGCAGCACCTCGGGATGCACTTTCCGCCTGTGCCAGCAGTGGGGGCAAGAATACAGCCGGAGAGGCGAGAGAGGGAGCACCAGGACGGATCCAAAATTAAGGCCTGAAATGCTTTTCATTTGCCGTGATGCTGGTACAAAAACACGCCGAGACAGTTCACAGTGAGCACAACTGTCCCCTCCAGGCTTGGCAGGGTGTCCCCAGGGAGGGTGCTGGTATTTCCTCTCCTCTCACTTTGCTTTTACATCAACTCTGCCAATTAAGAAACCAAATAATTCAGAGGCAGCCATGTGGCATCAAATGCTGTAGCAAGGGCTAAAAATAACCCCAAAGCCTCAGGAAAAATTGCTCCAAGGGCTGCGCACCAAGCCGAGCCCCTTGCGGTGTGTGTGAAGAGGATCACAGCCCTGGCTTGCCCCTTTTGGGGGTCAGCCAGACCCCCAGGAGCTGGCCTGGCTGTTCCCCCTGTGGCAGGATTTGAGGGTGCAGGAAAGCCCGCAAGGGCAGGCCCTGAGAGTGTTGCTCTTCTGCACCTCTGCCTGGGAGGGCCCCCAGCTGCAGTGGGGCTGGGAGGGCCCAGGCAGAGCAGGGAGGTGCAGGGGGGCCCCCAGGCACACAGGGCTCTGAACTGGGGGCCTCGAGCCAGCTTCTCCATCCCCAAGGCAAGCACTGACCTCGAAGTGGGTTCATGAGCTGGGCCTGGGTTTTGGACCTGTGGTTGATGGCTTTGCAAACAGGGAAACATGGAATAAAATGTAAAAAGCATTCCTTTTTTTTAAGAAAGGAAACAGAAATGGCCAAGAAATAAATATTGAAAAATAATCTCTCCAAAGTCCTTGAAATGAAGAAAAATTTGGAGAAAAATGGGATTTCTTTGGAGTAAATAAGAAACCAGGGAAGGTCAGGGCACCTGGCATAGCTCCACAGCCAGACACACATTCCTGCCAGGTACAGGCAGTAATGAAAAAATAAAATAGCGCATCCAGTTCTGCATAGAAGTTTTCTGTTCTTGTAAACCAAATGAAATAAATCATTACCTTTATCTACAGGGTGTTCTATAAAATCAATAAGTTCTAGCAGTGCATAGCAATCAAAATATGACAAGGCACTTAAACTTTGCCAACTCAATCCAATTAATTATAACTTCGTTAGAAAACAGTCATTTTTATAGAGTCAGTTGACTCTTCAAGGACTATAATACAAGCTTGATATAAGCTCATTGATTTTTACTTTATGATTTCCAGTTGAAAGCAAACAGAGATCACTCGCTTTATAAAACTGTGAAAATATGTCTGTATTTAACATACCAATATTATTTATAAGCAGCAGCTAATATTTAAGTGCCTCTTGTAAGCCTTGATAAAAGTGGTTCATGATTCAGCCGTCTCAGATGTTCAGAGGATGTTCTTCCACATTATTGCTATCGTCATTTGTCTTTCCCCTCTGACATGTGTAGTTTTTTATGCAGGAAAACTCTGTAGACGAGGCTCATCAGCAAGGAAGAGGGCAGCCTGAATACCTATGAAGTGTCGCTGGAAACCAAGCACCTCTGGACATCCCAGCCTGCCTCTATCATCTTTTTACACAACAGCCCAGGAGCTTACAAGGCAGAAGTGAGACCAAGGGACCCTGAGGAAAACAAGAGTGGAGGTGTACAGTGTCAGACACTGCAGGTGCAGGGGGTTGGAGGAAGAGAAAAGCTTAGTAGGTGGTAAGGACTTTTCAGGGTGACAAGCAGAGGAAGGAAGGTTTAGTTTGGGGTAGGGGTTGGAGGGAGAAGGACCCCAAGATTCACTGGGTGCTCATGAAGCTCACAAACCCTCTGGAAAATGAAAGGTGAAATATTGCAAAACGTACACCAGGCAGTGAGCAACATTGAACCCAGTTCTTCTCCAAAGAGGGCAGGTGGGGGCAAGAGTTCTGTCACACACTGATGGCTGGTGCTTTGTATGAGTGCATTTGAGAGGGGTGTTCCCATGCTGTGTTGCCCCTCAGCCACCCTCTGCATCAAGCCATGCCAGAGAGATGGGCCAGAGCTGGGCCTTGGTGCTCCATCCAGGACTTCAACAGTGCAAATTGGAGCTGAAAACCACAAGTCACAGGTAAAGTGCCTCCATAAATGACATCAATGAGAGCTGATGCTCAGTCCCAAGGGTAGGGGGATTGTGCATCCTGCACACAGGCCTGGGGGGTCTGGTTGGGCTCAGCTCCCTCCCAGGGTTTATAGGAGGTTTGATTTCAGTCCCCAGAAGCAGCCAGACACCAAGAGGCAGGCAATGATGCCTGGATGTAATGGGATTTCATACTTTTTGAGCTGATGTTCATGAAGTTAACATGAGGCCACCTGGTCTGAACAGTGAACAGTGATTTTGCTGGCAGGGGATGGTATCTCCTGCCTTCCATAGATGCATGCAAGAAATCAATTTAACCAGCAGGAAGGTGCTGCTCCTAGATCCTCAGGACTGGCAAGCGTGTCTCTCTGGTGAATCAAGATGTTGTGTCTCTTCGGAACAGTCCTGACCAGAGCAGCCACATTTGTAAGTGCAAAAAAATCCCTCAATAATGGCACACATTATGTTTTGCTGGTTTATTGTCATTAAGAGGCTCTTGATAAAAAGTTTGAATCTGTAAGGGAAGGATGAGCCATGCTGCTTCTGTCCCATCAATGCCCAGATCTTCCCAAAACTAAAGGAGAGTGTCGAGGGAATAAGGATCTGGACTTCAAAGAAAAGGATGAAAAATGAAGAGAAGACTGAGCTTTGTTTTGTTTCCAAAGTGTCACTCTTGTTTTCAGTCATGATGCACCAGATACAGATGAAAACAGAAAATAAAGTTGCATTTCCAGAATAGTTACTTGCAACTCCATGGTGCACTACTCCTACTTCCTAAGATGCCTTGCCTAGCCAAGGTAATGCAAGCACTGGGATGTCATTGGCACATGCTGGAGGTTGCTACCCATCACCAGCAGACAAGGAGGGGATGGAGGTGCCGTGGCACCAGCCACAGGGCTGTGTCTGCAAGTGGACAAGCCTCTGCCATGGTGAGAGAGCTGCAAAGGCTGGACACCAGCCAGGGCCACTGTCATCTCCAGGGCACAGTTTCCTGGCCTTGGTTCAACAGGCAGGAGGACTTGGTGTATTGCAGGAGCCACTTGTGGCCTATTGCAAGATATAAAAGTCTTCACACCCCTGTAGCTCGAGTCTTCAGGGAGGCAAGTTGTAACAATCACAGATGAAAGTTGGTCTTAGACAAACTGCTCCTTTCCCCCTTCCCATGGGTTTTGGGCACTGGGAGACATATAACAGGATGAATAATTGAATGAGCCTCAAGCCAATTTTTTGATGGTCTTGAAATCAACCAGTATAGTGGGAGTTCCTCAAACCAACAGGGGAGGGGATGAAAAAGCCATGACAAGAGGAGGTGATCAGTAGACAGCACTGGAGGAGCTCAGCCCAAGCCGGGGGAGCTGCTACAGAGCCAGTTCCCTCTCACAGACATGGAGGCTTTGGTACCACCTACTGCTCTCCTGGGGCTGAGGGGCAGCGGCTGCTTCCCTGCACTCCACTGGTGTGGGCCAACCCTGTGCAAGGCCAGACCTGTAATTAGGCTGAGGGCAAACGAAGGAGAGACTGGATGCAGTGGGTGGTAGCAGTCAGAGAAGGTGGGGTTGACCCCTCTTCACACATCCCCACCTGTGCAAAGCCTGTCCAGTGGCCTGGCTAAGCCCTGCTCCAAAAACCAGCATGCTAGGGACAGCAGCAGAGAGCTGGGGGACAGAGGCACATGGGAAGTGCTGCCTGGCTGATGGGGCTGGCCAGGCTGTGGTGTGTCCCCACAGAGGGAGGCTGCCCCTGCAAACACAGCGGCGAGAAATCCCTTACAAGAGTGAGTGACAGTAATTGGGAGTAATTGCAGCAACGCAGACATGGAGACGGCTTTTCAGTAATTCAGCACTTCCTATAATACAATATGAATAACCCCCCCTCTAGTGATGGTTATGGCTGCAACCTTTTTTTTTTTTTTTTTGCATTTTGCCTTAAACTGGTTGTAAACTGAGATAATCAGTTCCTCTGGGATTATTAAAAAGATAGCACATCTATTACACGTCTCAAATCAGCCATTTTCCTTCCTTGTCTTTACTTAATGTCACTTTCCTTTTATTCACCCTATAAAAGAAGAAAATTAATGTCCTTTGTCATTCCGACCTGCTCTCCTGGTTACAGGTGCCATGGCAGACATTTCCTGCCAGAAAGGAAAATAAAATTTGGCTTAGATTCTGAAATGCTTTGACAGAGATCACACAGCTCCTATCTCCAAGGTCTTGCAGTGCCTCAGTTTGCTGGAGCATGACGTGACACTACAAGAGACAGAGGCAGATGTCAGCAGCCGATGCAGGAGCTCGCTCTTCTGATAAAGGTTACCCAGAATTTAGGTTGAAGAGTGACTGATGGCACCATGCAAGGCCATTGTCCACATGTGAGCCTTCTGGCCTATTTTGGGTGCAAAACTACTGATGAAGCCCAAAGCACATTTGCTATGCCTCATGCCTTAGTTGTTTGGTTTTTTTTATTTGACAGGGCTTCCTACTTTCCTCCTTCTCGCCTCAAAAGTTGTCCAGTGGCTGTTCCAGGAGGATGGAAGGTATGTTTGTAACCTGTAGCACCAATGAGCAAAAAATTCTAGTGTGATTGATGAGGAAATGCTCATATTGTGTTCTGAATAAGCCTGGTGCAGTCAATAATTTCCATTACAGCATAGCCAGCCACCAGAGGAGGCTCAGCCACCTTCAAGGCTGAACTCACCACATTGCTGAGAGACCTGAAGCAGTGGCCGGTATTCACCCTGGCTTGGGAATCAGGTGCTACCATTCCAAAAAGAATGGGTGTAGTAAACCCAGGGCAAAGGCTCAAACCTCTCAAGGGAGTGGATGAAGGTGCTTCACCCAGTGGGAGTTACAAGATATTATGAAGAGAAATAAAGTTTCAGGGCCAGGACAGGGAACGTGGTACCCTGCACGGGGCAGCCAAACAGCCTGCACTGGCAGTGCCTTCCTGCCACTGGCTCTGCAAGGACTGGGGGCTCCTCAAAATGAAACTCCTCCTTTCACAGGGGCTCTGGCAAAAAGTATTTCCACATTTCTGAAAGCCAGGCCTCTTACATGCGTGTTGGGAAAGGGCTAATGGCATGAAAGTTGGAATCCTTTGCCTTTATTTCACAGAGCATATCCCTCACAATTCCAAAAACCTCGTGGAGTTCTTGTGATCATTCTTCCTGGACAAAGTATACTAAACTGCTTCTGACTAGCACAAAATGTTTTAATCTGAAATTTGGTATTCTGGTATGTGTCCTGTATTCTTCTTTCCATCAGTCACAATTCCCCTTTCAGGCAGCCTGGGAAGTGACTTCCCTTTCTGAGCATGCAGTTGGGCTATAGAGAATGTAAACAAGTTGTAAGCAAACTTGGATTTGCCTGTCACTGCATTTCTGGGGCTACCATTGGGGTGCACACAGTAAATGAGTTAGGCTGTGGTGGGTGGGTGCAGTTCAGAAAGAATGTGAGTAATTCTGCAGAGCAGAGACTAGCACATAAACCAAGGAACAGAGGTCAGAGCAGTATGATTAGTACATTGGAGACAAGGAAGGTTTGGATATGGGTTTGTTTAATTCTCTGCAGCTTGGCCTTTCTAAAGAATTTTTGGGGAAATGGACAAACATATTACGCATTGTCATTTATAGCATATGGAGAATCTTTGTTCTCTCATGGCTGTTGGGCACTGGAGTGTCAGCACTCAGGTCCAGAAAAAATGCCTAATAATCCTTTTGTACTGGTAGTGAGCAGGTTTTCCTTCTGCAGAAAAGCCCTATCAGTGACCAGAGACCCTTCCGCCAGGCAGGTCTTGGTGTCTCTTCTTCCCCCTTTTCCCCTTAGAAGCTGGCCACAGGACTTGGATGACAGTGACTCTTCGAATGGGGTTCAGTGTGGAGCACTGCTCTACTTCAGGATCCTTCCTCCTAAACAGAAAGTTTACATCCATCCTGAGCTTACAGGGAAAATCCACTCCTCTGTGGAGTCCAGAAATCTGGCTCTAAACAGAAATCTAGGCACCATCTCTAGAAACCATCTAGCCTATTCATATGATGGATTAAAAAAGGCATTTTCTGTCTAGCATGCTCAAATAACTTTGTATCTGTCATGCTGGAAATAGCTCCCAGATAGCAAAGCTCACTCATCATGCAGACTCCTTCTATACCAGTATGTAATCCTTTTAATTATCCACTGCAGGATGACTTGTCTGCCATGACACAAACCTGTTCAACACAACCACTATGCATGTAATAGCACTTTCTTGGGCACTCTTCAGAAATCCCACCAGTGTCTAGCTGGATTTATGTATTTATAGGACCAGTGAGCACAGGCTCGTGGCTCTGATTGAACCGTGCCAAAATTGGGGGCTTGGGCTGTCCTAATCAGTCCTAAAATACAGTTTTCTCACTCCCTACATTGGTAGTTCAAATAAAGTTGCTAATTTCTGGAAGAAAATGACAAAGCCTTTTTCAAAAGCAAGCTATCAAAAGCAACTTCTTTGATTACTAAGTAAGGCAAGAAACTGAATCAGCTCTGTTTTCTTGCAGCATTTTTGGTATTCTGTTGGTGTTTCTAAGATTTCTCATCTCCTGACACACTGAGACATTCATCTTCAGTTACAGTCAAAGCCCACAGGTTTGCAGAAAAGTTAAAAATTTGTCCTTATCTGCTGCCTGTGATGCAGTCAGATGTTTCAACCCAGCAGCTCCAGTATATCTCATCCCTTTTGCAGTGTTTGCTCAAGTATGTCCACTTCTCCCCAGTTCTTTGCTCTTCTCACAGTGTGTCTCGGCTAATGGCCATGTTTGAAGAGGGCTTCACTGGGCACTTGCAGCATTACAAACATCAGCAGCCTTAGAAGTACGCTGTGAAGAGGCTGTTAAACAATGGAGCAACTGTAGGACAAAAGTGGGAGCAAAAGTAACATCAGCGTGGCAGACCAACACTTCACAGAAACACATCAACAAAAACAGGAGGCATGATGGAATATCAGGTCAAACACAGAACTACAAGATAGTGCCAGTGGGGGAAACACAGAGACAAATACATTTTTCAGAGAGAAAAAAAAAGAAGAAGGGGCATTGTAATTCTGCGCAAAATTTTGAACTGGAATATACCTTCTAGCTGTTGATTGTTTTTTCCCGAGCTGCTGAACAGAATAATTCTTATGGAAAAACACAGCAAAGATGTGAAGAAAACATATTAGGAAATCAGAATACATTTGTCAATCTAAATCAGTGAGCTTAAAAAAATTACTGGATACAAATAGCATCAGTAGCATTATCTGCACACGCAGGCTCAAGGACCAGATCCTTGGGGTGCCAGGGGAGGGCATGGGAAGGTAGAGAGGCATTTCGGGGTGTGGTGGCTCTCACTTCTGGTGCCAACCCTGCTCTGAGTGCCACAGCACAGACCTGCCAGCCAGCAGCTGCCTTCTCCCTGGAGGAGCAGAGCATCCCTCTGGCCCTGCTGAGCTCCTGTCAACATGCTTCAGCTCTGGCTTGGGAAGGGAAAACTCAAACCAAACCACACTTGGGGGAGCAGGCCCCTTGTACAAGGAAGAGTTTGCTCACTTTTATAATCCCTGTGGCTGGAGAAGACCTGAATTAGAAGTATTTTTTTCAATCTGTCTGCCTGAGGACTTTCAAAGATCAGTATTTAGTGTACCCAAATCATGCCCCAAAAGCAACAAACATTTAGCTCAGGTGTCCTTTTGGGGCATTAGCTGCATGCAGGTACATTTATATTTCTATATTTATGCATTTCTATCAGACACTCCAAGCTTCCCAGGCTGCTCTTATGTGGCATAAAACCTGTCTGTTTGCCTGAGCTTGGCCCTGGCAGGAAAAAGAAAATCAACCCCACTCAGTTTCAGTCACACAGTGCTTTTGGGGGGACAAAACTGCACTTCCAGTGAGCTTCCTTAATCTAACAAATACCACTCCTAGACATTGTCCTCTTGCCTACCTGACTCTGACAGGTTTGTGACTGTATCCTTGTCTGACTCCAATCTGGACTGACAGGCACACTTTTCAGCTGTAAAAGAGAATACATTTCATTCATATAAAAAATGTATAGCACCTGAGTAGGAAGTGCATTGTGTATTCCTGAGAACTGGAAAGAAATGCAGGCATTGTTGGCTCCAAAATCCCCCGGGTAATTAAACATTATTCCAGAGCTGTTTGAACAGCAGATGCCCTGAATTAACTACATCAATTAGAAACCAATTTCATGTCACAGACCTGGACACTGCCAGCAGCCAGAGTTCTGTGTTTTGGTTTAGCTGTACTTGGGCAGAAGACTAAACCAATTTAAGTAGGGAGTGAGAGGGCTGGTGTAAACAGGATTCTGGTGCTGTCTCACCCTGCATCTAGCACCATTGCTGGAAGAGTTTGCTTTGATATAAGGATTTCTTTCCAAGTCAAGGATCCTGACCAGAGGCTGGGGTAAGAAGCAGGAGTGGACGCACTGCATGTTTTACCAGCATGTCCTTTAGCCCGGCTTGAGCATGCTCTTCCTGTTATCCCTTTTCATGTCGCCAAGGCCCAGTTCTACCTAGCACTATGGTAGGCAAAAACCCCCTTTGAAGTGGGAAAAGTAACTGCTGTTCCCTTTCTCCTCAAGCAGCTATGAAAATGTGTATCTTCTAAAAAAAACAACCAACCAATCAATCAAACAAAACCAAAACACCCCCCAAAAAAAACCCAAACCAACACAAACAACAAAAAGAAGCAAAAACACAAACCCCCTCACACACACAACAAAACAAACAAACAAACAAAAAACAAAAACAACAAAATAGCAAACTTAAAATATGCCTTTCCTTTTGGAAAAAGGCTGTTACTGACATTTTTTTAAAGACTGTGGATCTGCTCACCTTCAGAGTGTAACTGCAGATCCTGTGGCCAGACAGACTGGTTGCTGCCAGGCTGCAGACAAACATGCCCCTTGTAGACCAAACTCAGCATTGCTTTAGTGGCCCCAAACTAGAGGTATCGGCAGCTAAGCTGTTTTTTCTGTGGGTCCCACATACAGCCGAGCACTCTGCTTTCCTGGCACAAGTGGGCAGCCTCATCCTTCTCAATTTAGTGAGCCATGAGAGCCTCAAAACAGCATTCTCTTTAAAGGGGAGCAGTCAAGGAGAACTATGCTAATTATCTTGGGTAGAGTATCCTTTAGGTCTTTGCCAGTTTTTATCAAAGCATAAAAAGCAATTATTAAAATTAATGCAATTTACCATGTGTTCTACTTCTAGCAAAGCTATTTTTGGCAAGGGTTTCCATCTGTCCCATTCAGCAAGATCAGCCACAGACTTTTGCTCTCTATTCCACTTCCCAGAGCTCTCATGTGGAGCTAGGCAAACACATGCTTTTTGCAGAGTCAAGTACCTCCACTGCAGTGTCTTGCTTACCTGAAAATTGCCATTACCTGGTGGTGAGTGACCTCAGCAGGACAAACACTTACAGTTCTTTCCCTGTTACTCTCTGCTGGCCCTGGGGGTGAGGACATGCTGCACTCTCTACCCTGAGCAGGTGTCCAATGGGAATGTGGGGCCAAGTGTCAGATTTGTCTGTGGGGTGTCAAGAACCAGCTTTTGTCTATATTTTTCACTGTTCTATAGCCTACCTGACTTGGAGCAATTAAAAATTAGTTCATTTACAATTTCGTGCAACCGAAGACAAAACAGCACAAGGAGAATGTAGTGAATAAAAACCTGACTCCTGGATAGTGTCCATGGGCCCACAGATATTCCAAGTGTTCTCACAGGGAGACTCTGGATACCTGGCACAAACACCCGTATAAACAGGAACACAGCAGCTGCGATCATCCAGAGTGAAGGCAAGCGAATCTTCCAAGTGACTGGAGTGCTGGGGATGGTTTTGCATTTGCCATCCTCTCGCAGTCCTCTTGCAGCAGCAGCCACTGCACTGAGATCTCCTGCTTGTACAACTGAAAGAGAATCCTGCAATGAAACAGCAAGGGCAGCTCAGTCTATCTTTTGTGCCACTCGTCTGAAGTTGCATGGATAAAGTCAGGTAGACAAAGGAGACTATTCTAGCATTAACAGTCATGCAATGAATGGGACATGCTGAAGTCATAGAGGTGAGCCAGCTTGTTTTTTTTTCATTGGAAAATAAGAAAAACCAAACTCTATTTTTACCTGTCCAGTGAGTATTAGCAAGATGAAGGGAAGCCCAGATGTGATGTTGTCACTGAGTTATCTACTTGCTGACTTTAGACTAGGTATTTATTAGCACTTCAAAATGAGGAAAGCTGTAATAGATTGAGTGAGTAGATGTGATAAGGACATAAGTAAGAATGGAAACCTAATAGAAGTTTTAAATATGTTAAATGCCGAATAAATGCCTGCCAGGTATAAAAAAAGAAATCTGGCATGTAATCCCTAAGGAGATGATTAAATACATAGAGAGGAAACTCTGAGTCTTTAGGCTGGGTCTGGCTGGTGGCTGGATCCCACAGTGTCCATGCTTGGCATAACAACAGCATATTGCTTTCTGCTTGCCACACTTCCTGAATAAAGGAACCTGAGTGACAAATTTGGGAGTGCAAATTTGGTTTTAGTTTTAAAACCATTAATATCCCTACTTGATGGGAAACAAATGTTGCAGGAGCACTTACCAGACAAGTTGTCTGAAGAATTTTCTCAAAGCTGCCTTGAAGTTACTGTTGTTCACCTCCGCTGCAGTGCTGCTCCCTGTGCCGAAGTACAGATTCCTCCTGCAGACACACTCTCTGTGCTGTGGTGTGCCTGGTTCAAAATTAATTCTCAAATTAATGCCTAAATGTATTTTTCTCAACATATTATCACTGCAACATTATGGCTAGAAATGCTGCTTTCCAGAAATGACATTCCCTTTGTAACCCAAGTTCACAACAATCTCCCATTAGACCGTCTAACCCTGTCCAGAGGCACTGCCCTCTCCTCACATGTCATTTTCTGGTTTCTTCCAGCACTGCAGGGAGAAGTGGCATTTATCAGAATATTTGGTACAAATTCTTCTCATTTCATTCTCTTTCCCAGGGATTAAAATCCATAAAAGATTCTTGCATCTTTTATATATTTAAAGACTGACATTAACGATTTAAAGTTAATTAAATGGAAGATTCCAGGCTAAATTCCATTCTCACAAATAGAAGTGAAACTGTAATGTAAGTTCAGTGAGCTTCACTGCATAGTAGCACAGGAGTGAGGGCTCCTTCCAGGCCAACAGAGTCGCTCATGTGTTAAGTGCAAACAGCATTTGGCAGTCTATCAATTAACTCAGTAGAGTAACTCCATATGCATGCCAGTGACAGAGACTATTTTCATGGCATATTGTGAATATTATCATGCTCTTCTGGGTTACATTTAGACAATAAAACACAAAATAGCTGAATTGTGATAGTCACAGATTTTAATATTCTGTTTTGATTTCAGAAAAACATACACATTTCTATTTCACATTTGTATGCATACATGTGCATGGGCATACCTCTGTCTCTCCATATTGAAAACATAAGTATAATGTCTCACTACATGAAAGGAAAATTCTAGCTGAAATTTTCTCTTCCTGAGATTAAAAAATATCAGTCCCTAGATGGTAGACATGCTCTTTAGCCAGTTGTGTTCCATTTTCCACTTGATGCAGTTTGGATTTGTGCAGTAATCGTGCATACTAGAGTTTTAATGCTCCATAGAAAGAATAAAAACAGTCTAGCTGAAAATGTATGCGTTGCATAAGAACACATGCATATCTCAGGAGGTGGTAAATACTGCAAATTTTTCTCTACAATCTGCATCCTTTACTTGTTATTATTGCTAAATGCACAAATCTCAGTTAAAATAACAAATACAAAACCTACAGTTACATCCAGTACAGGATAGCCTATTAATAATGGCATTGGCAATACATTATGCTGGGAAACATACACAATGGTTCCTCTGCATGGCTGTATCTCTACAATGCCACAAGTAAACGTCCTGGTCCCTTCCTCATTGTGCAGACATAATCAGTCCCTTTGGGGAGGAGAGCACTCATTGTATCTCCCTGTGATTTGCAACTCTGTTGTAGCAGACTGATTTTAGCAAACTGGGCGAACAGAACCAAAATTGGATACCAAGAATGTGATGCAAATAGCAGACCCAATTCTAATCTCACATGCCTTAGTTAGCGTCTCATTTTACAATTTACTTCAGAGGAGTAATTTCTAGTTTGTGATGGATCAGCCCTGCTGAATAATTTTGCAACATGCTTGTTTTAATGATGCAATGCCAACTTTCACAAAATTCTGAGCACAGTAGCCTACCATAATAATCAAAAGCTCAGCATCTTGTAGGCTCTCACCGAAGTCCACTCCACTGTATGCCATTTTGTTGTAGGGAAGATTGTTTGGGATCAAAGGGTTTTCTGTTTTAACTAATGAACAGATAGGAAGAAAAATGAATCATCATAGGTAATTGCAACTTGCAAAGTAAATTACACCATTAACCACTCCAGAAATCAATAATCAGGCACAAAAAGAAATTCAGCAGAGGGGATGACAGAAGAAAGAATAAATCTCTTGGGCATCTTGCCACTCTGGGGATTTTAATTTTGAGCTTTCCACTCCCAGCTATCCATTTTTACTGCCCATCCATCAACCTCCTGATGAATATAAAGGACTCCAGTATGAAATGCCAGAAGATTGCTGGGTTGGTACAACAATGGAAAGGGAGTCTTTCAGGTTTGGAGGAGGAAGGGTAAATCGCAGATGGCAGTTTAGGAAAGCTTGTCTCTGCTCTTCCTTTTTACCCCTCACATCTCGCTTTAATAGCACTGGCAGTCTAATAACCCTTTCAAAGGTAACCAAAATCATTTTCGTGGGCAAATCATCTGGAAATCTCCTCCTGATTGACTCTAACTACTGACATAATTTTTAATAGAAGTGCAACATGATATATGTCTTTGCTTATTGGTATAGTTTTAAGCAGGGACAAAGTGGCCATTTAATCTTACTCCCACGTTAGAGGCATTTATCTTCCACCCCTTTGTATTTACTATTTAGATCTTCATAAGAATGCCAACACTGTAGCCTTCACAGTTAGCAATACTCCTTGATTTAATAACACTTATGAATATCTCTGTATTTTGGGCTTTATTAATGAACATTGTGAGTTCTTCTGTGTGCCTGCTTATGACAGGTTGTCTGCTATAGATTTCGATCAGGAAGAAGTTAAAGAGGCTGGGAGATCAAGCAGAAAGCCTGTATGGAAAACATTGCCACCACTGTTGTGGTTACATAGGTGGCTGCAGAAGCCAAGACTTCTACATTAAAACAGAGTGATGAGTTAAAATGCTCATCCTACAGGGAGGAAAATGTGGGGTGTGTAGAGAAAAATGGTGTTTTCAGCAAGTACAGCTGGCCTAGATTCTGAGCTGACCCTGCTGCAAGCAGATACTATAATGGTCCCTGGGGACAGTGGATGCCCAGACACCTGTGAAGAAAGCTGGTAGGCTGTGTAAAAAAACCTCATTGTTGGAAACCCAGTTCCTGAAATGCAGTGCACTTATTGGCAAATCGAGGCTATTCACAGAGGAGGAATATACTGGCTGGTGCAAGCATTGCCCAATTACACCTCCATAGCACCATGGCTCTTAGAGACCTCTCCAGAAACTATCCAAATCTCTGCTCCTCCTGCAAAGGAATGCATGGACCTGCCACTTGGAAGCAAGGACAGATCATAAAAAGGATCTCAGTGGATCCAGCTTTACCCAGAGTCCATGTAGCTGACACTAGGTCCAGCTCTAGCAGTTCCGTACCATCACCGGTGCAAGAGCAATCAACTGGTCAGGCACCACTGGGGCTAGAGAAGTACTACCATCCTGATCAAAAATACTGCCAAGGTTCACTGTACACTTTCCCATGCAGCACTACAGCTTTGTATTCACCACCACTGATCATGGCTCTGGAGGGATGGAATAGAGAGAAGACAGAGCAGCAGGCTTGCAGGTGCATGGGAAAGAAGAAACCTGAAAGAACAATCTTTTATGCTTGCAACTGATGTTATAATCTTTGGAATAAACAGGGGCACTTGCAATTATGAGCATCTTTTATGGTTAATTACTGCTATTTATGTTGGCAATTACCAAGTGTCATATATGATTATTTTATATTCTTAAACTTTGTCAGCTGAATATGTAATCTTCAGCTCCCTATGTTTAAGGCTTATTTTTACATACACAGTTACGTTTTTATATCTGCGGTAATTCACCAGTCAAAACATGATATACATGACTTGGGTTCCAATCTTCCCATTTTAATTCTGTCCCCCTCCCCCCAGTAACCAGTCATGATTGACTGATCTTTTCAGATTAAAAACTAAAAAGGGAGAGATATGTTGAATTTATTTGCAAATTCTCCTTGTTGAGCCCTGTCACTTTAGTGACAGCCCTCCCTGAATTCCCCCCCCATTCAGATTTGGAAAGTGGATGTAACCCTTTTAAGGCTGAACACATTTTCTTTGGATCATTTTCCTGTTTGCCTTTGCATTCAGAAGCTGATCTTCAAAGGACTTTATTAATTGTTATAAAACTTAATTTAGAATATTTCCAATCACACACACAAAGATGGCTTAAATACATGAGTAGCAGAGAATACCCTGCAGAAGGACTTACTGTGTTCCAAAGCTTAAAAAATATCAGCAAAAGTTTTTTTCCTTTTACACACAAAAGCTAATTTTCCTTCCATGAGCATGAAAATCCTAATTTTATTAAAGAATACAGTATCCTGGTGCAAGATGTGGCCCTTTCCAGGACCTACTGACACATGTCACCATTGAGATTTTACCAAACTAAGTGAAGAGAACTAAAACAGGATACCCAAAATCGCTTAGGATAGCATGTCACCACCATGTCACCATAGTAACTTTGAGTCACTTATACTGATATGAATATTTTCCCCTCTATGATTTATTTTGTAGCATTGAACCCACTCACCTGTTGGAGTGAGTGCCTGTTTTTCCTTGACCATCCCACTGGTATGAAGGTTAAAATGCTAACCTTTACACAGATAATTAAACCAGTGTTTATAACAGTCTGGTATAGCAAAGATTTAATTTTTGAGTACACTGAAATTCAAAATGCTTCTCTAAAATAATAATAAAAAGGAGTGAAAATATAAGCAAGAGCAAAACAGTTGCGGATAGGAGTGAGCAGAAGCAGTATGGAACTTGGCACAGTGTTCAAACACTCCTTTGGTAGGCATATGCCTTTTTCCACATTACTCCTGCTTATGTAGTTGGTAAATGGCTGCCCTTCCTTACAGAGTATTTTTTCCCTGGGCTAGCCCTTTGAATTTAGCACTGCAGGCACAAGGAGCCATTTTGTGCTTGGTGACTGCAGAACACCTTCCTGTGTGCCAGTGGGAACACGTTCTTAGATGGTTTTTTTTCAGTTTTCCCCTGTGCTAGTGCTGAGACAACAGCACACGTGTAAAATGGACATACATGTTATGCCGTACATCTTTAAGTCTCTGGATGAATATTAACTAATTAGTCAGTAAGAGCTGTGAGAAGGCTGTTTCAAATGGCAGAAGCTGCAGGGGATACAGCTTGAACGCCAACTGTGTGTCTGAATGCTTAAGGGCCCAGAGAGCAGGAAAGGAAGCAAACACGCTGAAAGGCTGGAGCAAGCCTGCAAGAGGGCTTAGAAAATACAAATAAATTGAACATGTTAAAACTGGCAGCAGGTCATGTAGGTACAATGGTTGTATTAAGAATGGACTGTCAATCTGGACTGTTAGCCTTTAGCATGGAGAGATTGTAACACAAGTGCTGCCCAAGCCTTAATTACAACAGATCGATGTTTTGACACACCAAGTCGGGAAAACAAGCGTCCTGTGGTAAAAACAGGTTCCTACATTTCCTTTTACTTTGTATCCGATACTGGGACCTCCAGTGCATAACTTCTGAGTCCTTAGGTTTCCTATTCTCAGTTTTCTTGGAAAACATAGTTTTACCTTGGGAATTAAGGATAATCTGGTAACTAAATCTGAGATCCTGGATTATGCTCCCAGCTAACATACAAGCTCCGCTGACAACCCAGCACCAGTACTTGCACTGTTCTCTCTATTCTGCTTACTCTGGCTGTGATTTTTGTGGCTGTCTTCTTTGGCAGAAAATCTGCAACAATTTAGAGTGAATGACCATCCCTGGTGATACATACATGAGGATAATACTGTCAATTAAGAATGGAAGTGTGGTTGGTATGGTAGGATCTCACTTCAAAAATTGGGCTTATCATAGCTGGAGTAATGAACTGAGGGTTTGCTTGATGCCAGTAGGTCACCCAGCATCACTGTGGCTGGACATTTCATGGTAGGTTTGTGTCTATTTGAGGACAAGAGATCTGCTCTTTGCCCAGTGTGTAACACAGCCATTGCAATGGAGGTGTACGCACACCCTGATGTCACAAAAATCAACTGGGTTAGGGATGACTAAATAAAAAACCTCAACAGCCCAGCTACAGGATAAGACAGTCCAGTCATTCCTGGCCCAATTTTTCTTTTTTTCCCACTCCAAAGAAAGAGCAATGCTCTTTCCTATGGGGTGAAGAGAACGATGAGATATGAACATAATCCTCCAAATGTGTTCAATTGCCTTCCTGGGTCTTGAGGAGAAGCTCTTAGCTGAAGGAACTGGCTAGCCTGTGTCAGTGCCAGATAAAGAAATTTTTTAAGACAGAATATTAGAGGAAAGAAAAAAGAAAAAAAAAAATTAAAAAAAAAAATGGGATGGAGGGATATTTACAAGTGCATGAATGGAACCTTTGTCAGGAGTTTTCTGGGGAGATAAGGAGCTGGACTGGCCCATCTCTACATGGCATGGGCACACTCGCTGCCTTTGAGTCTCTCAGGAAAGAGCAAAAGGAGCTGCTGACATTTCTGCTTAAAAGGAAGAATCAATGAATCTTTGTTTCCCACTGCCTGCTTGTTTGACCTTCTTGTGTTGTGGAATAGAAAAGAAAGAAAAGAGAACGGGTGAGGGGAGAGGGGATTCATGCTAAAAAATCCAAGACAAGATCACAGCCCTCTGATCATTGCTAGAGATGCCATTATTTGGTTGTTCTATTTGCTGCTGTTGCTCATTTCTGATTCTTGCCTTGCTGTAATAAGTCACACTCTTTCCAGCCATCATCCCTGTATTGACAGGCAAATGTCACCCGCATTTGATTGACGTCCATTGCTCCTGAATACAGAAGTATGATTTAGGAATCAATTCTGTTTGTTTATTTAAACAGCTCTTTGTGTACCTTGTATATCTGTAAGCAGAACAAGTTCCTTAATATTTTCTTGGCAGCAATGCCACTAATAATGCACATTCACCTTCCCACTCAGTCACAGAGATGCTCACCAGACCTTGGGGGAGAAGAAGACATGAACACACACAAACACACAAAAAAGAAAAAAAAGAAAAACAAAAACAAAAAAGAGGAAAGGAAGAAAGGAAGAGAAAGAAAGGAAGGAAGGAAGGAAGAAAGAGAAAGAGAGAGAAAGAGAGAGAAAGAGAGAGAAAGAGAAGAAAGAAAGAGAAGAAAGAAAAAGAAAGAAGAAAGAAAGAAAGAAAGAAAGAAAGAAAGAAAGAAAGAAAGAAAGAAAGAAAGAAAGAGAAAAAGAGAGAAAGAAAAAGAGAGAAAGAAAGAGAGAAAGAGAGAGAGAAAGAGAGAGAGAAAGAGAGAAAGAAAGAGAGAAAGAAAGGAAAGAAAGAAAGGAAAAAAGAAAGAAAGGAAGAAAGGAAGAAAGGAAGAAAGGAAGAAAGGAAGGAAGGAAGGAAGGAAGGAAGAAAGAAAGAAAGAAAGAAAGAAAGAAAGACAGAAAGAA
>JAWWTY010000077.1:20260738-20498325 GCA_035222235.1 Margarornis squamiger
AAAGAAAGAAAGAAAGAAAGAAAGAAAGAAAGAAAGAAAGAAAGAAAGAAAGAAAGAAAGAAAGAAAGAAAGAATACCCCAAGATTTAACACAATGCTTTGCTGCCCCCAAGTTAAGCCAAAGAAATCTTTCTCTCAGGTCCAGGCATCTGTTGATTTGCATATGCCCCGCACTTTTCTTTGGCTTCTAAACAAAAGCGAACACTTTCCCTCGATGTCGGTTTTCAAGCAGAGCAGTATCGGGCTGGCTTTAACGCCGGGAATCACTGCTGCCAGTGATGAGTATGTCAATTTTAAATCACAGAAGAACTATTTCCTTCTCTGTCTTTGTTGTAATCGGGGTGAGGGGAAAGAGGGAGATTCGAAAGTGCTAGAGATGTTAATTTCTATTATTGTGGGAGGTATATCTTCAAACTACTTCTGCTTGAACAAAGGGTAAAGCATCTCTACATTTAAAGCGGTATTTCCCAGAAAACACCAACATGGTAGGGTGGCCTCAAGGAAGCGTTAAGCAGGAGGTGGATTGACCTTTTAATTCTCGATCGGTGACCTGAGGGGTACCCGGAGGCTGCTAAGCACATCTCTTCCCTTTGGTCCGCTCCAGAAAGAGCTGTCTGTCATCGCAAGATGCAGCTAGTGAGTGAGGCTCACGATTTCGCTGTTCATCCGTTTGCGGGAGGGGTGGGGGAGGGAGAAAAGAAAAAAAATATATATTTCCCACACTGCCAGAGTAATGCCAAACTCTCTGTGAGTGGGAAGAGCAGAGCAGATGCTGGAATGAGATGCCAAAGCAGCTCCCCTTTCCCCTGCGCTTTTGGGTGCCTATAAATTGCTCCAGCGCGCTCGTCAGCCTCCTCCTCTCCTGGCAGGTGGCACCCGGGCAGGATCCCGCTCTCCCTCCGGCTCCGGCTCCGGCTCCGGCGCGGCGGCGCGGGCACTGGGCGGCGGGCAGCGGGGCGGCCGGCAGGCGCGTCCCCGCTGAGGACTGTCGTCTCTGCGAAAAAAAAGAGAGAGAGAGAGAGAGAAACCGAGAGAGAGAGAGCGAGGAGGCGAGCGGGGCGATCGCGAGACGAAAGGCAAGTTCCAGGGAAAGTTGACTCGGACTGGCACAGCCTGCAAAAAAAAAAAGTCGATCGCCGGCGGGAGCATAAAAGTGCGGGCGGCCGGGGCGCGGCGGCAGCTCTCCCTTCTGCCCTCCCTGCCCTCCCTGCCCGCTCCGCTCCCTCGCCCGCCCGCCCGCCCGCCCGGCGGCTGCGGCGACCCGCGGGAGCCCCGCACACCGGCGGCCCTCGGCAGGGCGGCCGAGCCCCAGGGGAGCCGAGCTCGCACGGGCTCGGCGTTTTTTCGGCTCTGAGGAGGAACCCCGCCAACCATCAAGATTTTGTCCAAAAGCAGACAAGAGGATCGCCCTGCGCTGAGCCGGCTGGTGGGCAGCAGGCGGCGGCTGATCGCGGCCGGCGCGCTGGGGGTGGTGATGGTGCTGCTGCTGGTCATCCTCATCCCGGTGCTGGTCAGCTCGGCCGGCACCTCGGCGCACTACGAGATGCTGGGCACCTGCCGCATGGTCTGCGACCCCTACGGCGGCACCAAGGCGCCCAGCACGGCGGCCACGCCCGACCGCGGGCTCATGCAGTCCCTGCCCACCTTCATCCAGGGGCCCAAGGGGGAGGCCGGCCGGCCGGGCAAAGCGGGGCCCCGCGGCCCGCCGGGGGAGCCGGGGCCGCCCGGCCCGGTGGGGCCGCCGGGTGAGAAGGGCGAGCCGGGGCGGCAGGGCCTGCCGGGCCCCCCCGGGGCACCGGGGCTGAACGCGGCGGGGGCCATCAGCGCCGCCACCTACAGCACCGTGCCCAAGATCGCCTTCTACGCCGGCCTCAAGCGGCAGCACGAGGGCTACGAGGTGCTCAAGTTCGACGACGTGGTCACCAACCTGGGCAACCACTACGACCCCACCACCGGCAAGTTCACCTGCTCCATCCCCGGCATCTACTTCTTCACCTACCATGTGCTCATGCGGGGCGGCGACGGCACCAGCATGTGGGCCGACCTCTGCAAGAACAACCAGGTGGGCGCCGCGCCGGGGGCAGCCGGGGACATGGGGGCAGGAGGAGCCGGGGGAGAGCCGGGTTCCCCGGAGCGGCGCGGGAAGGTCGGGAGCCGGGCGGGCAGCGGGAGCGGAGCCAGAGCCCGACCCCGGGGGGCGCGCAGCGGGCGAGCCCAGGGGCACATGGTGGGGGGACCGGCACCCATCCCTCCGCAGCCGAGAGTGCCCGGGCTGCTGCGTGAATGTGGGCTCGACGCCCTCTCCTCCCCGAGAGCCGCCCCTCCGGTGCCGCTCCCAGCCCCTGTCCGGGTAGCCCCCAGCCCCTGTCCGGGCCGGAGCGCTCCCGCAGCTCCGCCGGGCCGGAGCGGGGGGCGGCGCTGCCCCCGCGGGGGTGAGCAGAGCCCGGCCCGCGACCCGGCGCTCCCCCGGCCATGGGAAACTCCCCGGGAAGGAAGGGGATCGGGGGGCGGCGGGTGAGCTCAAGAGAGGGTGGTGCTGCGTGGGGAAAGTACGAGGTGGGTGGGAGGAAAGCAGCCACGGCACGGGGCTCGCACGGGGCGCTGGGTTTGACACGCTCAGCCCCCGGCGGGCAGCGAGGTTTCCCCCTGCCAGCAGGGCCGGTGTCGCGGAGCTCGGAGCCCTCGGGCCCTGGCGGGCTGGCGCCGGGACAGCCGCCGGGTACACACCGGGATCGTGCCGGGCACGCACCGGGAGAGCCCAGACACGGCCCGGGTCTGTCGGCATCCCCCCGGGCAGGATGGAGATAGCGGAAATGATTAAAGGACTTGCGACGCTACCGTCTGAAAGACAGAGGAATCTTGCCTTTTAATTAGGATAAACGTTGCCACCGCGTTCGCAGAGGCTGTGCCCGT
Organism: Margarornis squamiger; assembly: GCA_035222235.1. Classification (NCBI taxonomy): domain Eukaryota; kingdom Metazoa; phylum Chordata; class Aves; order Passeriformes; family Furnariidae; genus Margarornis; species Margarornis squamiger. The sequence continues at coordinate 20,263,651 of JAWWTY010000077.1, forward strand.
AACATTGCCTGTAACGGGGAGCCGTCCTGTGCAATTCTGCGCCCCTTCCGTACGTAGTCAACACGCACGGATAGGTTGGCTCTAATCCTACAGCACTCCGTGGCCCCGCCGTCCCTGCGGCTGTGGGTGCCCGGGGCAGTGCGGTGTGCCCGGGGCAGTGCGGTGTGCCCGGGTGTCCCCGCAGCTCCGCGGGGCTCGCCCCGTGCGGCGGGAGGGCGAGGGACCCGCTCAACAGGTCCCTGACCCGCGTCCTGGCACTCGGGGGCTGCGGGGCGCTGTGCCGGCTCTCCCGGGCTGTTCGCCCCCCGGCGGGGTGGGCCGGGGGACTGATGAGCTCCACGCGGTGCCCGTGGGACGGAACACCGTCCCCCGTGTCCCCGCCGTGCCGGGCGCGTCGCGGAGCCGCTCCTTCGTTTGCGCATCTCCTCCCCCGCCGGCTCACGGCCCTTTGTGCTCAGCGCACACGGGAGCCGCGGCCGCCGCTAAATTCATCCGATACTCCACTTAACCTTTTGTTTGTGGCTCATCAGAAGGACTGTGAAAACAGAATGATGAGGACATCAGCGGCAATTAACTAAATTAGAAAATATCTACCATAAATACTGCCTCAGCAGATAAACCAGGACTAGTAAAGCAAAATGGATCGTTATAAATTCACTTTGATATCTTCATACAAAGGCAATTTTGTCTACTGCGAGAATACCATTTTACCTGCAGATAAAGCTTAAATCTATTTCTGACCCCTATTTATGATGTTTTAAAGTGTTTATTTTAACAAACCCTGAAAAAATATATAGCAGTACTTTTAAAGAAGTGCCCAGTTATAAATATTCAATTGAGCCTGAAGTCTAACCATCCCCAAATATAGCTACCTCCAGTACCAGACAGACAAATTAAACTCCTATTCAAAGAATTAAAAAAAAAAAGGCCAGGGGTCCTGTGTGTATATTTGTATAAACCTGTGTGAGATAAATATTTAGGTAAATGCCTGCATATAAACTGTTCAAAATTGACCCACAGTTTTAATTCACCAGTGACTATGATTTATAGTTGAAACAATAAATGTTGATGTGAGAGCAGTATTAGTTGTAAGAAAGCTCAGAAATTTTGGAAGTTGTTAAATGGAGTGATAAATGTAACATTATAAATCCAGCATTTTCTAACAATGAAAAAAGCCAGACCATTGGAAAGTGTATAAACCCCCCCCCCATTCCTCAGCAATACATATGTGTAACCTCAAGGTATTAACACTACTTCAATGGTTATCAAGCTTGACCAGGGAAGTGCTGGGATCACTCAGCTGAGCAGATACGTATGTGGAGCTTCATGAAAGAACTTGCATGGAACTTGTGAAATGTATTGTCCCTTAATGGTTTAATTTTGAGTTACATTTACTGTCTTGCAGCAGTACACTCACTAAGAATTCATTTGAGACTGTTCTCCTAGGCTTTAAAAATAAATTGCTCTGACTAACCAAGCAAGGAGGTAAAACCGCTAAGAATAGTGTACTGTAGTCTACAGGATCTTTGTTGCTGCACACAGGGCAGTAAGATCTGCACTTTGGTTTCTAGACCTTCAATACCAGAATCTTTTTTTCAGCCAATATGTGCTATGTAGAATCTTAAAAATGAAATATCCATTGCTGTTGCGGTCAGTGTTCACATGCCGACTCCCTTAGGATAGTCACTAACATAATTTGAGTTCTCCTTTACTATCCACAGAAACAGTGTTTTATACAAATCCACAAAGTAGCATTTCTTTAGGATGCAAATGGAAATTTGAAAAGTAATTTAAAACCATCTGCTTGCCAGTATGCAAGATACTAGCTCTCTGTGAAAGTTTTTCTACCTCATCTATAGTCTTTTCACTCCTCCCCATTTGCCCTTTCCATTTACCCTGTCAGCAACCATCTCAGTCCGTTATTTTCTCTGGAAGGTATTTCCAGGGTTAATGGCCCAGAGAGCCTTCAACTCCACCCTGCCAATCATGAATCCAGAGGAAACATCCGGTGCTTAGAATAATTATTGCTTAAACACTAGCAAAATAGATCACCTCTGTAAACAATACCAGGAAAGTCAAGATCAAGAAGCCCTGAAATTGTCGGGGTTTATCATCGTGCCATGTATCAGTTTAAATTTGCAGCCTGTCACAGCACTGCAAGCCTTTGCAGCCTTTCTCACTCTTCTTACAGGATGCATAAAGAATTTCCACCTACTGTGATTTTTAAGCTGCATAATGCCATGAGATCCTGCATGGTAAAAGAACCCCCTCCTTTTTAACATTTCAATATTAATGTGAAATCATATCACATGAAAATTTAATTTGGAAATTTATCATGTAAACTTTGAAAGGAATCCGTGGAAAATTGTGACTTATAGCCTATTTTTTCAATTCAGAACAGATAAAATCCCACATATAATACGCCAAGTCATGCATTATTACTTAGTTCAGCTTTGCAATGCCACTAAATCATTTACTGCTCTGTAACTACACTAGAACAAAGACAAGCAACAAGCTGATGACATGTTACACTGAAATAAATCACATACAACCATGTTTAAATATTTTACCAAACAGGGTCAAATTATATATAAATGATTTGGAGACTTACAGTGGCACAGGCTGTTCATTGCTGGAAAGCAATATATATCTTGAAACTATAGATTACTTCCAGTTTGCAAGAAATGTCAAATTTAATGACAAGCGGAATAGCGAGGGAGAAATGGGGAAAAGTATGTTTAAGGGGATGTTGCAAATTAAAAGCCCTCAATGACTTGTATATTCCGAAAACCTCTTAAAGCAAATAGTGACTTGCCTGCGATTTTTCAAATTTGCATCTCTTAAAACACAGCAAAACTAAATGTTTGCTTACTGAAATGTGGCAATAGCAGTTTTTCCAAACACAGACTAGGATACTTAGCTGCTTCTGTGTGGTGGGTGTGTATTTTTTGTATTCTTTTTTAGACCATGATTCTATTACTGGTATGACAATAAACTGCCTCTGGAAAAAGTCCAGCTTGGGAGATCCTTGTGGATCCTCACCATTGTCAATCACTTGTCCCACTGAAATAAAAGTTACACCAGTGTAAAACCGGCACACGAGCAGATCCAGTTCTCCCAACTCCAGTTATTCTTGCACATATATTTAAAAAGGCATGTACAGGACACCAAGCAGTTGTGCATCCATCAGATGACTGAGAAAGGAGCATGTTATTGCTTTAGTTTCAGATGTTGTATTGTAGGAGAAAATAAGCAGTAACCTTAGGAAAAACCCTACAATATAGGTTGCCAGATGTTTAAAGTGGCAACTTATGCATGCTGAATAAAGCGTTGAGGATATGCTTTAATTTCACCGTGCAGGAAAAAGTACCTGAGTTTTCTTAACCCCTCATTATGTATTTTATGTAGGTTCGAGCTAGTGCGATTGCTCAGGATGCGGATCAGAACTACGACTATGCCAGTAACAGCGTCGTGCTTCATTTGGAGCCAGGAGATGAAGTTTACATTAAATTAGATGGAGGAAAAGCACATGGAGGAAACAACAACAAATACAGCACATTTTCTGGATTTATTATTTATGCTGACTGATAATGAGTAAAAAGACCCACCAAACCAGTCCAAAAATGAAGCCTGCTCTTCTAAGCAATGGATTTGCGTGGCAAAAGTCAATGAAACAAGCACCCCAGCAGAGAGCGACCACCAAACACCTCAGTAGCGGGGAAAGAAGTCAGATGCTACCTGATTCACATCTGTACAACACAGAGAAACCTTATGTTAAAAAAATCATAAAACAAGTTAAACAGATGTGCTATCCACTACCGCCAAAGCAAATACTTCCTCATTGTTAGTGTTGATGTGAATGAAGTTCTACATAGATCAAATTTTTATAGGAAAAAAGCCCACCTAAGGACGCTGAGTTATTTCTTCAGTGTATATGATACTTTGATGTGTTATGATCTTGCTGCTTTATCCATACTTCAGCTTTGGTTCTTGTGACTTACTTGCTAACAATGACGCTTGGAGTCCACTCATAGTGTGGTGAGGAATGATTTTACAATAAAAGGAAGAGGTAATCAAAATATACTTTCTCTCTGCAAAGAAATTGTTTGCCTTGTACTTTTCTTAACCTTCCACTTAAAACTAGAAACTAATCATCTTCAAGCCTTAACTCGGTGTTCCTGCTTTGTAGGTTTACATTAGACTTTTAACATAAAATCAGTTCAGTGGAGTTGTTTAAATTTTGTCTTTCCCTTAGCTGTGTTCTAAATGAAAAAGGAGAATCAAGACTTTATTTTCCCCTGAAAAATATAATAGTTGACAAACTATTCTATTGGACGAAATCCCTGATTCCACCAAAGCCAATGGCAAAACTCCCATTGCTATTAGTGGAAAAGGCATTTGGCTTTTAATTTGTATACGTGTAAATATATATTTAGACAATTATTACAGGCCCATTCTTGATGGTTAGTTGTGTAAATAATTAGAAAGCCTGGCATCCACACCATCAGACTAAGGTAGAGTGTTTTCTCTGCACCAATTGATCTTCGTTAGTCTTTTAGCACTTAGTCTGTACTTGGGTACTATTTTTAATAAACTAGCTATGGATTAATATACTGCAGATGTTCCACTAGAATTTCGTAGGAATATAATGGGTCAAAACCTTAATTGTCTTAGGTGTCTTGCCTCACTGAAGTTAGTGGGATTCTTCCCGCAAAGGAGCAGTGGGAGATATGACACATAAGAAAATGCTGTCACACAGACCTTTTCCATGGAAGCTAGTTACCAGTTTGTAGTAAAGTGTGCCTATGAGATGGACACAGATAAGCATATTACCAAAAATGATAACACATATGCAAAGAAAGAAGCAGATATTTACATGCAAAAAAAAAAAAAAAGTGTGTATTAAAACCTATTTTTCTCATTCATATATATATAGATATAGATATATAAAGTCTCAAGAAGTTTAATCCATATAGAGGATTAATGGGTTGGAGAATTAAACTAAACACAGATACTATGAGTTACATAGTTATAAAAATGCTTTAAAATCAGTCATACCAGTAATGTCTACAGAATATTTTTATTCAGAAAATGGATTTATTTTGTTTGGTTTTGGGAGGCTGTCTATTTCTCTCAGGTTAAAACTTGCAGATTTCATTCTAAACCTAAATTTTAGCAAGATTACTAAATAGTTCCTTAGCACAGCTGGTTATGTTGATTTTGGCAAAATCAAGGTAACATTTTTATAAATCACTAAAGAGTAATAGAGCCTACTCCTAGCATTGTTATTTCATGTACTTTGCCACGATCAGCCTTGTCTAATGTACTAAGGGTACAAACTCAGATTTATCTGCACTAAAATGTCTGAAGTGTCTGTCACTGTGACAAAAAAGGTCTCCGGTGCTGGCTACTCAGCAAAAGTCTGATAAAGATTTTACAAATCTCTCTAAAATCTCATTTGAATGAGTGAAGCTTCTCTTAAACAGAACATGTTACTCTTTGTTTCTGTTTTGAGTCGTCCAATCCAACACAAATGCTGAGTGAGTCTCAGCTGATGGAGAGGATCGCCAGGCAAACTCATGTAGGGTTTATAAGAGGACATAGTGCTGCCAGCTGCTTGTGTATTATCTCACCAGAATTGTTAATGCTTTTACTTGATGACAAAGTGCCAACCTACTGCAGTGATTACTCCTTTTATTTCTATGAGGCAATTATTTTAATAGCAGATGTATAACTGGCTTCATCTGTTGGCTCCACTGTTGCTTCACTGGTCAGTACATTCACACAGCAGTGTAACTAGAGATCCTCTACGTAGAGTCACCCAGTGATGCACCAAGCTAGAGATCATTTACAACCAGCGATGCATATTTACTAAGGTGTTTATTGAAAAAACTCAATAGTACAAGATGTATAAGGTCAAATTTGAGGAAGCTTTTGAAATCAGGCTCCCACTGCTACTGGATAAGACCATTTTTTGGATAGATCACCTGCCCTGGTTAAAGTTAGACAAGAGCAAAGCACACACTTTATGTAAAAACCACATATAAGGCAAACATTTCTTCCTTTTTCATCATATCTTGATATACTGATTTGTAAAGACTTATATCACAACCTTTGTTATACCTATTACAACTCATTAAAACTGTATTATGTAATATATATTGACTTCTGGTGTGGCATCTTTACAAAAAAGAAGATGGTCTGCATCACATTTTACATGATTATGTGAGATTCCAAAAGTTCATGATAAAAAATTAATGTGACTAAAAAAAGACATCTGTAATACCGCACACAGTTTAAGAGTTCAGCAAATTGCTTTATTCAAAAATATATTTTTCCATGTATTTTTTACACTTTCAGTTAAAATTAAGTAAATTGTTAAACTATAAAGAAACATTATCTTTTTATATTAATTTGAGATTCATTTTACCTTGTCTTGTCTACAGAAGCTATTTAACAGTTTCAGACCTTTCATCAAGCATTATTTAAAGAATACAAGGATAATGAGAAGATTGTCAGTATTACAAGGATGAAAGTCAGCCCCTGCAGACAGGAAATTTAACTGAAAACCATAATTTCTTTCAAAGTCCAGGTGATGCATCTTCAAAAATAGTTTGGGGTAATATTCAATAACAGTATTAGCTTATGCTTTTTAAACAATTATTTTAAAATTTTTATTGAAAAGATTTTGCAGGTAGGTTCCTATTCAGTAAATCATACATGAACAAACTTCCAGAAGGGAGAAAATGCAGAGACAGTATACAATTTTTATGTTCTAATTAAAAAGAAAGTTTATAATCAGTTTGTTCACATCTCCTTAATATTTTTCAATTTCTCTGAAAAGAATCAAATTTTAAAATTACTGCTCTCCTGAAAGAAATCTGAATTCTATCAAGTCTTCACTATAGAACAGGAATATTTATTCACTATTCCTACTTAAAAGTCAACCACCGCTTTGGATTTGCTATGAGTATTTTATCAATTTTATCTTGGGATATGCCTCTAATTAGCATTTTAGGAACTATATTTTCAAAGATATGTGAATATCCATGACCTCCGTATTTCATCAACCTGTTCTTGGTGTGCACATCATGAGCCATCAGAATTCTGTCTTCATAGCCTTCATCAATCAGTCTACGAATCCTGAAAAATTAAAAGCATACCTATCAGTGAAAGTTCTCACTCTGCAACAGCACAGAACTGACCAGGATTTACATTCCTTATATTACTCTACTGCTGGACTGTATTACTGCAGAAAATACTTATTTTAGGTGCTCAGAAAACATATTCCTTACATTTACCTGAAATTACATCACATTTTTTATTGCAGGAAAATAAACTACCTCTGAAAACACAGCACCACACATCTCAAAATGGCACGTGACTTTGCATTCCCAGTCCCACCAAGTTCACACAGGAATTCCAGAGCTTCAGCATCATTATGCATGGGACAGAGGTTTTATATACATGATTAAGTAGTAATTTCCTACCTAAACCCCTTCTCAGCAGGTTACTTCTTGCTGCTGTCACAAAGCTGATCCTATTACATTTGCTAATGACCAGAGCCTGTGTGTGACAGAATTACACAAATACTTCCACATCTTCAGTTAAATCCCATTTAGCAAACCAGGTTAATAAAAATATGAAGTTGCCAGCATCATGTTCCATACAGTTATCATCCAAACACGCTTCAAAGATGTTCATTCAAGAAGAAGATAAATAAGACTGGCACGGCACAGGCTAGCATGTGCCAGGGAATAAAAGGAGTTAATACAGAAGCACAGCTAAACAGGCTTGGCAAAATGACAATTCAGCTTGGAAAAAGAAGTAATCTTTCTGGTCACTCCCTTGTAGCAGGACTGCTACAAGTGCTTCTGTTCCATGTTTCACTCAGGTAGCCTTAGTCCCTTGACCAGCTAATTTTTTAGAATTTATTAGGTGAGCGTGTAAACTCACGTACTGCACAACTGTTAAGCTTTCCAGTAACCTTCAGTTTAGTTTGGCAGTCAACTGCAGCATTGAAGTGGCAGAGACAGACAGAACAGACCTGGAAAGTGCTTGTTCCTCCTGAAGGTATCCAATTCAATCATTTGCCAGCACTGTGAAATTCTAATTCTTACCTTTCTGACTGTGCTTTGATCAGCAAGAAAACAAATACTGAATTTTATACGTAACCACAATGTATCTGAAAGTCCTTACTGCCAGTTTTCATTACAATTAGTTATAAGGAGATACATGTAGCAGGATCTAATCAATATGGGCAGCAGAAAGAAAGCAAGTAGGATAGAATTTGGTAAAATATTATCATCTTCCAAAAAAACGACCATAAGTATGCCATATAGTGCACAATACTATGTATACTGTAGTGTTACAACATCGCAGGTATCTACTCCAGCCTGAAATACAGAGAGGCTACAAGACAACTATAGAATCATAAAACAGAATCATGGAATATGCTGAGTTGGAAGGGACCCATCAGGGTCATCAAGTCCAACTCTTGGCCCTTTGCAGGACACCCCACGAATCACACCATGTGCCTGAGAGCATTGGCCAAACACTTCCTGAACTCAGACAGGCTTGGTACTGTGACCAGTGCCCTGGGGAGCCTGTTCCAGTGCCCAACCAGAGAGTAAGAGCAATGGCACTGGCGGGACTAAGTTCTTTGCTGACCAAACATCTTAGAATCATCTCCTTTCATATTTGAAATTTCATATCTTTTCATGGGTTGGGGAGGCATATGGTCCTTTCCATTCCGTATTAATTGCTTCTTTTGGCTTATTCTTTTAAATTTAGTTAGTACTTTCTTCTGACTCAAAACTATCCCTGAACAAAAATCAGTGTTTTACTTGCAGTAGATTGCAGCCAAACTGCTGAAGAACACAGATGGCTAAACTGTTGAGTAGGTACGTTATGACTACATAAGTTTATATTTTGAACAGAAAAGACCTGAACATATATTTTCCATTTAGTATTTTCATTTAGAGGTCAATTTGATTTCTACCTCTGTGGCGGTGTTTCACAAAACAAAACCTTAAGGAGATAGCCACTGCCATCCTAAGTCCATTGTGGGTGCATCAATATCCATTTAAGGGCACTTCTAACTCAAATTCACATATTTACACTGTACAATGAGAAGACAAATTTTTCATCACTTCTTCCTATGAGCAGCCTGCTGCAAGAAATACTCAAATGCCAGGTTGTTTAAGGAGAGACATCAGTGGCTGAGCAATTATCATGGATGGAATGAAAACTGCCACGGTTCAACAAGTACTTGTTAACCAAGGCATAGTCCAGACCTCTATACATATTCTGCAGTGCTTCTGCAGATGCTGACCTTCTGTGGCACAGGAGAGGGGAGAAGGCACAGGAGAGAGAGCAACTTTACCCATTCTAAATGTGAAAACTGCGGATTCATTGCAACAGTTTAAAATACTGAGTGCCAGACTGAGAGCACTGTTAAGAGAGAAACTATTTCTAGTGTGAAAAGCAGCAGCAAGCGCTTGGCAGTAAGTGGAAGAGTAACCACAGCACCTTCTTAGGAGGGAACAGTTTGAAAACAAGAGATTAGTTTCAAGGTTAATCTGACAATGAGGGGGAGGGAAACTATGTCTGAAATGTAAATGAAAGCTCAAAGTTACTTCATTAGTGATGAGCGATCATAAAATCTATCTCATCAAGAAGAACAGAACAACTATTTGTGATTCTGGAAGGTAAAACGACACAGGCAGGATTTCTCCCCACCCCTCAGAAACCTGCCATTTCACTGCTCACAAACGCTGTGGACAAACAGCACAGAAGGATCACACCTCCAGATGGAGTGGAAGGAGTGAGATGCCCATTCCCAGCTGATCCTACCTTGTCTCAGACAGTTTCTGCACAGAATGCATCTCCTTGGCAATACCTTGTGTTAACACAGCACAACAGATTTGCTGTGTAGCTGAGCTGAGACTGCAGGTGCTGATGAGAAGCAGGGAAGAGGTATCCTGCCAGTGGGACCAATATTTTCACATTGTGAGTGAGTGTGAGGAGCATGGGAGCTCTGAGGAGACAGGAATCACATCCTTCAAAAGAGAGAAAGGGCAAAAGGAGAGGGGGTGGAAAGGTGATAAAGTGCTTGGAAGACAAACGGCAGTTTTTCAGGACAGAAGTCCAGGATCAAATCCACCAAAAACAACCAATGAGTTTTGCTCGGTTAGTAGACTACTAATGAGATGTAACAGGCTCAGAAGATGTTTAGTATCAACACTAGATTTCCAATGCTGTGTTTCAAACAAAAGCCAAACCCTAACATAAATCCAGTATATCCAGACTTTTTTTTATAGACTGTATTAGTGCAGTAAATTATAAAATTCAACCAGATCAGCATGGAATTAGGACAGAGAATGAAGCTAAAAAAGCTCTTGATGTTCTTCTCAAGTGACTTTGTACAACACTATGATTCTGCATCTCCCTTTGGAGATAGAAGAAATTATACACGCTGCTCTAAAGGCGTGACTGCAGCAGGAGAAACTGGCATTATTTTAGTACGAAAGAAGACAATTTTGAACAGCAAACAGAATCACTCTGATGGTCTTAAAATAAGTACCAATAACGTTTTTGTCAATGGCCATGCTATAGCTTAAACTGCATGGGAACAGATACCTTGCAATTCTTTCGTTGTCGTTTGGCATGTCAATATCAGGATGGAACTGGTAATGAAGAAATTCTGTACCAAATAGGTCATACTCTAAATAGCATCCAAGTTCAGCAAATTCCAGAAGTTTCTTTGTATCAAATATGGTCCTGCAGAACACATATAACACAGGGTCAGCACTGTACAGGAATAAAACATCTTATGCTACCAGGACAGGCATTTTGTGACCTCCAACTTGCAAGGAAAAAAAACCAGTAAGATTTAATTCACCCTTTTGAAAATCAGGGCTCCTGTTTGACACATGCAACTTAAGCTGATACACACTTTCATTTGGGATTTCATGCAATAAAAAAAAAACCAAACCAAAACCAATTCTTTCCCCATGAAATAATGAGAACATCTATGATAATCTTTAAATGGAAACAGGGAAGTTACTTACTTTTGATATCATTAACACTTTCAATAGACAACCTAACAAGGAAGGACATTTAAGAAGCAGGTTAATTCATAGTGACAGTTTAAAAAAAAAAAAAAAGAGAGAGAATGGATTACTTACACAAGGCAGATTTACTTTCCCAAAACATTAACAGAAAACAGCTCCATCCAGGGCTTGTTTCATCCATCACACATAGGTAATACACAACTTTGTCTTTAGTTTCTATTCTGAACAGTGATGTTTCTAGATTGCCATTAGAACTGCAATATATCATTGTTTGCACTGGGATCTGGACAGAACACCTTAAGGAAACGCTCTCACCAAAATATATAATGGCACAGTGAGTACCTGGAACATGGGCTTTGCAGCAGATTTGAAAAGTGAAGGATCAAAGATTCAAACACCTCTCGGTCATTTGGAAAAGAACAGCAATGGAAAAAACACTCTCTGAAGTATTTTGGGGGTTTTTTGAACCATTTTTACCGAATGTGTAAGCTGTCCAAAGGAAAACAAAAGCACTCAAATGATACAATTTTATCTTTATAGCCACAACATGATTCATCCAAGAAAAAAACAAGTTTCCACAAGAGCAGCACAGTTAACCAAAAGGGCAGTAATTTTTTTTTTTTTTATTTTTGCAGATATTGATGTCACAAAGTCGTTTTACCTTATACAATTACATCACAATATGTTGCTATGGAAATGACTGATGTCACAATTTCAATATTATGACTTAACAACAGGACCAAGTAGGAGGAACAGATGGGTTGAGAGAGAGAAAAGCCCTCGTTCAAACAAGCCTGCCATCAGCAGGAATCTAAGACTTGGCAACTGTAATTAATAAAAAATGTTATTTTAAAATAAATGTTACAGTTTACAGAGACTGAATATTTATCACCAAATGAGTTTTCAAAGTGCAGAGCAAGAGAAGAGGTTATTTTAGATACAGTCCTCCTTGGTTCATGGGGAGACAGTTCCACTAGGGACACTTGCTACCTTTTGCTCTAAAATGCTGCATTGCAAAACACGGTAGCCAGTATTTTAGTTTTATCATTTAATTGTAAATCCACTTGAAAACTATCACTCTGTCTGTGTCAAATGGAGACATGAAATATGGAGCTATGTACAAATTTATCTCACATTTAAAGGACTGGGATGCTTCCACATGGATTTTTCTCACTGGAGGAGACTTAAAATGTTAAATGCACATTGCAAAGCCAAACTTCACAGTAGTTTATGTTACAGCAAGTGCCAATCTGAATGTGTGAAAGTAATGATAGGAAGAGATGTAAGGAAATGTCATATTGTGCATCAGTGGCTGATAGTGAAACTGCACCTCTGTCTTGACTGTTTTCCTGCTTATACTGCTTAATTTCCACCATTACCCAATTTTTAAAACACTTAATTCAACAATTTAAAACAGCATATAAAGGCAAAAAGCCATAACTGTATGTTTATGTTGTATCAAAATGGCTACATAAGTACTGATACCTGCAGCTTTCTCAGTCCTCTTTCATAAAAAGATTTAAGTAATCAGTTTTTCTTTGAAAAGGGGAAGAAAATACAGCTAGAGATACAATGGAATGCAGGAAAATACATAGAGGAAGTCTATATTATTTATAATTAATCAAATATAATTTCATGGCACTGAATTTTATGTGCCAAAAATTCCCAAGTAAAACAAGGAGCTTTGCATACAAAACACCTGTAGCTCAATTTGCTACTTCTTAGAGCCTAGAACCATCAGAAATTTGGAGCACAGTACCGTTGCCTATGCTACACTCACACTGAGGGCAAACAATCCAGTTGCTGAGAGTCATATGACCACAAACAGTCCCCATTATTCAGCAACTGGCCAAACTAATCAATGCTGGGACATATTCCAGCTCACCATGAGCAACACAAGGTCATATAAAACTGATTTGGTAATAGAGGCTGTATTTCTAAGCTGGAGACAGAAAAGTATCCCAGCTTCTCTCATGCCTGATGTGGAGCTCTTGGTTTTTGTTCTCGAGGAAACTAAAAATTAGATATCTGGGCTGTGCTATGAACTATCCAAAACCCAACTATTTTCTTTTTAAGCAGTATTTCTTCTGTCTGGTAGCAGAACACTATAAATCTGCCTTCTGCTTTGATCCAGAATCCAGCCAAATAAAGGAGTTCTCCATTAGCTCATGTGAGATTTTAGTACAGCCCTTAAAAGTGACCCAGTTTTCAAAAATGCTGCAGAGACAGCAACTTCCCACCCAACTTGGTGAGAGCAATGTTCAATACTTTGTAAATACAGGGATTTGTGCAGGGATACAAATTAATGGCATTCCCATTTTTAAAATGTGGCTACAGTTATTCCTAATCTCTCTCCCAGGCTTTCAGAGAGAGCATTTAAAATACCAAAATCCCTTTATCAATGCGAATCTAAAAGCTGATCCTGACTGCAGTGCTGGAGACTGATCAAGCTCTATAAAAGCACTTATTTTTAAGTCAGTAAACTTGAAGATAATACTTTATGTCAACTATTTTCAGCATAGTTCCACAAAACCCCAGTGAGTCGTGGCAACACTGCCGGATGGACAGCAGAATAGTCTGCTTACCTGTCCAGGTGAGACATGACTGTCTTTGAAGCATCAGCCCCAGCTTCCTGCAGAATGCGGATAATCTGGAAAGGTGAGTTGCTGTTCCTGCCAGGATGGATGATAACAGGGCACCCAAGCTGTGACTGAGCCTGTGCTGTTGCCTGAAGCACTCGGTGTTCACTCTGACTCAAAGGCCAGGAGCAACCTATTTCTCCCACCACACCACACTTGATGTTAGTCCCATCCGCTCCTTTGAGTATTTCATCAACAATAATGTTTGTCAGCTAGAGAACAGGAAAATGAGATTTTTGGTTATTAATACTATTTGTGTTAAATAGCATCAAATTTGGCCTATGGACGCTGTGCTAGTTGTACTCCCAAGGTCTTTCTGAATTTATTTAATTAACAGCTGGGTGTGTGAAAACACTGCAGTTAAAATCTGGTTTCTGTCAACTAATGTTATGCCAGCCATTCACTAAGACGAAAATAAGGAAAGAAGCAAATCAATTTAACAGTATCCATTCACACATTTGTCCAGGTTTGCCAAGAAAGCTGGTCTACATATAATTTGAACTCTGATTTAGTCTGAGATTAAGTTCTCTTTAAAAAAAAAAAAAAGGTAGTTTATTCCAAAACCTGTGCCTTGCACTCCTGAACTGGCTCCAGAAACAATTCAGTGTAATTTCTTGTGAAACAAGGATTAGAGAATAAGGAAGCCTTGTCATTCAGATAGGGAAGGGAGAAACTCTGACACAGATCCTGAAGAGACAAGTTTAAGGCAAATGCTGCTTATGGGAATACCGACATAAAACAACAGGAGCTCTGCTAACTTCAGAATCACAAAAAACACAGCTCATCTGACAAATTTACAGGGTCAAAATTAGCTTGCTTTTAAAATCTTCATGGGCAAAAAATGGCATCAGAACCTCTTAATAAAACTAGTTTGCTATAAAGGCTTTAGTTTTTCTTTTCCAGAATAGGCCATGGATCTTAAGAATACCTTCAGAACTGAGCACAAAATGGCACTGGTGGTGACCTGCCTTCTGGACTGGATTAAGTGCTCAGTCCAGGATATCTGTGGGCCTCCATCAATCCACCACATACAGAAGGGAACTCTTTGCCTCGAGAAATCTATTTGGTTCAAATTTTGAACAATGGAAGACTATTTAGGAAAAGTAGGACTGTTGCATACAGCCTGGACCAGCTAGGGTCTAGTTTTGTTGGCAGCACAGCCCAAGTTTTGACCATTGATTTTAAAAATTCATTTGACTCATTTGTAAACTGTGACAGATTTTTAAAATATTTCTCAGCTCTGTTCATCTGCATTCACAGCTTCCTGCCTTGGAGAGTTCCATTCCCTCTTCTCCCCATCATCACATTTTCTTAATAAAAGATGAATGAATATTTATTATTATGGGAATATCTGGGGACCTCAGTTATTATTAACACATTGTCTTGGGCACCATACAAACAACCTGATGTAGACTCCCCTGAAAAGCCTGGACAAATGATAGAGAGATATAACACACAGCCTGAGCAGAGCAATGATTTACAACTGTCTTATAAATATTGCAATTATTCATGCTTTTTACAAGAATGCTGGGTAAACTCATTGGGAAGCAATTAGCCAGAAAAAGAGACAAAAGAGCTAGCAAGGATATATTCCTTAAAAATAGTAAAAAAACCCAAGATACTTGGTGTTGTACCAGATGTCCACACATGAAGTACCTTATTTTCCTTTACTGTTGCATTATAACAAATCCCTTGGAGAAAAAAGAGCTTAAGAACTGGAAATGCTGACAGATAAACCTAGCACATGCAAGTAGTGCTGCTCCAGCTATATTGTTGCCAAATATCTCCAAAATTGTAGGGAATAACAGAACCCTCTAACACTGGGGGTTTTTTAGTGTTAGAAAGCAAGGCATTACTTTATTTGCAGTGCTGGGTGTATATGTGGCCGACAAAAGTCCCGCCTCCATACAGACACCAATACAGCACTTTTTCACCTATTTACACATTTTTAACAACTAATGTCCATTGGTTCTAAATTACATAATTCCCTTTCATTAACTATCATTCTCTCCATTACTGGTTATTAATCTCTTGTTGCTTGGGCTAATTGGTTCATACTTTTAGTCTTTTTAGTATCTTTTTCCTCTGGTAGGGATTTTCCGACAGAAATGCTGAGCCTTTGTTAGTCTTCTTAGTTATCTGCTGGTTTCTGCAAAAGGTCCTTGTTTCCAGATGTCCAGCTTCAACAATACATCTTTCTCTCGTGGGCTTTGTTCATTGAAGCATAGCAAGGTTAACTTTAACAAAACTTACAGTTTTAGTACTTTTCCCAAGCTATGTTCTCACAAAAGTTACTTATGACAACTTCTTGCCATATGCTGGCTAAAAGTGATTTAAGGCCTAACACACAACCTATGATTAATTAAAACAACTAATTAAAAGGTCAATTAGGACCATTAAAAAAAGTAGAAAAGTTTTATCATTTCCAACAATAACACAAGCAGTAATGCTGTTTCCAAGCTTTTCATGTTGAGAACCTCTATATTTCACCTATTTTGCTGGAACTTCTCTCCAACTTTGGCTTACCTAGGGATAATTTACAGGAGAGAGACACTGAAGCAATGGTTAAGACTAACCTGCTCCACTGTCATGGCCTGAGTTTGAGAAGAATGGGTGGAGTCTACATAAAATCCAGCACCAGCAATAATATGAACTCCGGTTTCTTCAGCAAGTTTCTTCAAAGTATTCATATCCCGACCAATTCCTGTAGTTGTGTTTTCCACAATAGTCCCACCACCTGCTGCTTTAAAATGCAATAGCTCCTCCTTCACAGCATCTGTTTCCTGATACAAAAGAAGGTTTTCTTTATGGCTGTATGGATTTTGCTTAATCCAAAACAAGTTCTTCATCTCAATGGGCCCATCAGACAAAGGCTCTTTGCCTGGAGAAGGTGGACAAAAGCAGCTGCTGTAGTTCATAGTCAAGTGTTCATGAGTCAGTGTATAGCCAAGGCAGCCTGGCTCCACTGGGCCCAAGACAGTCTGCACTTTCCCTCTCAAGGAAGGCATTTTTCTTCAACAAAAGGTAAAAAAAATCAGATCCTAAGAGTCTGAGAAAAGAGAAGAAACAAAAACATTTTAGAAAGAGAAAACCTTTCTCAAGCAATTTCTGAAGTCCCTCCTCTCTCTCTCTCACATGTGCCTACATGCTGTGTGTGTTTGCTGGGATGTTTTCAAAAACACAGCTATGCAGCAGAGTGGTCAGTATGAAAACCAAAGCATTTATTTTACCCAACTGCACTAGTATTGGTACTCCAGCAACATAAACACATCACATTCCAGTACAAGAAAATCATCCTCATTTACTGTGCTGCAGTCAGTATCACATTAAGACAAATGTTTCCTATTTAGTAACAACCACTGTATGTTCATTTAGGATTCTTTGCTCCTCAGCAGCTGTCAAATTCTGTTAGCTTGAGCCACCAGATGAACACACTTGGCACCAAGGCTGAATATTCCATACTGGTATGTTCAGTTTATTTATCTCTGTCCTCCAAGACTCACTGTCCCGCTCGCTTGCTGAGGAAGCTGTCTGTGTTTGGACACCTTGTCTGCCCCTCTGCATGCAGAACACAGGTTTGGGGGTGGTTATGTGCTTCTTTGGCTTCAACAGGCCTCAGGTTTTCCTAGCAGCTGTGCTGTGGAGGTCTGGAACAGCCCAGGACAACTCCTCTAAGGCTGAGAACAGTCGCTAAAGATGTAGCATGGCCCCCAAACAGTGGTGGAGAAGCCAAAGTGTTTCACTGGCCAAATATTTTACCAGTTAAGAACAGCCCTTAATCTAACACTTATATGGCTCAGTATCCCAGACACTTTTTTATTCATCTTTAACATGAATGAAACAATGGTATTTCTCAAAACTTCAAATCAGCAGTGACAAAGACAAACACTGAGGCCACTCTCTGCAGCTGGTTCATGTCAACGGCCCTGTGCCAGTTTGGCCTGACTGCAGGTTAGAATTAGCTGCAGCTCTCCCCACTGGGATTATGGGCTTTTTTTTCCTTTTGCGAGTGGGAGTTCATGTTAGATCTTCCTGATGCTAGTCACAAAGGCTTGAGGATATACAGTTAAAATCCCTAGTCAACCAAAATCATCAGTTATGAAACAAAATACATGTTTAATCATGTCCAGAGGAAAGGACTAACTAGAGCATGTATTATTGATTAAAGAGAGAGGTCTTTCCCATTCCTGTCTCCCTTTTAGTGAATAATGTCATAAACATGGGTTTGTTACTGGTAAAGCCCTCAGAGGACATTTTCCTTTTAACTGCTAAAGTTAATCCACCAGGATGACAGCAAAACTGAAATATGAAGGGCACTGAACTCTACATATCAAAGGGCAGAGGAACGTCAAGACCTCTTTGGGGGTACTTTGATCTCACAAGAAGTAGTCACTGTCAGAGCACCAATGCACGAAAGCGACCCAGCCCCTGGAAAAGGCAGCTATCACCTGCCTAGTGGAGTCTGTAGTGCTGCCAGTTATTGTAATATGAAAACTTGGCCATCCATAAGAAAGAGAAATGACTGACTATGTTTATTTGCCTTGTGTAAAAGCAGACTTAGGAAGAACTGTTCTTTTAGGTATTTAAATTTCTAAACTAGTGTCTTAACTTGTTTGAGAAAGAAGAATTACTCTCATAGAACACACTGCTGGTTGATTAATATAATGGTTTATTTTTTGCCAAATAAGAAGTCCATGATTTCAGAAAATATTCTTGAGCAAATAATTAAAAGCAAAATACCTGTCTTAGTCAGAAACTGCTGTCTGCTGCAATTCAATTAAGCTGTCCAACCCAGTCATTAATTCCATCATTGAACAAGGCTGGTGCTCTACAGAGCAACCCACTATTTTGGAGAAATTTCAATGATCTGAGTCATTCTTATATGCACAGCAAAGTGACTGACATAATTCTAAGCATTACCTTTGCCTTTTTTTTTTTTTAATATTAAATATCTACACTCTAGCATTCAGTAAAATCCTGACAGCATAAAGAGTAGTAACTACTCACTGCATCGGAGACAACCTTTCTTTTCCTCATGTTCATTGAGAATTTTCCAATCCATTTATTAAGTTAGCAAAACAAACCTATATACAAGTTTTTCATACAATTAAATATACAAGTATTTAATTTCTTTTGCTAAAGCTTGCACAAATCGATTACAGTCTGTTTCCTTAACAATTTTCCACTTCAGTTCCTTAGTTATTTAATAGTGCAGTTACTCAAAAAGGCCACTCTAATTGAATGTGAATTTTTGCTCACTTTCAGATTACCACTTTGATGAAAAGTTGACTTTCAGCATTTGTTCCCACTAATTCCTTTCTGACATAGTTAATTTAGACTACCCTCAATTAATCTGGCCTGCCCATTGTGAAGACCTGTGGCTGCACATGTGAGATCTTCTTATAGCCTGAGGCTGCTGTATTCTGATTCATAACAGCAGGAAACATCTAAAATTACCAGCTCCAGTGCCAGGTCTCTTGTAGCAGACACCAACCTGTTAATTTTTACACTCTAGATTTCACATTACAGCTCACATACAGAATTTACAGAACCTTTTGATTGAGGCCAAGGATTTTTATAAATATAAGAAGCATCACTAAAATGGAAACTGACACAAACAGCATTTAAAGTAGGCCTAAATTTTATCTGCATGAAAAATACGATTAATATTAATGCCTGTGCCTGCTTACTAACACAGTTTAGAAACCCACCACTTTTAATAAAAGAATTGTAAAAAATAAAGACAGTCAACAACCTGTGACTGGAATAATTTTTAAAACATCTGTCCTGATATTTTCCCTGCTGTCATTTATACAGACAGTCTACCTTGATTATGCTAAAATGATACATTATTCCTAATAAGATTCACTTAGTGGAGTCAGAATTTAAGTGTTTTTAAAACAGATTTTAGGTGCAAATAGCTTTTAAATGGAGTAAGAACTGCTGCTTAGTTTAAGTATGTATACGTTACTACAGAAATAAACATTCATGTGCTTTACTGATGACTTGCATGCCATATTTTACATAGAACTTTCTTCTGAAAAAGTTTATTCTCTCAAACACCAAAGACTGAATTCGTATCACTTCATTTAGCCATCTAAAATGATGTATGTCTTTTACAGAACAATCATCTAGACCATTGTCATAGCGGTGACAGAAAGCCATACCCACAGGCAACTCATTCAGACTACTCTGAATGTTTGTAATAGGACAGGACAAGCTACTTTCTGTAATACTGTTCTCCTTCCATGGACTAAGGAGGGAGCCAAGAAACAATCCTGGACAAGACAAGTATAATTTAGATGGTCCTACAAAGGACATATGAATTTTATTTCCTTAATCTTAACCCAGCCCGAGGGGAGGGGGAAAGGTCCTGATTTCTATGACAGAAAATAAACAGGTTCATATCTGGCAATAATAGCTATTTTGGTTTCAAAAATCACTAATTTATACGGTTGTATCGCTAAGGTGCTCCTGCATAGACCAAGGCTTCTCTGCTCCAGGTGCTCTATGAAGAGAGAAATAAGTATTTCCTAAAAATCACATATTCAGACAAAAACAAAATGAGAATTGCTTTAAGAGATAACCAAAACTTGTATCATTTCACAACAGCCTTGAAACAACACCTTAAGATTTCTGTGGTAAACTCTGGACAAATCTTTACAACCACCAATTGTATGGTGCATGAAATACAACCCTCACCATTAAATACCAGTGAAGTAAATATTTTTCCTAGAGGTATTGGTAAGAGAAAAGAGACTTGCTGATGAAAAGGTCATGGTACTGCATTCCTGAGTCTGCTAAAAACTCCACTGAGTTCAACAGATGTTTTGCCTGAATACTAATGACAAGATTTGTGTTTCCATTTTTCCCATTTGAAACGTGCGCTTCAGTCATTGTGTCATTTTAATGGTCTTGTAATGGGAAGTCTCCTTGGGTTTGGATTAGTTGCTTCCTACAGTAATCTCATATTGCTGAAGCATTATAATCGCATAAACACAGTTTCCACATGCTAATGCCGCATTTGTTTTGATTCGGTAAGCACATTTTAATGGCATTAGCACAGATTCTCTGTAGACTGGTAGGGGAATCATTTTATTGCCATTACATTACAATGTGAGATCACAGCAATACTAAATCCAGACTGCTGTGGCATAAAATTTAAAAAAAGCATAAAGAATGGCTCAATAGGTATTTACTGTATCCAGAAAAAGTTAAATACAGCTGCCCTTTAGAAACAAGGGCTGGCCTGGCTGCATCAAGAGCATTTTAAGTAGGTCTTTCCTTTATAATCACTCAATCCTGGGAAATGTGACATAGTGCAGGTTCACTATATATTTACAGAGGAAGGAAATGTTTGGAGCATTCAGTTCTACTCTGAGCAGCCTCTACAGAGCATGGAAAAGCCAGAAATCAGAAATACATGACACATCTGTAGGAAATTACCATTAGCTAGTCTATGTTGTGTTATCTTAACATTCCCCACATGTAAACATTTGTTGACAAGGGAAAAAAGTTAGCAAGACAAAGGGAAAGGAGAGGCAGAGCGTAAAAGAACAGTTGTAGACTATGTCAGGAAGAATTTAAAAAAATTAACTTCTCTCTTCCCCCACATCTCTGCCAACCCTGTAGAGGTTTACAGGATGGAAGGAACTCAATACTACCAGCACAGTTCTTCATCTTCCCCAGCAGACAGGCAAGCTTTCTAACTTCTCCAAGAGACAGGTGCCGGACCTACTTTACCTTCTTCAGAAAAGTACTCACAAGTGCTAATGACAGCACAAACATCCCTGAAACACTCTCATACAAGGTGCTCTCTCATACACAGGTTTCAGTAAGCATGGCTTTTTTGTTCATGTGCAGCGTCAGGGAAGTGTGGCGACAGGGGCTGTGGAGCAGAGCTCACCACAGTCAGATGGGGGAGAGCAGCAGTAGGACTGAGCTTGCGTCTGCTCCAGGACAGACAGAGGCTCACCTGTCATTCAGCCCAGCAATTCCCTCTGGGTCAGTCTCTGCAAAGGTCCAACAGCCTGTGATGCTGCACTCTTACAGAGGCACACTCACACCACCCCAACTTTAATCTGTGTTACATGAGACAACAGTGTATTTTATGTTGCTTTTGGGTTATTTTGCCCAAGAAACAGAATTTGAAAAAGGGGGAAAAGTACTGACAAAATGCAGATTTCTGGGAAAACTCCTGTCTCTTCTGTGGAAATGGCAGACATGCTGCCCTGAAGGTGACAGATTATTCTTATTATGACTTATTAAAGTCACGAAGGTTCTTCCTCGTCTTCAGAATTGCCATGGGTTAGAAATGACATTGGTCTTTTTCCTCTTCCAAAACAGAGCTATGAGATTATCATGATTTGCTGAACTTCAAGCTAACTCAGAAAAATCAGCCAAGGAAAATAATCTTACTACTTCAGAAGCAGCAGGGTTCTTTTTTCAACTACCTTCATATTCCGTTAATTAAAAAAAAAGGTATCATGACAGCTTTTCATAGTGCAACCCCTTGTCCAGTGGGGACAAGGGCACACTAGTACTAACACAAGCATCAATGCTGAGGCAAAGCTTTGTGTCCTAAGAAATGATGTTATACGGGAGATTTTTCATGCCTTGAATAAAGCTCTTACCAGAGAAGAAGGGAACACTTACAGTGCCTGTCTCCTACACAAACTCCTGTCTAACCCCAGAGAGGCGTATGTTGCAGCTCTTCTCTCAGTAGGGCACCTGCACTTTCTCACCTTTGGGTGGCTGTACCTTCAGGCAGCAAGTAAGAACCACACCATTTCGGATATGTGTAATCTCTCAGCTGGGTAGAAATTCAAAGCCTAGAAACCTCTTGGTGGGCATATTTAAAAAGCATCATCTATCCCTATGGTGAAACGCACTCAGAGTTGTGGGTTAATGCTGTGGCCTTCAACAACCTACCTCTGGTCTGCAAACCATTCAGAACCATGTATTTCCTCAAGAAGCCAAGCTAAAAGAAACGCTAAATACTGTTTTTCACTAGATTTTCTATATATGCTTTGAGCAACCAAGAAATCTTTACACTATGGAACTAAAAGACTATATAAAAAGTTACTTTATGTGCTATGAAAAAAAATTGGGAGAGCTTTAGCCAAGCATTATATAACCCTACAGTGATAAAAAGAAGTCCCAGCAAAATATGCAGGTACACACACCACAGCAGTTACACTGCTTGAGTTACATTACATGTTCTACAATCTAAAAGCAAAGTCACTTAAATTTTAAGAGAAATTTAAACACTAGTACACACATGGGAAAGGCCAATATATTGATTCCCTGCCCTCAGAACCTCCAAAATCACTCTCTGGGGTGAGGAGCTGGCTAAGTGAGAAGCAAAGCTTTTAAATGTTCACCTGAAGGGTACGTGAAAATTCTTACTGCCTATTCCCTTCGTAGCTCAGCTAGTGGCAGACAGACAGCCCTCCAGCCTCGCGTGGTCCGAGGGTCACATATACAACACAGATTGCTGTCTTCCAGCTGAACTGCCACCCAGAGCAAGTGCAGCCTCTCATCCTGATCTCGCAGTACGGCCAAACCTTTGGCATCAAAGCAAGCACGTGTGGTCAGCATATGACCACGTATGCACACCAACAGTGATCTGCCCCAAGAAGCAGAAACCAACCCACCTTGTACTTTGCACAACTTTCTCTTCAATTTGGCTAAAGTTTAGGTGTTGTGACTAGAATAGTCAGACTTCTATTTTATCTTATTTCTGTGCAGATAACAGTCTCAAAATCTAGGCTTCTCTGAGCAAAGTCACATTGAAGTTTCTCTTCCTCAGAGACACCAGCATACCCATAAGTGTTTTTTCATTAACATCTCCTTTAGAAGAACTTCAGGGGATTTTACATTTTGGGCAGCTTCCAAAATTACTCCTGATAAAAGGTCAGACAAAAATTCTCCTCCAGGGTCAAACATTACATTAATTATATTTTACATGCACATACAGTGTTTTTAGGCCAAAAATCAGAACTGAAGTCACATTATGCTATATGCAAATATGGGCTAAGTCCTGCATGTTGATAGATACATTTGTATTCTTAAGACTAAATGGAATCATATTTGCTTCTCATACGTTCTGAACTACAAGCACAGATTCTCTTTCTTGCCAGGACAACAAGATACGGGAAAAAAAGTCTGTGCTTTTCAGAAATGGATATCCAGTCTTCATTCCCTCTGAATTTTGAATTTCAAACAAGCACACATCTAACTCTACTCTTGCTGTTATGCTATTGACTTTTGTTGGTTTAAGGTCACATACACATATTTTCACTTGAGCTTAAACATTTCAGTCAGCTTGTTGGGTGGAGCATTATCATTCACTTGTACAGCCCTATCACCAGGAGCCACACAAAATCACTCTATGATCTTTACATGCAGAAATAAGGAGAAAAGGGATGGAGGTCTAAGACACCAAAGAATTGGTATCATCCTCCTCACCACACGAATCTCTCAGCAGTGGATGACTGATGTGCATTACTACCTTCTGATCAAGACTGGACTTCAGTAGTTAGCAAAATTCAAATGAATGAGTCCCAAGATCAGCTTTCCCACATACAGTGACATAGAACATAGCAGTCACTGATCCACGGAGACCTGTGAAGCCATGCACAGCTGGAAAAGAGCACGGGGATTGAGTTTAGTGCTTCATTCAATATCACAAACTGAGATAAACAGAGACTTCCAGAAAACCATCTTTACTAGTGAGTGACGAGCTTAGATGCACAGAACTAAATTCAATGCCCCGCTACTGCCAACAACTACATCACAAAATTTGCAACCAATAGGAAGAACTATTGGAAAAAAACACCCTCAGAAAAGACTTCAGAGTTTCTACTATGACTGCTCTCTATGCTTGTGTCAGAAAATGGAAGCTGCATGCTCTTCTCAAGGTCCGCTTCTGCTCTAAAAAGAAACTAGCCCACAGAAGAGAAGTTAATGTGAGTCAAGGGAAAGCTTCAAGCTGATGGGTCTAACACAATGACTATCTTTTAACTTAGAGACTGCCTTTAGAGAGTCTGAATGCTTTGTCAGTGGTCAGTCAAAAACCTCTTGCTTGTACAACTCTTGTTGTTTTTTAAGTTCTTACCCCCATCTGGGTACAATAGTATAGGAATAGCAGGAACAATCAACACACACAAGCTGGCAAGATTGTCACGTCTCCTGCATATCCATCTGTTTCCTTTCCAGGTATTGCTGAATCTTCAGTCTTAACAAGGACTGGTCACAGAATCCTGTCACTGCATTTTCACAGTATTTCTAAAAGAATATACCAACTCAGTACTTTTGGCCTAGAAACTATCATCTGTTTTTTAAGAAAGTCTTGCCACCCAGTCTAAAGTGAACAACAAAGAACAAAGTCCTGCAATAAAGTTTACAAACCACCAGAGTTCAAGCATTAAAACCAGTTGAACATTTCCAGACCCATCTGAAATTGATCTATCTGCCAGAAGGTACACAAATCACAGCAAAGAAAAGAGTTAAATTCCTTTCACTGGGTGACTGATCCTCATTGCAGTGACTCTGGACAGGGCAAAAACACCTGTAGGATAAAACAATTCTCCTTTTACACTAAGAGGTGATATGCCAAAAGAGCAGGAAAAGGGAGAGTAGTTCAGCAGGTAACATACCATTCTTTGGTCCTGTCTTTTCCCTAGAAATTACTTCAGGAAAAACCAAGTGGCATTGGCTCCACAAAACCAGGGTTTCAGAGTGTCTTTGAGAAGAATGATTCTACATGTTTCTAAGATCCAGGTTAAAAATTGTGATTTACTTAAAGCTGTCATGTAAGAGATGATGGTGGTGGCCTTTCTTCTTACTCTCATCTTATGTGAGTAGTTAAATACTTGTGAAACATATCACAGCTATTGCTAGGGTAAAATGCTTTTCTTGGATTATTACTCACATACATATTACTATTAGACCAAAAACATGGCCACTGCTTAGAAAATTCCGAGGAAGCTTTTTAATTTCTGACCAGAAAACTACACTAAAGCAGAAAACCTACCCTACCAGTTTTAAGATGATGTAACTTCTTAGAACTAGAGGGATGGGACACTCCCTTCTCCTTCCAATACTGCTGGCAATCTAATCCTCCAGAAATACAGAAAATGTAAAAAATTTCAAAACTGCTCTGAATCAAACTAGGGACTTGAACCTTAGGTTTCCACAGTCTAGATGGATCTCTACATCTCCCCCTACCAGACAGGTGGCCAGTCTGATGCAAGCAGAAATCTCACTGTTTTCATGAACCTTAAGAAGTCTTGGTTTCAGCTTACTAAAAAAATGAATTTGCTCAGTATTTCAACTTCTGAAAGATGGAAAAAACACTTTAGATCTAATCTAGTGAAATAAGGAATAAAATTCACAGAATGTTCAGAGAAATAGTCCTTTAATAAACACAGAACTCACTGGTGCCATATGCTTCACTATATACTGATTTTTATGTGTGAGAAGCAAGCTGATGGCTCCCTAACCACAGAAGGAAGCAGCAGTGACACTTGTTCCTGCTCCACCATGCATTAATTTAATAAGTTAGCACTGGTCACCTACATAAAATATAATTAAGCATCTGAATGCCATTGTTGCCATCTTTGATTACAACTACAAAAATGAATGTGATGATGGTGACATGATGGCAAATATAATGTCTGTTAAATTCCAAACCATGAGAGGCATTCATAATAATAAATGACATTTATGTAGTCTTTCATAAAACAATCCCAAAGTACCTGACAAAATGATACAAAACTACCTATTAGAAGCATCTCTTCACCCATCACTGAAACAGCCTCCAGCAGAAAGAAAGCAACAACCTTTAAACACTACAGAACATATTACAACGGAGAATGTTGAATAATGTATTCAGCATAAAGTAGAAGGGAATTCCAGACAAGTAAAACAAAATTCCCCAAATGCAAGTGACCTCTGGCTAAAAATTTGTTTCGTTCAACAGATATCACAAGCCTCTAGCATACAGAAGACACCATCCTTAACAACAGGCACACCTGAGAAAACGAATCACGCTTACAGGTATCTCAGATATCATATATAAGTTCAAGTACTTGCTAGGCTCGTCCGAGTTCCTCACCACCAGGACTTGTATGCTTCAACTTGAGACCAAATTCATCACAATACAAGACCTGATGCAGAGGGCTGCCAAACAGCCAGGGCGCCTGCCCGGCAGTGGCCTGGCTACAGTACTGCGGGGGACTTGGCACCTGAGCCGCCCAGGCTCAGAACCCGCTCTGCCCTCCGCGCCCACCAGGCCCGAGCAGCAGGAGCAGGGGCAGAGCCTGCCAGGGCTGCGAAGGGCAGCACGCCTCGGGCCACGGACAACACGCACGGTGGGTGAGTCCCACCGAGGCTCAAAGGCAAGTCTGGAGCTTTGCTGCTGAGCCTTGTCAAGCTTCAGCAGCTCTGGAAGCGCCTCGCAGAGGGATACGGGCGCTTCCAGATGGAGAGTCAGCTGAAGGCTGGCTCTGAAGGCCGCACTTTTGGATTCAGGCATTTGTTCCTTCAAAGAGACACCCTCAGGGACTGTCGGGAGAGAAGTACTAGAGAGGACGTCGTTCCAATATTTAACTTGTTATGACTGTACAAATATTAAATACCAGCGCCAAAAATAGCAGCGTCGCTGCGCTCACTCAGCGAGGCCGCCCGAGCTCGGGGGTTACTCTGCCGACAGCCCTCCTCCGGCCCCGCGGGACGCCGTCCCACACACCGGGCCGGGTCCCTACCCTCGCTGCCTGACCCGGCCGCAGCCGGGGCCGTGCGGGGCCCTCCCTGCACCCCGCACCCCGCACCCCGCACCCCACACCCCGCACCCGCACCCACACCCCGCACCGCCCAGCCCGGCCCGGCCCGGCCCCGCCGGGCTCCCCCGCCCCGGCCCCCGGCCCGGCAGCCGCTGTCGCCCCTCCGGCCCGGAGCGGTGTCCGGCCCCGCGATGGGGAAGGGGCGCTGCGGGCCCGCCGTGCCCGCCCGGCCGCTCACCCCGCTCACCCCGCCCGCACTGCCCCGGCGGGGCCCGAGCCGCGACCGCCCCGAGCGGGGCGGGACTTCCCGGGGACCGGAGAGGCTGCGGGGGAGGGACGGGGGAACGGGGAGCACGGAGGGCACGGGAGCGCCGGGGAGCGCCGGGGGAGCCCAGGGGGAGCACAAGGGAGCCCAGGGGAGCAGAGGGCATCGCAGGGGGAGCGCAAGGGAGCCCAGGGGAGCAGAGGGCATCGCAGGGGGAGCACAAGGGAACGCAGGGGGGCGCGGCGCTGCCCCTGGGCCGGGCGGCGGGACGGGAGGGCTGCGCTGCCCCTCTGTCTCAGCGGGCCCCTTGCCGTGCCCAGGACCCTGCTCGCCCCGGAGCGAGGAGCGGCGGTGCTCGGTGGGGTGCAGGGGAGGGTCGGTGGGTGTGAGCGTCCCGCCCGTCCCTCCCCGTACCCCTCTTCACGCAGCAGGAGCCACCCACTCATTCCGGGGGCTTGGCAGTTCGCGCTGGATGCTTGGGCTTGCAAGTGGCATTATTTTCCGATTTGCCCTTGAAATGCAAGTAACTGGGAAGGTTGAAGAGGTGC
This sequence comes from Margarornis squamiger, assembly GCA_035222235.1. Taxonomy (NCBI): domain Eukaryota; kingdom Metazoa; phylum Chordata; class Aves; order Passeriformes; family Furnariidae; genus Margarornis; species Margarornis squamiger. The sequence goes on from JAWWTY010000077.1 coordinate 20,291,965, forward strand.
TTCCCAGTATTCACAGACAGGATGACAATGACAGTAATTCTGGAAAAAGATGAAGATGCAAAGTATGAAATGAAAACAGAGCTGACACAAGTTAGAATCAGAATCATCAAGGTTGGAAAAGTACCAAGTTCATCGAGTCCAACCTTTGGCTGAACACCACCGTGTCAACTAAACCATAGCACTAAGTGCTATACCACATCTCTGGACAGCCAGTTCCAATGCTTTTTAACCCTTTCAGTGAAGAAATTCTTGCTAATGGAGAATTCACCCTCAGAATCCTTCACCCAGGATTGCAAAAGTATCTTATTTCCCTAAGGCTCACAACTTAGTCCTCTGTGGTACTACTCCGTATTACAGAAGGATAAACAGATGCTGGCAATATGACCAGCAAAGGCAGAGAGGGCAGTGAACTTCTCCAGCCATTACACACAGCCAAAGTTGCAGCAAAGCCACCCTATGCACTGTGCAGTCATGTTACCTTGCTCTTTTACCCGTTTTACCTTGACTCCTTCCCTGTCCCCCTTTGTACCAGGTTGGGGCCAGTGCTGCCACACAGTGCCTGCAAATGGATTCTGGTGTGCCTGCCTTTAATACAGCTGTTCATTGCCTGGGGGAGATGGATCCTAGCTTTTATTCAGATCCCAGATAATCCTGTGATGCAGAAAGTGAGTGGGCAAAACTGGGAATGAAAGCCAGTGCATGCCAATGCTCAGGCCGTTTATCATCTGTCTTACAGCAAAGGACAAAAGTGGAGGCACCAGATGAAAAATGAGGAGGGTGCCCAAGTAAACAACTTTAGAGAGGTAGGAGGTAAAAGTTGTGCTTTATGAAAGTGATAGAGAAATGGAATTTTGTCTTAAAAACCCCCAAACCAAACAAAACCCCCCCCCAAAACAAAACACCAAAGACAAAAAGCATTGTGAGGATGTTAGAATCTGAGGGTTAGAGTCCACAATGACTGGTGATATTGGTGTGGGGAAGGCTTGACCTTTAAGGATCTCAGCTGGAAGGGAAACTTCTGCCCAGCAGAGAGAAAATAAAGATGAAGGCGGTGAAGCAAGTGAAATGCTTGGGATCTTTTGAATTAGCAGCCACTCACCATGTATACGCAGCAGTGATTAATACAAATAGATGGCTAGAGCAAAGCTGCTGGGATGGTTCCAGTTGTCAGCGTTGCTTGTTTTTATTTCCTTCTCATATGAAGTCAAGTGAGTAGGGGGCCTGAAAAGATTAAGTGGAGATACAAAGGCCTGTCACTTATAATGCCTTGTATTTCAACATGTTCATATTGCTGGGCAATCAATGCAGGAGAAATTATGTATGAGAGTTATGTTAAAAATAGTCATGCAATGCTTTATGGGACATCATTTGTCACTGGCCATATCAAACCTGTTTTGAAGATTTGTGATGAATTTTACATAAGGCCTGCACTTCTACATCTCTTTTGTGTTCTAAAATATAAAAGCAGTATTAAAACTTGGGTAGGTACAAAGTAAAACCATATGCAGTCTGCATTTTTACACATGCAGAATGAGCTTCTCTTTAAAACAATCTTCACTATGTCCAAAGTAAAGTTAGGTACTATATTTTTATTTTTTATGTCCTTGACTTCAACCTGCTACAAAACAGAGGTTTGTAAACTTAAAGTAATGAGACTGTCTTGTTCAGACCAGATGCATAGTGAACAGTGAGAACAAGCCAGCAGCTGGCAGAGCCTGTACATATGACACTGTATTCACAATTTAGGTGATACACAACCTTAGATAATGTATCTGACATTTATATCCACTTTCCTGAGTCTGAAAACCAGGCTGTGGGCTTTCTGGAAATATTGAGTTGGTTACCACATTAAATGGTTCATGAAATTGGGAAAACAACCCACCACCATTGTCCCCCAAGCCCCTCAGCTATGCAAATAGCAGCGACAACTGTCAATAACATCACAATCTAAAATATCCATATTGCATAGTTCAGAAACAAAGAGAAGGGGTTTACTATTTAAACAAACAAACAAACAAAACCCCCAAACAAACAAACAAAAACAAAACCAAAAAAGGTGTTCTTTATTTTGCCAGGTCTGCAATAAAGCAAAGCTTCATGTCAGTTGCTTTTGTAGAAGTTATGTTCTGCTCAGGGCTAAGTCACGCCTTTGCTTTTGTCCACCTCAGTCACAGAGTGACCAAAAGGGGCACTGAAGCCAAAGTTCCTTTTCCCATTTGGGACACTCGTGTAAATTCTGTCCATGACTTAACAGCAGACACGAAATAAGGACCAAGTACTTGTGTTACTTGATCTTCAGTAGCATCTCTTCTCTTTCCAAAGGTCCATGGAGAGCAGACCAATAGGTACAATGCCAGGCCAGGCAGGGGAAGGTGCGGGTGCAGAGATCCCAAAACCAGGTGAAATTTCCCAGGGCAGAGAGGCTGTGACAGCGACTGCTACCTGTGTAGCTATGGAAACAGCTGAGCCACTGCACTGGGACCCCGGGGACTTGGACCAAGGAGACTGGTCTTCTCCTGACTAAAATCTTCTGTTCAGGGCTCAACAGAAGATATAAAAACCATATCATGTTTTAGGTTTACTCAGAGAGCAATTTATAATGTTTACACTAGTTTAAATGCAATATTTTTCTTTTTTGAAACAAGCCCCCTTTGGGGGGACTCTTGTAACAGTGAAACATTATAGCATTCATTAGTCTGAAGGGGCTGCTCAGGAAAGTTGTGAAATCACCATCCCTGAAGGTATTTAAGAGACTTGTAGATGTCGTGCTTAGGGACCTGGTTAGTGGTGGGCTTGGCAGTGTTAGGTTAATGGCTGGACTCAATCGCTGGTCTTTTCCAAACTGAAAGATCTATGATTCTGTGATTCTAATGGAGCTGGAAAATCAGACAAAATTTTGGGCACAAACAAGCACTTCTTCAATATCGTGCTTTGTATGAGTTTTTCTTCTGGTGTGAGTCAAAGACAAGAAAATTCCAGTTTGCTGTAAAAAAAATCAGGGACTGAAGGCCACAGATTACTACTATTGCTTCTTCAGAAAGATAATAAGCACAGAAAGGAAAAAGAGGCAAAATGTAATTTCAGCAGTATTTGTGCAAGGGCCATTGCAAACATAAGTATTTGCATATACTGTTGAGAAGTGGGAAGTGAGAGTATCTTTTGCACATATACACAATATAATCCACAATTTACAAGTTGGTAGTATGAATAAATAGGAACTCCAGAATATAAAATACACTGTAGAGAAAATTCATTCAGCAAGAGTAAAATATGAAAAATTTAATGCTCTAGGGAAACCTTTAATTGACCATGATGGAAAGACTCCCCCTGCTCTTTCCAAAGGGTTTCCATGAACTGGAAGTGTTAGAAAGAATAATTTGCTACTCTCAAATGACAGAACAATAGATAGGGGATTAATTGTATGGTAAGTCAGATTTTAAAATCAACTATAACTGCTTGAAAGGGGCTTCAGGAATGTCTTTTTTGTTTAGGAAGGTTTGGAGGTTTTTTATTAGCAGTGTTGTTCAACAATGACAGTGACTGTTTTTGAAAAATTCTGATGTGCTAAAGATGTAGGTACACGTCTGAGTGTTAAATTTGCAGGTGCTCCAAGGAGCAGATAAAAATTGGAAGAAGTAGGCAATACATAATATTTAAATGGAAATAACGCAAAGCTATTCATTAATAGCAAAAGTAAATATGTCTCTGGAGGCAAAAGGCAGAACAATGTTGACTTTGACTAAAGACTTACTTAATCCTACATTCTTGGTTATTACTTGAGTTAGTGGAGGGTATTTAGAAACAGACAAACTAAGCTGATCGTTAAGAAAGTTTGCAGAATTAATCTGTAATATTATTTCAGAATGCCATTGAATTCAATTCTCTCAGCACCTTCATCTGTTCTTTTTGGGGGGGTTGTTTTTGTTCGGGGTTTTTTTTTATCTGACTAGGCTAGAAACTCTAAACAGGTTATATGATGGTACCTCTCCTGTTATCGTCTTGATTAATATTTTAGGAAGATAAGTATTTTCAAGCTTTTGTTTGATCTGAAAAAGATTTTATTTTTTCCCAGAGAGGAGTATGCAGACAAGTATTCCTGGGAGTCTGTAAGCTTCTGAGGTATTTTCAGCAAAAAGTGCATGTTCACTTTCTGTGTTAAGAGGAATTTTTTCAAAGACATGTACGTAAATCTACTTGATCTAGATGACAAGTGACTATGCAGACTTTTTTTTTTTTTAGAAAATGACAGGTTTAACAGTCACATATAATCTTAAACTGAAGGTGTCTTACTGTTGATGATTACATAGTAGAGAAAAAGAAGAAGGAGAGGAATGAGAAGGAACAGAGAAGGAGATGAGTGGTTCACTGCTGGAGTGGAAGATGGGATGGTGGGGCAATTTGCATAATTTACAATGGGCTGCTGGTCAACAATAAAAAATTCCCAAATAAATGTTTCCAGCTCTTTTCAATATATTTTTTTTCCTACAGGTATAACAAAACAATATTGGAGTGAATTTTACTGTTTCACTCTCTGTTATTTCAACATCATTTTATAGTACTATGTGGAGGAAATCTGGAAACAACTGCTTTGTTTCCAGCTCAGTGCTAGGATGACTTCATTCAGTAGCACAAAATTCAAGCTTATTTCTACTGGTGATCAGTAATAACACACATGAGTAAACCAAGAGTTGTCACTTCAACCTGCCACTTTTCCTTCATTCTTTTGATAAATCCCAAGAGCTGAAAATAAATGACTTTGATACCATCTGTACTTGCAATTAGTACCAAAGTTATGAATATGTTCGTGTGGATGTAATTGAGGGCAAAACTTGAGGCTGCTAGATTTCAATTCACTGTACAAACACAATTTCTTCCAGTTAGTTGACACCTTTTAAACTTTATGTCTTTAATGAGAGAAGCTGATAATGAGAACACTCCTTAATGAGAAGAATTGAAATGGAGATGGCTCTACAGGCTCAAAGTAAACCATAAAGGGAGGCCAGACTGTTCTGTTTTCCCACTATCTTGCTTAAATCAGTTCCTTACATCCCATTTCTTTACTGCAAACAAGATTTTTCCTTTACAGACTCAAATTTCCCATGCTTAGGAAAAGGGCTCTGAAGGTCATGAGATTGCTTATATTTAAAAAAAGATAAAATTTGGCTTACTAGGCTATGGTTTGTTTGCTTAAGACACATTTCTATTTAGTTTAAATGTGTTTCTCTGCTAATTTGGGCACAGACAAATGCTGTAAGTAGAGTTCCTTAAACCTAGGAGTGAATTTAGGGGCATGGGATCAGGTATTCTCTGCCCCATTCTCTAAGTAGTCTTGAAATTAGTGAGGAGAACACTGCCCTTGTTCTGTCCAGATGGTTATTGAGTTATGAACATTATTTAATAGAAGATACAACTCATGGCAATTTAGAAGCATATGAAGTTAACATGAAACATCCAGGCTGCAATCCAAAGGGGAACAGATGGATCTGAAACTGGTTAATGCTAGATCAAGGAAAGCTCAAGTATTTGTACTTATTAATGCTATCTAGGTTACCCCTGGTGATCATGATGCACCCATGCATGCCTTAGCTTGCCTGTACTTTGCACTAAGCTAGCCTGATCCAAGGAACTACACAGGCAATAGAGGAGTTGTCACACAATGCCTTTAACTATTTCCCTGTTAAGTAAAACTTTGATAGTTCTGTCTCCAGCCATCCACACACTAAAAGTTTTCTTTATGATATCTTCTTTTTGTAAACTTACATTATTGGTATATATTTTTTTCAGAAACAGAGTTTCGTTATTTTCCCTTCTTGCAGCATGGCCATCTGCTACCAGTTCCGCTTTAACCTCATCTTCTACATCTTTTGTTCTCACTTGTTCACTTACCAATTGTTTTCACCTGTCTCTCTAAGTAATAATAAGCATACATCTTTCCATGCTTCAGTGTCCAGCTTCTTGCTCTGCTCTGTCTTCTCAGTTTTTGTTCTCTGTCATGGCTCATGAGACACACGGTTCAAAACTTTCTTTTAGAGAAATGAGAGATATGCATTTTCTTCAGTCTTCTTCCAACTCCTCACTTTAACCTTGATCTTTTCTCTGATTTATTTTTTAAGTAAACCAATGTCTACCACTAGACCAAATAGTTACCTCCCCACACAATGTAACATATTATTATCTTTAATCTTAATTTAAGAATTATTATATTTAATCTTTTATTAGGAAAAATATATTAGTTTGTGCTTACAGCAAAAATGTAATACAGCTTTAGGCCTCATAGAATTGTGTTTTTGAGATTATAGAACAATTGTTCTGATCCATGAAATTAACTACAAAACACTAATCACAATCAAATTTAGCACACTAGAAGGGGATTCAATTAAAAATTTAAATGCCTGAGAGTTTTATTTTGTGATTTGTAGGACTGCAGCTCACTCTTACCAAGCCTGACTATATTGCTTTCCCCTAACACCTGCGTCAAGGACAGTAATTTCCATGTGGAATCCCCTCTTTAATGCCTCTCTTTCTGGGCAACAGCAGTTTATTTGAAGGGATGGTCTCTCCTACTCCTACTGTGTTGTCATATTTTCAGTCAGTAATGATGCTGTGGTGGTAGGTCTGTAAGTGACCTGGAAGCTCCCCTGGGATCAGATTGCTGTTTAAAAATTGAGCCCTGTCAGTTTGCCTGCCCTGCCAGGAACTTGCTCTTATCTATGGTAATTGCTTTTAGAGCTGGAAAGCAAGAAGGCTCTTCTCTGAGATTCCCGTGCTTCATCCTTGCTTATGGCAGACCAGCTTCACAGCTGCTCCAGCCCACTTAGGAATCATTTTTCTTTCACCTAGTGGATATAAATCTGCTGCATTCTGCCTACAATTGACTGTCCCTCTGCTTCACTTTAGGACTTGTCCATTCAGCACTGCTTAATGATCCTGATCCTGCGGTCCCTTGGTGCTGTCCGTAAGTTGGGTGGGAGAGGGGTCAAGTTCGAGACTGATTGATAGAAGCAGAAGTGACTGCCCCTTTCAAGTCAAACTAGGGTGAGCAATTTCTGCTGGCTTGCTCAATCTAGGAGGCAGCTGCAGTCTGCAGCTATTTGAAAGCAAATGTTTACAGGAGAGAACCAGTTTTCACAAGACAAACAATTTTCTCTGGTTCTAACAGGTTTTCTAGTTATTGATCAGCACAGCTACTCTTTGAAAGGGAAAGAAGGAGCTCACTGGGGTGAGCAGCAAAGTAGCAGAATTTACACTGTATTAATTTGTATGATACCAACTGTATGCTCAATGGTATTGCTTCCAGACATATTACATAGCTGGAGAAATTTCAAGGCTGACTACTGTCACTTCCAGGGGCTATAGCAGCTGCTGGGGATTGCTGGAGTGAGGATGACCCGGATTTACCTTTTTCCTGCATAATTCCTCAGTTGCAAAATTTCTAACAGGGACAAGAATCCAGCTCTGAAAGTAAAAATGTTTCCCTTCTGCTCTGTGCACACTATGCAGGAACTGATGTAGCCAGGGGAAAAGGGGAAAACTGACAGCTCTTCAGGAATAACCAACTGGAGATCAGGCAAACAAATAAATGGGATTTTCTCATATTTAATGTTCATGGGAGAACAGGACAAAGTAAAAACAATTTTTTTTTATTTTCGATTTACAAGGAGCTGCTTGAATTTTTAGATCTGTATTGTTTTTTGGTCTTTAGACAAGTGCCTGCTTTAGACAACATTTTGCAGCATTAATTCCCCTGATCCTGCATGCTGCTGCATGTGGGAAGCTTTGTGTTCCCATGTGGAGCCTCACCATTTTTAATGGTGTGCTGTGTGGGCAAAGGCAGTTCCCCCTAGAGAGAAACTTTCAGCGTGACGTGCATTAGTCAGTCTTCCCTTGTTTGTGTTGATCTTCCAGGAAAAAAAAAAAAAAAAAAAAAAAAAAAAGAAAAGAAAAAAGAAAAAGGAAGATAAAAGGTAGCAAAGAACAGAAAGCTGCACATGCATCCTCATCCACATGCACATGGAAGTACACATGCACAAAGAGCCGATATGAAAAGAAGCAATTCTGGTTAATTTTTGTGTTGTCTAAATTATGAGCTGACAGTATCCCCTTGTATCCTGAAACAGCATTATCAATTGCAGCATCTCACAGGAAGAGATTTCTCATTTTCCCATGTTTTGATTTCTGAGGAGAGAGCTACAGTTATTTTATATGTACATTTTAATTTTTTATTCATATTTGCTGTTGAATCATAGTCTTACATGCAGATGAAGAAAGTCAAGGACAGTTCTCTTTCAGCTAAAAACATTCTTTCTTTAAAAATTTGGCTGCTGTGTTCTTTGATTTATTGCTGTGCTTATGTTGGACAAGATACCTAGTCTCATGCCACAGTATTCCTATTATGAACGAGAGTGGTTTTTTCTCATCTCTCAGTGACAGATAAATCAGAAGAGCTTGCGCTTTAAGAGACAAAGTTACAGTTTCTGAATATTATATTAATTATGTCAGACAGTGCGTGCACTTGGGACACTGTACCTGCTATTTAATTGCCTTGCAGAAGCTCTGAGTTCCTATATTGTCATGCAGATTGTATAGGCAGTTATTCCTGTGCAAAGGAGTGTGAAAATTGTACTTAGTGAAATTTCTCCTCTTGTTTGTACCAGTGACAACAATACATGGAAGCCCATGTTTACAGAGAGATCATTTTCTGCGGAAAACAAATGGGGCAAACTATTTAGAGATAATAGGCACATTTTATAAATTTGGGGTGTATTTTCATTTCCTGTTTGAAAATCTATCAATTCAGAAATGTTAACTTGGTATATTTAATATAATTGTCTGTAACATGGATGCCACTTTGCTAGAAATATGCAGAGCCAGTTTCAGCTACTTGTGTTCCAACAATCTGTGGCTTCCTCTATTAAATTAAGGAGAATACTTACAACTCAGAAATGATTACGTGCCAGAGTTTTGGACTCAGCCAGACTCAATGTGATTTTCCAGCCAGTGGGCCTCAAAACTATCCAGATGACAAGGATCATGGTCATTCCTTCCATCCAGTCATATCATTTACCCCAGGGACCCTGAGGAGTGGATGCCTCCTTTAACAAGGTCACCTTTAATTACTGGAAAAATGAAAATTTGTCTAAGTTGCCTTAAATAGCTACTGTTGTCCAGAAAAGAAGGAATTCAGATACTGCAGCACAGCCAGTAGAGCTCTGTCAGTCTTGCTGCTGGGAGCTCAGCAGAAGCAATACATGATAGGCCAGCTCCAAAATATGGCTGCACATAAAATAGAGTTGAGAGCAAACAGCCATGCAAAAACTGAAAAAAACCCTTTGTCATTGCTGGCAGCTGAACCTGGCAAACATAAAAAAAAGTCTGCTAATTTTTAATAGAATGAAGACATAATTCAAAAAAGGACTGAGCAGGATACGTATCTCTATGACCAATATCATGAAAGCAGCCAATATTATGAAGCATCAAAGAAAGGTGTGAACATATCTGCAGAACTGTTTCTACCCCTAGCTATCCTCCCACAGAAAGACCCTATTAAGTCCAGGTAAATTGTACCAACTGCCTTAAAGTGGTGCCTGTCTCTTCTAATTTTTTTGATCCTGCAAGTTGAGGTTTAGCGTGATAGTGAATGTACGGACCTATTAAGGCTGAAAGGGATAGGAAAATGCAGTTGTCACCTACAGCTTTGTTGCTGTGGTGCAATAGAAATATTCTTTCCTTGCACCATTCTTGCTTGAGAGACAGTGGGCCCCTGCTTTCACTGTCCAATTAGATAACACTGGTACATTTTACTGTATGGTTGCATTGTAAATGGGGTTCTTTTTAAAATTCATGTGACAGCCTGAAGGCACTACCAGAACAAATTAGTTATGCTTAGTGCTGCATTCAAACAGTACCTTTTCAATTGCTTTGAAAATAGAGTCACTCCACACTTTTAGTGGTTTATCACATCTCAGTACAACTGGTGTCATTCCTCTAAAACTGGCCTGGTGACTCTTCCCTTCTTAATTTTTTTTTGTGTGAATTCAGTGCATGAAAGATGCCAAATTAACAGTCCTGAAAGTTTTCACTTATTTTTCCAGAGGAAATTCAGAATATCAGCAGTCAGAATTCACTGTTTGCTGCCCCAGTAATTTGATGTTTAGTCAACCAGATAATGAAAGGAGAAGGTAGTTCAGACTTGTGCAGGCTGGATCTGTGTTTGTCCTGCTCACACTGCTTCAACAGGAGCATTGCAGTGCTCTGTGGCATTCAGAGCTGAAATCATAGGTTTTCTCTCATCTGCCATGTCTTATTTCATAACAAGTCAATGGCTTTTCCCCAAACAAGTCTGCCGGGTCAGTTACTTGCTTTGGGAAAGTGTTTAGCAAGGTTTGGCCAAAAGTGCTGTACACTGATGGCTGTGCAGGAATGAGTTTACAAAAGCAGTTAAGCATAGCCCTGCAGAAGAGAATGGGCTACTTGTCTTAATTTAAGCAATTGCTTAAGCACTCTGTTGATCCCTGTCCATTATACCTATTTTACTAAAAGCTCTCTGATAATAATCACTTTTGCTTAATATTGAAAGTTGTTGGGTGGTGATCAGGTCCTCCTGTAACACTTCATAAAGCCATGTAAGTCCAGGACACAGTTTCTGTTTCATGTATCAAAACATGCAGATGTCTGAGGGTACAGGGCATCTCCATATGTGTTTGAGTGACTTAGGAACTAGCATCTTGACTGATAAGAACATATGGCTTCCAGTGTAGACAGGACTCCAGGTTCAAAGAGGTATATTTTTGCAACTGTGATATAGCAGGTGTCAAGCTTTCCTTCCCTCTTCTGTTTAGAATTCAATTGTGTAAACTGTACATCTGAGTACTTGGACCATGAACAATTTATTTGAAGATGCTGGTCAGTCAGCAGTACAAATACTCCCAAATGCACCTGCATTTGATTTTGCAGGTACAGAAGGAAGACTGGCATTCAGTGCAGTGGAAACCATCTGAATTTTGTTTCTTATTTAAAACTTTGGGGACCTGAGGTTTTTTTAAATATATGCCTATGGGCTGGAAGAAGGGCAGCAGCAGATTTTTAAAACTAGTTTTGGTGAAATACCCAGGAAGGAATTATGACATTATATATTATAGCATTATCAGTAGACTCACAGTAGTTTTTTGCAAGATTTGAGAGTTAGATTCCCAGTCTTTGTTCCTATGCTTAGTTAACCCAGTAAGAGCCAGATGAGGCCTACAGAGATTTTTTTTTCATGGCAGTGTTAGTGAAGGCACTGCTAACTCCTCTGTCATCTGAATAACTGAGATTACTTCGGCTGGTTAAAACTTGGTGCTAATAACACCAAGGTCATGGGTTCAGTCCCCTCTATGGGCCCTTCACTTAAGAGTTGGACTCAATGGTCCTTGCAGGTCCTTTCCAACTGAGAGTATTCTGTGACTTGTGGGTCGGGAATACCATGTGTCAAGACTAGGGAGGGATCGAGGCAAAACAGAGGTCAGAACTCTGTTATTTAGTATTTCATTCAGTATGTAAGTTGTTGCATCAGGATGTGCGTCATTTTTCTCAGGCCACCAGTCTGTTAGCATTGAGTCTTACTGTACTTAAGCATCCAGGAATGTGTCTTCTTTCACTAGGAAACCAGACTGGTGTGAACCTACAGAATAAATCACGTCTGCATTAAAGCAGCAAAAAGTAATTGCTGCAGTTTAATATGTTCAGGGGAGCTTGCTGTTGTGTAGCTAACTTAAAGACAAGGTCTTAGGTCTAGACTGCTGGTAGTTGTACAGATTTGAGGGTTTTGTGCTATAAAATGTGGCATGTATGTGTTCATGCTGTCCAAAAGCCCTGGTAAAGGATTTAGATAAAACATTCTTATCTCCCAGGCTTGGCGTACAGTTTAGTATCAACGTGCACTGTTAAATAGCTCTCGGGTTTCAGATTAGAGGTGTCTGTATTTTGCCATGAGGCATGTGTTGCAAGAGCATGTAAATCAAGCTGGCATCTCACTGTAGGAAAGGTGCTTCATTTAGGATAAACCTATGCCTCTAGTGTCTTTCCATGGCAGACTAATAAAACACAGATGTTTTCTGTAACTGAGGGAGCAAATACAAGCAAATGGTCTCATTTAAAATGTAGACACGATTGACTAATAGTAGTTGAAATATGAAATATCTCCAGAAACTTCCTCTCCTGAAAACAAATAGGCATTTTGGGTGTGATCCAGCTCATTCTAATGTGTTTTTGCATGACAAGGCTGTTTTCTCATCCTGTCAGAATAATCTCATTTTCTATTTCTTTGTATAAAATATCTGTATTTCAGGTGTCTGAGAATCAGTGGATGCTGACAAGGAAGATTTCCTGGGTACTTTAAACCAAAAGTTTAGTCTCTGCCCTCATAGTAGACTGAACACAATATTTTTCTTGTCTAAATCTTTTGTTCTTGAATGAATTTATAATTTTTTCCCTTCACATAATCTCTTCTCTTAGAAGTACTGAAACAGAAAAAATAAAAGCAAGAGAAGAGGGGAGGGGATGGGAGAGAAAAACCTTGTTTAAAGCAGGAAAGCTCCAGAAAATAATCTTACATGCAATATGCATTATACAAAATTAGTTTATATTTCTGACGTCTTAGTCATCATACTCCCACGTGGAGCTTGTAATGAGGACATATTAAATAATTAGTGGTAATTGCATGCTGAAAGAGTCCTATGTATACATTAATGTGAGTCTGTTTAGGCCATAGACACACAGACTTGATAATTGCTGTATTAACAAAGTTATAGTCAAAGTTATGAATTATATTTGTTCGCTGTTATTGAGATATTGTTCAGTAGCTCTAGTCCTTGAATAGGCTGAACATTTCCAAAACTAGGTGAATATTCTATAGTTACATTAAAAAAAAAAAAAAAAAAAGTGCCCTGAATTTTCTAGATTTGTCACAGAGGATGGGTTTTTGGGATTCATGAGTTTTCCAGAGTAATATTTTTTTCTTCATAAAATTTTGATTTTTTTAAATGAAAAATTATTTACTTTTCACACATAAAAATACTAGTATTTGCAACTGACCACTTCTCATAATGATTTCTAGAAATTCAAATTTAAACTTGAAAAGTGAACTGTGAAGAGAAGGTGAGAACAATGTTACCTGTACTACCTGGAATTTGGCTACTTAGTAAGTTTCACAGAATGGGAAAATAGTTATCTGGCAGGAAGAACATATCTGTTCTCACATTGTTGCTGTTCGACTGTCTTGCTTATTGTTTTTGAATCATCATGCTAAAGTTTGCAGATAGATACAAAAACCACAGTGGGAGAAATTATATATGCTATGCTTACCTGAAGAACATATTTTTTTAAGTTCATTCTCCTCTGAAGACTTATGTCTAGACTCAAAGTATTGATAAAGCAAGGGTGTGATTCAATCATTCTGAAAATGACATGGGAATCACAGCAGACAATCAAAAGAAGCCAAGACCTCAATCTGATGCTGTATGCAAGACAGCAATGTGATTCCTGCATGCTTACATCTGCCAATACCAAAAAAGAAGTAGGCAGATGGAATTATCTCAAATCTACAGTGACATTGACTCAAGTATTATTTGACCGTTCCACCTCATCCTGTCTCTTCACAAAGGGTACTGAAAGCCACAAAAGCAGCTCTGGGTAGAGTTACAAGAAAGGACTGAGAAAAAAAATGAAAAGAAAGACAGCCAGAACACTCAGTCCATTAGTTTTTCAAATATTGTTTATCAAGAGTGAGATTAAAAAACATGATACTTACAGATTAAGAAGAGGTAGCTGATTGTATATGGCTCTTCATCTGAAAACATAAAAGTGGTTAATCTGAGCTAGACAAACTCAGATTAGAAATAATACTCTGTTGTTTAACAAGTGAGAGTAATTCATCCCTGGAGTATTTTATTAAGAAACTGAGTTAAGTACCCACATCTTGTTTTAAAATCAAAGGATGCACTTATACGTGATCTGCAGTCATTCAATCCAAACTTTTGATTGTGATGTTATAATGTTGCAACAAAATTCTGTGCTCCATAAGGCCCATGCTCTTTACATCCAGTAATTGTTTTTGGCTGCTGCTTCAATAACAGCACTCCACACTCCCTAGTACTCTCTGTTGATATCTCTTAATATCCCTGAGAAAGTGAATCTTTGCAAGACAGCAGTATATTCAGTGCTAGATACTACATCAGGACTCTGGAAACCCAGGATGCATGTGGACAGTGAGCACGTTGTTTCATCTTTTTCTACGTTCCCATCATCTTTTCATCCTGCTCAGTTAGATCCTTGTCTTTGATGACAAGAATGCAGTAAAGTGCAAACAAGAACATTAAGAAAGTTTCCAACCTTATTTATTTTTTTTAATTTGTCTAGTGTTAGACATTCATGTCTACATACACCAAAAAAAAATAAATAAAAAAAGACCTGCACATATTTGTGTTTCTGATAATCAACCCCAAGATGTTTACATTTCCACATACCTTTTCTATCAGTAAAAACCTGTAAAGATTTTTGTAGTCCTAAATATGGAGTTTTGCCATTTTTGTTATTTATACCTATATATATATACACATTTATGTGCATACAGCCCCCTTCTTTCTTCTTTTTATTCTTACCTCTTAAATATGTATCCAGTTTCTCCCCATTATTCTTTTCTGAGAGTGCAGAGCCTCTGAATGCAGCTTGGTGAACAATAACAATTACAATCCTGACTTGTTCAGGGTCACAAGCCAAACAGCGAAACCCCCTCTTGGGTCTCACATGTTTACCCACCGTTAGTGACTGCCAGTGCCCTTGAAGGACTCACATTTCTAGTTTACAGAATAACACTCTTTACAGGATAAGGTTCAAGAACTACCAGTGATAGTATCTGACTGCAAAAATATATTCAAACCAATATACCAGTTCAAAGCAATATACTGAGAAGCTCTAATCCCCAATAAAAGCCAGCTCAAGAGAATGATTCAGCATGCATAAAGTACAGTTCTTACCCAACAGGCGTCCCCATGGAGGAGAAGACAGGTTCAGCTTGTTGATTGATCCCAGATATTATGCTGGAGTCTTCCCTGGCTTCTCCCCATTCTTAACTCACTTTTATACTATTTCTTTATGTTTAGGTGTAGCTTGAGTGACTTTAATCATATACCTTAGTGAGTGGTGTTCATACCTTGGGAGCAGGTATCTCGAGATAGTACCTGAGATAACCTTGGGATGAGGGCATGTATCAGTCCAAGGAGAGTGATTTTGCCATGGTTGCTGAATAATCAGCAGCAGAACATCTTCCTTTGTCCCCACTGGTTTTCAGCTGCTCTGCAGCTTATCATCTAGAAAGTACCAAGCTGAACTTGAAACACTTTTAGCTACAGTTTTGCCAATGTTTTTAATTCCAAAGGTAGATACCTTGCTGTCAAGCTTTTCTTCCACTTAGCCGTGGAAGGATGTTTTCTTTTAACACCTTTTTAGGACCCTGAAAGTGCTCTCCAGCCACTAGTAATGTTAATAAAGTCCAAATAAGAAATGTTTTTCAGTGTCCTTGGAAAAGTTTCCTTGATTGCCTGTTCCACATGGGGATTAATCCAAGCGTGTTCACCTGTTTTCAAACAGGAAAAATGAGAAAATCAGATAGACTGGGCATTCAGGACAGACATAAATGTTATGTGAATGGGGACATGAAAGGGGAAGCTTATTCTCTGTCTCAGGTTTAAAAGTGAAAGTCACACCATACAAAGTAAGAGGGGCACAACTTATCCTGTCTTTGTTACTCTGTTTCTGGTCTTGCTCACCTTAGAATGACTGAAAACAGAGTATTTTGTCCAGTCATCAGAGAGAAAAAGGTTGGTATGCAAATATTAGCTCTGAATCTCTTTTTTCCTTCCTCCCTGCTCTCCCACCAGCATAAGGAAATTATCTTCATTGAAGCACATCTATTTTTTGAGCAAACTTTTGGCTTTGAGCTGTTGAGATATTTGTGACAGAAAGCTATTTAACCAGAAAAATTCCTACCACTCCAGTATTGATCTGTAGGAAGGTAGTAGCAGGGCTCCAATTCTATCAGGAATTCAATTGACAAATATAAAAATAGGAAGTTTAAGGAATATATTTTCAAATGTTTTCTCTAATTTGAGAAAGAGAATTCACATCTCCTGTCGCCTTTTGTCTTGCTTCTACAAATAAGCCAGATTTCTTCTTACTTCAAAATGTCGTTATGGTTGTTCTTCAGCTACTTTAAGCTAGCAGACTGAAACATCTCCATATTTTGTGAAAGAATATATAAACTTTGCTATATGAATCTTTCTGCCTGGTTCAAAATAGTCTTTATGTATGATTAAGTATCATAACTATTCATTTATCACATTAAGATAAAATGACAACATTTATATGTAAAAGAGCAGATGACTCTTTTCATTTAAGCTTTCCCAACTGTAAATATAGACCATGAGAGCTAAGATACAATTATTATTATGAGAGAGAAGTGTATTACTGTGCTATTGTATTTGCAGTGCAGGAGGGCTGGCAGGATGGGTAGCACTGGTACGATGTAGGGATAGATATCAGAATGTTCACCATTGCATGTCTTCAGCTGTGTGCTCACCTTCTGAAATGGGAGTAGAAATTGTGCAAATAGGTTTATTATCTTTCAGAATCATTTATTTTTAACTCATGATTTCTTAGCATCCATTGCTCTAGATTTGTGCAGCTATAGTTATGCAGTTTATAAAACTCTGCTCTGCTCAGAAACATAACTTTAAAAAGAAAACCAATTGCTCTTCCCAATGATCAAGACAGATTTTTCAGGTAGAATAAATGTTTTCCTTCCCTTTATCCAGGCTCTGTTTCTGTTTTCTTTTTGGTGCCCATTCTCAATAATAAAAACTGAGTGAAATTGCGCACTGCCATCGACTGGCTCAATGACAAACATTGGTGTCTAATACTGAAAAGTTTGACCTTGTTCAGCTAAGGCTGAGCTCAGCTGAAACATGGAAAATGGTGTGCATAATGAGTAGGAAATTGAAAGAAACCGTTAGTTACCAGATAAGAGGAAGAAATAATAACATTTTAAACTTGTTTTCTTCTGAAGCAAAATTGTATGGCATCTATGTGTATGAATGTGTGAATAAATGGCTGTACATTGCCCTGTGTGGCTATAACTGCTTCACTTGCTACCTCTGCCAGTTCTTGTCACTGTATTTCTGATGTTGTAAAGAACTTGAACGTCTAACAGGGTTTTTTGGAGACAAGAAAAATGGATAAGTTTACTGCAGATATCTGTGTTAAGAGGTTAGAGAGAGTCCTGACTTGTTGCAGTGAGATATTTTATTGCAGAAAGGGTCTCAACTGAAGATTGTGCTCTTAGTGTGCTCTGGAGTCTCTGTGTCCCTAAACTGGCAGGATTGCTAACAGTTTTCCCTGGACTCACAAGAAAGACCTCTGTAGCAGCCTTTTTGGCAAGGCTCTGGGATGCCATATTCACTGACAGGTCATGTGTAATTTGGCTGACAAATTTGTCTGCCTACCTTGGCTAGAGCTGGGCATTTTCTAATTTTTTGCTGACATTTTAAAGAAAATATGAAATATAACTTTAACACAAAACTTGCTAGAAAAAATTATTTCAATGATTTTGCATTGAAAATGTTTTAGTCTTCATATTTTAAACAAAACTATTCAGCAAAATAGGTGGGTTTTTTTCTTGAAGGTATCTAACGCAATCAATTGATTGGAATTTCTAACCATCTCCAGCATACACATCTATGGATTAAATAAGATTCCTAGAAGGCTTCACTGTGCTTTTTTACACTGATCTGGCATATTTGCTTGTTCATATTATTCTTAAATGGTGCTGTACATTCAAATGAGCCCATCATGATTTCAATGAATACCAAAGCAATTAATAATGATTAAACACTTACATTAAATGTCATTCTCTGTATTTCAGTTAGAAAAAAAAATTCTGGCATCTATTTTTATTTGAAGAGAGTCACATTGCCCACAGAAAATTTCAAGTACATACTCAAAGTTTAGCAATTAGCATAGATCAGAAGGCCAGGAACAGAACAGACAGCGAGAAGTGGTTTGGAATTTTGGTTATTTCATGGGAGGCATGTGCTTTCTCAAGCTGTTTCTTTCCTGGAATTGAGATGAAAATCAACATGTAAAAAAAAATCTTTTCTAGCTTTTTGAAGAAGAGATGAGAGAGGTTTCTTTGTTGCTGTTGCCCCACTTGGTTGTGAAAACCCAGAATGGAAGTTTGAGTGCAATCACTTCCCCAGGTCTTTTGGCAATCCTGAGGTGTCAGAAGAGTTTTTTTCTGTTTAGCTTGTCACAGTGGGCGTTTGAGCTGTCACTTCTGAACCAGAATGCAGGGCTTATGGAGGGCCTCTTACCCTCCCTTGCCCAGTTTCTTATGTGACTACACATATTTTTATATGCACAGACACTAATAGTGGGGAGGGAAACAGGAGACAGAGAAGTTTCATATATTTCTGATCATATAAAATGTAATAAGCCTTGTAGTGGGGTTGAAAAGAAGGTGAGGATATAAAAATCCTACAGGAGCAGTTTGCCACTGATTTATGACAAAATCTTCTCCAAAAATCAAATTGAAATGGCTTCCATTTTGTGTTTTGCAGGCCCCACCATAATAACAACCTCATCAACTTTTGAAGGACAAAAGGTAAGAGTGGTAAGTTCAGTGCTTGCACAGTGGTTCAATTTGTCTAACCACGAGACTATTGAAATTATTCAGCTTTTCTGGCATGATGGTGGACTAGAAGGACATGCAATTGCTGATCTTCTAAGATTCAGTAATTCTGATAAAAGTAAATTATTTATCCTTCATTGCCCCTTTGTCATGTTTTAGGAATGGTACTCCCCAATTCAGTGCCCCCACTGAGACTCCCAAAGCACACGGTACTCTCTCTCACTCCCCTGTTTTCCCTTCCCTGCTGCAGCAGGATGGAGAGGAGAAACAGAGGTGCAAAAGGCAAAGATGGCAGGTTGAGATAAGAACAATTTACTGGAAACAGCAATGAGAGAAGAAAATTAACAGTAACAGCAACAATACCAAGGACAGACGGTATAAGAAAAGAAACGATTCACAGAGAGAAACCACCCCAATAATAGGCAATACTGGATGGCTCCCTTCACCATGTTTTCTCCACTGGAAGGAACCGTTTCTGCCCACAAGGGAGTCCCTTTTCCCAACCCCTGTCAATGGTGTGAGATGGTGTAGAATAGCCTCAGTGTCCTAGACATGGCCCTCCCACCTACGGCAAAAAAATTAACCCTGTCCTGGCTGCAACCAGGACACCCTTTTACAGGCTTGATGGTGTTTATAACTGTATCACCAAGAGTCTTTTGTTACACAAGATAGTCTGCCTCACTAAAGAGGAATTAAGTACAAGACCTGATGGAGGGGGTGCAGAGCAGATGGCCAGATGGATAGTGCACCCTCATCACAGTCCCTTCTTGCATGTCAGCTTTTATGAGGGAAGAAGCACACCTTTTTTTTTTCCTCTCCTTTTTCTCAGGGTATAGCAAAGTGACATTAATCTGCCATGATTGAGATATCAGTTTGGTTAGCAGGCACAAAGCAACCTTAAGCAAAAGGGCAGAGCAGCTTGAGAAATGTTGGTTGTTAGTGTTTAGTAACAACCCGATCGAGAAGCCCTGAAGTGGTTCAAATCACAGACTGCCTGCTAAGTGGTCTTTGGGGAGGCTGCTCTGCATCTAATCCCACCGAGAGAAATATGAACCGGAGTAGACTAGAGATCAATGCAGGTGCCTTGCTGGGGATATTAACTACCCCACCTTCACTTCTGACTCCTGCAGCATGACAACTCTATTCCCGGAGGGCCAAAGGATTCTGCTGGGGTCTGTAGCAAAGTCTGTTGAAAGCAGGAGAATTGACATTTTGCTGGTTGTCTCGACTGCTTTGACATCTCACAGGCAGTACAAATGATCATTTATGTAAAGGTTATTTGAATAAAGGTAACATCCCTTGGTGTGACTTAACTGAGAAAGTGTTCCAGTTCCTTTTAGATGTCCCTCTGAGATTTCCAGTCTCCTGAAATGTGCATGTGTTTCTAATTTGCCTGTATGCTAAGAAAAAGGTGGAATCTAAACTCTGCAGAGTTTGTCTGAATGGGCAGAATACACTGAAACTAGGATTATTCAAAAAGGCTCTTCCAAGGCTGCAAACAAGACGTGAAAAGAATATTTGAGACATTTGTGTGTGGGGATACTGGAGTGGGGGTACAACAGGAACACTTGTGCAGAATCCCTCTAGAAAGGGTAAAAATCATTTTCTTATGCCGTAAACCAAACCTGCCATGTGCTGTCAGAGCTCTTTCAGAGATTTGTGCAATTAGAACATGCATCTACATGCCCATGCATGTATTTTCTTCGTTAACTGTGCAGTTAACAGGCACACCTGAAACATGGAAAAGTTTTCATGGAAAATTGCAAGCGTAGTTTTAGATATCACTTTCCTTCATTTCTGAAGAATTCTCAGATACTTTTCTGCACTGAAAGATCCTGTTAGACCATAAGGCAAAATGAAGTTACTCTAGCTGGGTGACAGTGGTTTTTGTCTGTAGGTGAAAAGGAAGTTCAGTTTCTCTGAGTACTTGTCCTGAGTTCTGATGCAATGCACCCAGGATTAAACCCAGTACTGCTGCATTGAACCATAATGTTGGAACTGTGGTCAAAAGCATTTGAAGCTCCCCCATGTCTCAGAAACTTAGTTATGCTTCTGTGATAAGCTGGAACTAAGGAAAGGAGGCCATGGCCACTTTATTTGCAGAAATGTGCTGATTACCTTTGTAATTGTGCTCTGCTCCTACTTTGAGGCTCAAGAGGGATCATGAACCTGGTGCACATGTTGGTTCATGTGTTGATTACAAAACAGCCTATGAAGTTGTATCACATGAAAATCATGTGAGAGTCATATTGTAGTTATGTGAACAGATTTCTTATTGCTCCTTTCAAGACTTTCTGCTGTGATACCAAAGTCTCACCAATATGTTGAAAATAAGTCCATATTTGTACATTCTGTGCAATGTAGCAGAAAAGCTTTGAACCTGAGTTGTAATATTCCTTAGTAGGGTTTTCTTACTAGGCTGTGGACCAGAAATCCTGATTTACTTTAAAGACAGTAAAACTTGAGCCTGCTGCTGTTATACAGTAAAATTTTCATCACTCTGGAGGTGGTCACAAAGTTTCCATCAGAAAGATATGACATTTCTATCATCTTTCACAAGAGAAGATCTCTCTACTGACACAGAAAAAGCCAGTGTGGGGAAGAGAGCTGGTAGGGTTTTTTCAGTGTATTTTAGCTGTAAGGTTTTGCTAGAGCTCTCTTTTAAAACAAAAATGCTGTACCATACGTACGTGAAGGACTTGAGCTGATGCCAAGCTATGGCAGTCAAGCTATTGCAGTCATCTGGAATTGCCTGTTGGATTCATACCTGCAGTAAATTAGTGTATGATGATTTTTATAACAAATTATGAAATGCCAAGTAATTATTAATTAATGGACACTTTTTATACAGTATTATCTATCAATGACTCCATATCTATCAGACTCCATCTGATCTGAAACTATTGCAAATACTCTAAAGCGAGAGTGTTTTAAAGAGTAGGAAGGACTTCATAACATGGAAAGTAAAAGGATGGAAAAATAGAAAAGAACAATTATTTCCAACTTGGTTTTTTTTTAACTTTCTGGTGCTAAGTTTCAGTGAAATTCTTGTTAGACTTTTCAGAGTCTTTAAGGGACCAGCCCTCCATGCAGAGCTGATTGCATGAAGTTGCCATGAAGTTGCCATGTGATGCAGACTGTCTGCCCACCCATGTTTTCACCGACACATAGGTCCATCTGCTGTCCAAGAGGAGTGGACTGGCAATAAGAGAATAAATTGTTTTGCTCTCATCATCAACAGAATTTTGTTAGACTTTCTGTATTGAGGAAAAGTAATTATTGTTAGCACTGTGAGGAATACTGACTGGTGCTGGAGTCACATTTAATGACTGTGCTTTGACAGAATCTTTACAGAAACTTGACATGAGGCTGGATTTGTTTCTAAGGGTCCTCAAAATTGGTGTTCTTGATCAATCCTCACCTTTCTTGCTGCAGCTTTCTTCCTTTTTGTCATATTTCACCATTTGCCCTACAACAAGAGCAGGAGGGTTCCTTTGATGGATATGTTAGCTGACCTCCCACATACTGTCTTAATTTCTTTCTAACAAGGCATTTCAAATGTAAAGTTGCAATTTAATTGCTGAGACACATTTGAGTATGCTTAGTGATACCAGAAACAAGGGACTTTGCTGATGTGACTATTTGTCACCATAATCCCACCATTCAAGTGGATGTGATCATCTGGCCCAGTTTCATGTAAGAATTGCTTACACTCAAAGCTATGAGGCTTCCCAGGTTCTGAGTGTAAATATTTTTCTTCACAGTTGGAAAACAGGACTCCACATCTGAGTTGGATCTCTCAAACATCACTGAGTCAGTGTGGATGATTCCTCCACCTTTTGGGTTTCATTATGATTTGTGTTTAATGATATACTTGCAGCTTTGCTTAAGAAAGGATTTTACTTCGGTTACACATCTGCTATCGACAGCCAGCTAATCACAACCATTTGAAATCTTTGGGCCGGAAACACCATTTGTGTCATTTCAGTTGACATGTACTGATTTCCTGAAGGCATCTGGGGATGTGGCAAGATACACAGACCTGTCTTGCTGCTTCTTTTACCTATCGATAGTTTGAGCAATCAGCTTCTACTAAAAGACCAGTTATTGTCTCTTGGATTACAGTAAATTTTTAGGTACTTTTCCCCCTGCTTGGTTTTCTCCTCTTCCTTCTTAATCATCAATGGTGTTTGGGGTTTTTTTTGTTTGCTTTTTGGTTGTTGAGTTTTTTTTTATTTGTCTGTGGTCTGTTTTCTGAATCTTCCTCTTATTTCCCTGTTTGACTCATTTCTCTATGCTTCCTGCAAAAAGCATTTTGTTTTTTATTCCTAGGAAACATCTGACCATCTCTTCTGTCCTTCCTGCTTGTCACCATACTCCCTGATGGAGTCAGCACAATAAGTCAGGGAGAAACAAATATCTTGCCTGTCAGTGCTTTTTCCACTTCCTGCTGTCCAGACTGCAAGGGTTAATTCTCACTCAAACTTCGGTCACAGGAATCCTAAAGAGGGATTTTTTAACACTTGCCAAAATATTCTTCCTCCATTAAAACTTTTTTCGAAGTAAAATTATGAGGTTTAAGTCTGACCTTGCCCAGGTGAGTAATCAAAAGAATTTTCTGTATTACCCACCCCCCCCCGAAGTGCTTTTATTTTCCACTGAATGAAACAAATGTCTTTCTTGCTGACCTCTAGATGTCTCACAAGCAAATCACTGCAATTAACAGGTAAGACTGATACTCTGTGACTCAGTTGCCACTTGACTGTGGGATTTCATCAGCACTTAGCTGCTTTTTTCCCTTCCTTGGGGTAGTGTTTCTGGTGGTAATCACCTCATCTATCAATTACAGTGGGTGTCTTCTCCTCCAAGGCTGGGACTTTGCAGACTCCTGTCACTGTGAATAGTCACACTCACACCAAGAAAAGGCATTTTTGGTGTTTTAGGAGAGTAAGAAAGTTGCAGAAATTTAGTATGGAGCATTTCTACCACCAAAGGAATGACAGACAGAGGAATAACTGAGTGGGGAAACATGTAGGGACCAGGGAAATTGTGAGTTTACTCAATGCATTTTGAGGCAACTTCCAACAACCCTGGCCCTTGCCCAGGACAAGCTGCCCACTTAAAGTTTTCTGCATGTAATTTCTTACACTGCAAAGTGATCAGGAAGTCAGATAGGGCCAAATGCAGCTCATAATTGTATTTCCTGGGAGTTTCCTGACAATAGGACTAATATTTTTCAATGTTCTAGTTGCACACAGCTGTCTCAGCTGTCCTAAGTACCTGTGGCCACCTTTACCCTCACAGCAGATATGAGCCCACAGCCCCTAAGAAACTTGTTGGTTCAGTTTGTGCCTTGAAGGTAAGACGACAGACTCCAGGGAAAGATCCAGACTTTCAGCAGATGCAACTAGTGAGTAATATCTATTCTCAAGCCTATCATGCACGAATCCTGGCTTTCTGCTAGAAGTAAGTGTCTGTTTTTATGTATATATTTTTTGTTTGACGCCTTGGCACCCAGGGACTGACTGGATACTGTTGTATTCCAGAAAGCGAGCAGAAAAGGCAGAATTTAGCAGTTTTCTCTCAAGTAACAAACCATGCATTTGTTGATTTATTGTTTATTTTGCTTCTATGTTAAAATGTGGTGCTTAAGAACTGTATTTTAATTGCAAATGAAAGAAACGTAGCCTTCTTGCTTCTGTGGGATGAATGCCTGCCTTCCAAGAATGACTGAGAGGAGAAGGCTCTTTTGGCTTTCCCCTCAGAAACCCTTGGGAAGACGAGGAGCGTGGAGGAGCTCGGCGATGCCGGGGCACATGGGCTCCTCGTTGGGCGGGCGGCGGGTGCCATGACTCAGCGGGCGCGGGAGGCTCCCTGGCACGGTGCTGGGGCTGAGTGGGTGGTGGAGAGGAGGCTGTGAGAGTGCCGCGCTGCGTGGGATCATCCTGCAACAGTTCTCTGAGCTGGGGCGTCTCAAGGAGCCATTAAAAGCGGGCTCAGCATCACTATCCTGTGTACATGATTTCTCCATAACCTGTTTTCCCTTCCCCTCTCTAAGATCTGTGTTTGTTGCCATAGTGAGAGGACAGCTCAGACAGCAAATGCTTGCTTATATTTGACAGAAGTCTACATAAAAAATAAGGGCAGAACAGTCCTGCATAGTCCTAGAGAGAATCATTCTCTGCCTTCAGTGTTTGCCTCTTAAGCAATGAAAATTCCCACTCTTAGAAAGAAATGTGCTCAGGATGGCACTGCAACCTGCCTTGGGGAACCACACTCAGGACTGGAGCTATGGGACATGACAAAAAGAAGATGAGAAATAGAGAAAAGGTAGTTTGTTTCCTGACTGAGAGCTGTAAATGGTATGGGAAGGAAGAGAAGAGAGTTCAAGCAGCATTTGGACAATTCTCCCAGGCACGTGGTGTGGTTCTTGGGGTGTCCTGTGCAGGGTCAGGGTTTGGACTCTGTGATCCTGATGGGTCCCTTCCAATTCAGCATATTCAATAATTCTGTTATGTCTGTGCTGCTCACAATAGCATGATATGACCTCTCCAAGGCAGAGGAGAGCAATCCCATAGCCAGGAAGGACAGAAAACCTTCTCTCAGGGCTTGAGCTAGCAGTGCTGTGTTTGTGGACCTCTGCAGTGCTCTAGCATAGACTTTGTCTGTGGTGCATGTGTATCCTAGGGGTCTAAGAAAAGGCTTGCGTTTGATTTATGTACCCTGCAAATCAGCAGCTCGGCTTTCCTGTCCACCAAGATGTTTTTACATAGTTTTTAATCTAAATACCAGTAGATATGCATACTATCACCTGTCTAGCTATCTCTGTCTCTGGTCTTACACCTAGAAAGACCCAGAGGCAAGATTTTGCTCACCTCTATTAAATGACCATCTTCATTTGTGACAGTGGCATGAAGGGAAACCCTTCAAGTAGCCAGAACAAGTGCGCCAGTTAAGAAGAAACAGAGTCAGATATTTCCTAAAAAGCAAGACAAACATCCAGGTACAGAGGGCATTGATCATGCTGCCTGCGTGATCAATGGGAGTTTTGCCAATGACACAAATGGGAGTGAATTGGCAGGAAAGAGAAGGGGAAATATTTGTAGAGAAGCACATCAGTTTTGCATGTATAGAAGAAAAAGCAGCTACATTAGCAACTGTCCCATTAGAAGGTGCTCAAGGGAATCAACATTCATTGCTTCTATCTTCCAGGCATTAACTGTACCTTTTCACTCTAACTTCCAATTAGAACATTTAATTGAGCTGAGTCCCTTTACCCTCCTCCCTGTATGCAATGTAATAGACTCAAGACAGAAGTTAAGTTTAGAAGAAATGAGAGAAGTCTGACACATTGGAGTGTATGAGGGTGTTCTTTCTTCAGAGACTGAGACTCCAGCAGTCCTTCCCCAGCAATTGCTGCCCTGTGCCATGGGCAGGCCAAGAAGTGACACTGTTGTCAGTTTCTCCAGTTAGACACACATTTAAACATGACCTTCCCTACTGCATATACAGCAGGCTAGGGGTATCAACCCTCAGCAATCTCACTCAACCACATCTTTGTCATTACCCAGTTTGAAAATTTTATGAAGACTTACCAAACACAATGGGTGGGGCATTAAACTCAATTTGCAAATTTGGAGGCCCCTTCTGAAAATGTGGCCCCTGGTGGTAAAAGTTTGTGTGGAGAGATACAATAGCGTAAGCAGGAATAGCCCATGATTTCTTGGGTTGGCAAATAAGCAGTGAGTGCTCAAGAGGATACCCCAGAACACTGATTCCCTGCATGAGCTAGAACTGGTCATTTGAAAGAGTAGCTTGGCAATCGTAGCTGAAAAATTAGCAAAATTTATCAGAACACCAGTTCAAGTGTTAGACTTGAGCTTTCTGGATCACCAGGAAGTTTCCTGATAAATGGAAGCATATTCCCTGACTTTACTAATCAGCTAAGTTTCCATATATGATGTGATCCTCTTCGTTAACCAGATTTGTTCCTTCATCTCAGTTCTCTAAATTACCATCTTTACTGAACTACTAATTCTTACTTTCCAACAGCCACTTACGAAAAACTGGGGTTTTGCAAATATTGCTCTTCTGTGAGCAGTCTCAGCCTTCTGCAGTAATGATATCCTAAAATACTCCTGGAGAAAAATGTCTACCCTTTATTACAGAAGCAGATGCTCCTTTCCGTAGTAAAGGGACAGCTATTTGCATGGCACCCTTCTTGATCAGTGACATGGAAAAAATAAGCAGTAGGAAAATATGGTTGGAGCAAGGATGTCTTCTGGTATGTCATTTTCCCCTCTTTTATGTAGACATCATATTTGTGTTTTTTACATAAAATACAGTCTGAATATAGAAAAAGAAATTGTTGACCCAGAAAATAGTGCAGAGACACAAATCAGAATATTATAAAAAACTTGGTAACCAGAGGACTATAATAGGTTAGGTAATAAAAATTGGCTAAAAAGCAATTGTACTTCAGGGAGAGTGATGTGATCTTTGAAGGTAAACTGGGAATTCATAGGTTTGAAATGAAAAAGGAGAAGAAAACTGGAATGTGTGACTCAATGACAGTGACTGAAAGTGATAATTATCATGCGATTGTGAAAAACTTGACTTTGATACTAGCATATGAAGCATTTTCAGAAGAAAAAAGAGGAAAGGATAAAATTCATTGTACAATATAGATTATTTGCAATGGTTCTGGCTATGTGTGTGCTAGAAACATGAATTAAAATTAGAATTGTTGCAGGGAGTGAGGATGACCGAGGAATGGAGATCACAACAGTTGGTCGGTACAGCTTAGCAGACTGGCTGAGTGGAAACTGGGAGCACATACGATTGTGGTCTATAAATGCATAAAGGACATATGTAGTCAGAGTATGGCAAGCTGTATAAGCAAAAGAATTATACAAGCACAGAACAAATAAATATACATTTTAAGAGGGAAATTAGAAGAAAAGTGTTTCCAGTTGTTGGTGAGATTCTGGAACACCCTCACATAAGAGGTAGTTTCAGCAATCTGATCATGATGAGTTTATGAGATGAGGTTTATAGTACAACTGCCTGAAGTTGCCGAATAAAGGACACAAGAGTTTCCTTCCTATTCCAGTTCTTACACCATAGTTTCTCACTTTCACAGACAAGTCAGCAAAGAGGAGACAACAAAAACCTTCAAATGGACAGGAACCTCTAACCAACAGTCCAGTTTTACTACACACCCTCTGTGTTTTGGCAAGATGAACGGCCATAGCCAAATAACCATGTTCATGGCCATTGCAGTGGCTTTTCTTAAGACAGTGTATAAAGAGTCACCGTCTGACACCAGGGAGTAAACTGTGTGAATCACTGTCTTCCAGTTAAATGTCATCACTGCTGCAGTATCTCAGACAGCCACTTATAGGAGGCATCCTTGGTTGGGGCTCAGCAGCAGAAGCCTGTGCAGCAAAAAATAGACAGAGGGTCCTCCCTCTGCTATACACACCAAACTGCTACAAATGCAACATTCAGTTGCTAATGTGACAAATGACAAATTCAAACTGTGTCTAACTGATCCAAGCGTATTCTGGAAGGTTTCTAGTCAAGTCAGCGCAACAATTTCTGTCACAGAAGAATCTAAGTAGCAAAGGGTCTGGGGCTGAAGTAAAAGTAATAGAAAATTATTGGTTTATAGTAAAATACTCAAAATGTTTGCAATGACCCTCCTGCTGGCTCTCTGCCTTAAAACAGGTACTTATTTTCTTCTGTGTCAAATGAAAACTCCCTTTCTGGTCTTGCATCACAGATTTTCAATTCTGATTACGCTTCAAGCACAGTTTCGTGTCAGGAATTGGACTTTCTCAGAACAAAGCAGTTTTCTACTGTCCACTGTAACTATGTTCTCCATGGCTGAGTAGCAAAAGCTGTGATTCACCCCAAGCACTCAGTTATGCCTCGCATGTGGGGAAAAACACTGAATTAAAATTACAGAATTGTCCCCAGACTCTGAATATTATACTAAGCATACTTTGGCATCTTATATTTAGAGTAAGCTATTTTATGCTCACTTCCTCTTGATGAAATCTAGTTAATAGCCAAATTCAGTCACAAAATCACTTGTAAATAAGCACCTTGTTACAGATTACAGTGTTCTCAATCCTCATGGCTCTTTGTTCCAATCTATCAGCAATAAAATCTGCCAATACATATATAATTTCTGTCAAGTTTGAATGTTTTTATACATTAATGGAACAGCTTGCAATTTCACCATATAGGCTATGCCCTCTTGGATGTACAGGATATATGAGATAAATAAGCTGTCCAAAGAAGACATTTGTATTGTATGCTCACTGTTGGTTTCTTCCCATACTGCCCTCAGATGCAGAAGCTGCCCTGGGAGATGAATGTGCCAGGATAAGTTATCTGGGGCTCATAAAATCTTTTTTAGAAGATTGAAATAAAGTCAGTGCTTGCAGAAGACAAATCAATTGTGACATTTCTGAATAGAGTGCGATGCATTTAATTAGCACAAGACATACTGGCAAATGCTGAATTACCCAATAAATCACTGAATGCTGGAACCCATACAGAGCCGGGAATCAGCTGTCTTGTGAGATGTACAGCAAGTGATAATAGGAAGATCTGGCCATTTCTACTCCATTTTCTGCTAAATTTCTTCCATTTTGACATTTGCATGCCAGACCATTTTAATTATTTTAAGGTATAAAAGAATTTCTGCAGCCTAGTCTGAGAAATCTGTGCCATTATCTGCATCTGCTGAAGAGTGAAACACATATCTTATGATATGCTACAGTTTTGCTATTCAGTTCAAGGCAAATGGTGGAAGTTTAGCCTCTAGGAATAAAAGTGTTTGTCAAAAAATGTACAAAGCTGGTCCTAAGGGAAAGTGTCATAGGACAGGCCCTGTGATGACCAGGCTTGTACCTCTGAGGTACTTAAGAAACAAGAAAAAACCCAAACAAATAAATCGTAAGCTCCTAAGGTATATATGTGCTTTATTTATATTTTGCACTTAGTATATTTTTTTTACATCAGATTCTTGTTTGCTTGTTGCTCTAAAGCTTAACCACAGCTTAAAAATACAGTTCTTTAAGGGGCAATGATTTTGCTATTTAAAAAAACAGCCTCAGGCTAGACTGAACTATCTTTAGGAACAAGATACAAAAGACATACACAATTGTACTGCTGATTTTGTGCCTACAGTGAAAGAAAACTGCATATGCAACTGTGGCCATGGGATAAAGATTTTGCACTCATTAGATAATCTGTGATTTTTAAAATTTGGCATTTCATGGTATTCAATCATGCAAGAGTGGCCTACAGTCTCTGCCTAGCATCGTCCATTAGGCAAAAGACCAGAACACAGCCTCTTCTCAGGAAGAAATCCATTGCTTTGGGTGTTGTCAGTATTCAATAGTTATTTAAATCTGTGTTTATCACCAGTGTTAAATATAAATTTAGCTTCACTGCCTAATTTCTCTATTTCTCGTGGCTGAATATGTTTAGTTCAACATTGATGAATGTTTTGTAACTCAGCCTTCTTCTGTAGGGATTTTATTCTCCTGCCAGTTTTACAGGGTCCCATGTTTGTTTTCTACCTCGTTGTTCTCACTGCCCTGTGACAGATGACCTAAACCACTCTACTGGTCTTACAAATGAGAGGTACAACTCAGATGACACTTTCATCTCCTTATCATCAAGAAATCAGCAGGGTGTCCATTGGTGCTGGTTGAGTTTGCCCAGGAGTAGAATTGGAAAAAAATTGTCTAAGTGTTTTCTAACTTTTGTTTCTGTCCTGTTCACATGACATCAGCAGCCTCCAGCTTTTGAAACTGATTTTGATTGTTAAGAGTAATTAGTCTTTGAAATTATTGTTGTAAATAATAGTTATTAGTAAATATATACAATTACTCTTATTTGCCAACATTGCAACAGACAAAATTAGGAGCCCTTAAAATCATATCCTAGTAATTTAAAAATAAGAAACCCAAGATGTAAGCAGCAGTCTGGTAGATGGCTAAAGATGAGAGAGGCAAAATCCTCGTATACCCTCTCACCGTCTTGTGCCTAATCCTAGAGAAGGCTGATTTCTCTCAAGCTTCAGGGGCTGCAAGATTTCCTCTTGCTCTAAATTTCACTAGTTCTCCTGAATATTATGGTCTTTTAAGGCAATGAAGCACATTGGTTCCTCAATTAGCCATTAAGCAACACACTGCCTTCCCTTTCCTGTAATGAGTGGGTGGCATCTCTGCTTTGTCTGTCTATGGAGTGTAATAAGGCCACAAAGTTGGAAGCAGGTGTAATTGGCATTCCTCTGGTTCTCTGTGTCTTTCCTTAAGTTCAGAGCAGCAGAACAACAAAACAAAGATGTGAGTCCTTTCTATTATCCCTAAAGATGATTATATCATCACTTCCTGAGGTATTAAGTGTTTTATCATACACAGTCTGCCAAAGGCCAAGGACCTAGAAACCCACTGCTGAACTCTTGCTCTTAGTGTGCTTACAAAACAATGTTTTCTACAAAGAAATAGTTAGAAGTTCTTAAGCTTCTTAAAGTGGAAGGACATGTGAATTAATGAGTGTAAACTAGTTGATATACATAACGTCTTAACAGAGGTATTTCCAGCTTGAAGTGTTGCTCAGATTGGGGTTTTCCAAATAAGGGATGCTGCTTTTCAAGCACATCTTCCCCTATCTGTCTTCCAAACAGTGACTATTATGTTGTGTCCCATGGGCCTTTATGTTGGGATGACAAAATGTAGTCATGCATTCTCTGCTTCCTCGGCCATCAGCATGGACAAAATTGGAGCTTCTGTCCCAGCTCCCCAGCCTTTTTCTTCCGGTGTAATGCTACATAATTTCTTTGGTAGACACTATTTCAGTTACTTTTTAAAGCTGATTGCAAACCAGCATCTAACT
Source organism: Margarornis squamiger (assembly GCA_035222235.1). NCBI lineage: Eukaryota > Metazoa > Chordata > Aves > Passeriformes > Furnariidae > Margarornis > Margarornis squamiger. The sequence goes on from JAWWTY010000077.1 coordinate 20,323,601, forward strand.
AAAAGCCTTTGTGAGCCTCTGTGTCCAAAAACACCTATGCAGAATTACACAGAGCACTGTCAAAGAAAGCATGACATCCAGGAAGACCATGTCCCTCTTCCTCCCCTTCATTCCCCACTGCAGTGCATGGGGGAGAGCTGACCCAGTAAATCCCACTGGGGACCAGTGCTGAAGGTGCTCTGAGAGGGAAGGGGCTTTTGATGTTAGCACTGCTCACATCCTTCCTTCCAGCTCTTGGGCCTGAGGGCTTTTAGATCAAAGCTGAGGCATTAGTGCAGAGAGCAGAATGGTTTGCCAAAAAGAAAAAGAAAAGTCTCACAAAAAGCTCAGCGGACATTTGGGCTGTGTATTAGAAATATCACCTTCAGTTCTCACTGGAAGCAGCTCAGTAGCCTATGCAGAACTGCTTGCCATGGGAACACCAGCGCCTGTCCCCTCCCAGTTTTTCCTAGCGTTCCTGCAGCCTGGCCTTAGAACAGGGAAGCAGCCCCATCCCAGAAAGGGAGTCGGCTTTTGGTCCTGATGAGACTCAGATCTAGAACAACAGACATCTATGCTGAGCATTTTATATCACTTTGATTTAAAAATTAATAGAACCGAGGTAAGCTGTGGATGATGATTGCTAAAAAATTACTACAGATTTTAGACTGCTATCTTAGAGTAGCCAGAATAGAATCTTTTTTTCCCCTTCCTAAATCCTGGTGAACCTTTTGTGCCAATTGTGTTATTATTCTGTTCGTTTCCTCCCTGTCTCTAAGTTGTTTGTTTATTTTCCTTTAGTCTGTTTTGTATCCCTATCAAGATGCTGATATTCCCAGTGGGTGTCAGAAGCAGCCAGGTAATTTTGTGCATCCTTACGTTTGTGTCAGTGCCATTAGTAAAAATTTTAAGCATGCTACATCCTAAGACTTGTGTTTTGGGAGTTCCACCTGCAACTTTCCTGTTTCTTTTCTCATTGCCATCACAGTCAGTTTTTGAGCAGATTTATGATTCTTACACTAATACCGACCTCTTCCACCTTAACTGTTTCTCATATAGCATAGTATGTAGATTATCTTAAATTTAGGTAACTGAAATTTAGGACATTTCATCAGCAATTACCATACAAACCTCCAGATTATCAGGACAGTTTGGCTTTATCTATCCTGGAAAAAAAAAAAAAAAAAGTCTTTCTATCTTGTTTCCCGTATGTTTCTATATCTTTCACTTTTCTTTCCTTAAGAATTCTTTCTCAAGTCTTGTGTACTGTTGATGAGGCTCATAATTATAGATATTCAATTAATTGATGTTTGATATGTGGTACATCACTCACTTGACTAATTCACTGGAGACCCTTCATGGGGAATTTCCAGTCCTTTCTTTTGCATATCTGGAGCTGTAGGGATTTGGTTTCCACTTTAAGTGTGCTATTTTCTATCTCCCTTCCTTCACTGGTGCCAGTGAGATTTGAATCTGGCCTTTTGTTGGAAGCAGCAAGCGACAGCGTGTGCACAAAGATGGGAATGCAGAGATGGGCAGATGGGATTTCAGAGGCTGTTTTTGATAATTTGTCCTTACATATTTGTCCTAGTACACACGAGGCATAACAGTGAGCAAAAGAAAGGAAAATTAATCATCTTGCTAATGGACAATTTGTCTCCTGGATGGTCCCTAATGAGGGGGTCCCTCACAGGCTGTTGTCTTTGTAGAGCTCAAGCCCCATCTGGCACAGTATGTATTTCACTCTGTAATGCAGAGTTTACCTGCTGCATTTGCCTTTTAGAGAACATAATTGTGAACTTCATTGAGTATTTTCTGGATCATACTTATCTGACCGGGTCAGGGCAACTGCTGAACATGACCTGGCCATGTGCCCTTGCAGCCCAGAAAGCCCACCCTGCCCTCGGGCTGCGTCTCCAGCAGTGTGGGCAGCAGGTCGAGGGAGGTGATTCTGTCCCTCTGCTCTGCTCTGATGAGACCCCACCTGCAGGGCTGCATCCAGCTCTGGGGCCCCCAACACAGGAAAGACATGGACAGATTGGAGCAGACCCAGAGGAGAGCCACAAAAATAATCAGAGGGATGGAACATGGCTCTTGTGAGGAAACACTGAGAGAGTTGGGGCTGTTCAACCTGGAGGAGGGAAGGCTCCATGAAGACTTTCTAGCAGTCTTCACATACCTAAAGGCAGCTTATAAGACAGATGAGGACAAACTTTTTAGCAGGTCATGTTATGATAGGACAAGGGATGATGTTTTCAAACTAAAAGAGGATATATTTTTAACTAGCTCTAAGGTAGGCAATTTTTGCAATGAGGGTGGGGGGACTCTGGAACAGGTTTCCCAGAGAGATGGTGGATACCGCATCCCGGGAAATGTTCAAGGTTAGACTAGATAGGCTTCTGAACAACCTGGTCTAGTTCACGCCCCTCACTGCAAGAATTGTTGAACCAAATGACATTTAAAAGTCCCTTCCAAACCAAACTATTCTATGATTCTGTGATCTTCATAGTCAAGAACATTGATTGCTAGTTCTCTTTCTGCAATACCTTACAGTAACAAAGAAAAGCAAAGCTTTAATTGGTTATATTAAGACTTAGGTATTTTATATATTATATTTATTGCAGCTATTCTATCTTCAGAATGTCTTTCTCCTTACCACTCAAAATATGAATTGGCATTTGACAGTATATATATTTTGGCAGAGATGAGAGCAAGTTAACAGGCTGATGGCATTTTAATTACTTTATTGAGATGGCATTGGCCCAGTATGCTTGTTGGAATTTACAAATGTGCGTTGATTTATATTTTATTTTGTAAACCAGGCCCAAGAGGCTGACTAATTAGAAACATGACTCAAAGCTTTAAGGGGTACTTATTGATTCAGATCATGAAGAGACCAGAATGATCAAAAGTAAACATCTATCTCCCTCTTCATCTGGGGTTCAGGAGGTTAAGTGCCATTTGACTCAAATCCATGGCATTATCTCTCTCTCCGTAATGGAGAAGGCGATTAGCATCTACATCTATTTGGTTTTAGTATGTACTGTATTATTTAAAACAATGTGCTTTTCATGATTAAACTATGCACAATAATATATTATTGACTCATTTCATTAGCTGATATTTTGCTTTTTTCTCCCCTTATAATTTTCATTCTATTTATTTAAAGTTTGAAATTTAGGGCTTCATTTTAGAAGAAAAAATATGCTTGACTAAATATAGAGGTTTTGTGCTGCACATCTAATTTACATACCATGGCAGCATCTAATCACTTCATTAGTTACTTGGGACCAATTTTAAATGACATCAACACTTTATTTTGCCATAATGCAACAAAAATGCTAAAATGTTAATGCATTCATGGGGTAGTCACAAAAAAGGCAAATCAGAAGTGTTTTATACTGTCTGTGGCTGCCCCAGGTCTTCACTGGAACCTGGCTTCAGGACTGAAAAGGAAGGCAATGTGCATGTTGAAAACAGATGGAGAATCCAAACTCCTCCTGAACGCAGCTGAGAGAGAATTTGTTTTCTGGGGAAAAGAGTAGGCAGCATCCATACCTGCCTCCTTCTGCCCCATGTCCTGCCAGGGTGGGACCAGTTCTGAGCTGCTCTGGATGCATTCTTCTGTTCCACCAAGGCCCTGCAAAGGGACGTTCTGTTTTCATGGGTGTCTCAGATTGTTAGGCATATTTTTCAGACTGAATAGCCTAATGTAACAAACGTGAATTACTTTTTAGTATGTAAAAAAGCACAGATAAATGTCAGAGTCTTTTGAGTACTTTTCTGTTGCTCTGGCTGTGTCGTCTCACCGTGGTGCACACGCAAAGCAAAGCTAATTGCATTAGCACTGGGGTGCAGCAAGAAGCATATTGGAGCTGGGCTTGGAAAGCAGTGCTCACAGGCCTATGCCTGCTGCAACTGCCGGTGCCAAAGCATTCATTACTATGAGCTGGAAATATTCACACCCTCCCACACACAAGGACTGGATTGAGAAAGTTTCATATTGCAGAGTTACTGCAATTATTAAATAGAAAAACAAAGGATGTCTCATCTAGAAGACTAGCTGATTGAGGTTTAGCAGTGCTAACGGGAGGCAGGACTTTCCATTCCAGATCAATGGGCTTCAGTAACCACTCCTGCCAAATCATTGCAATCTCATCTCTGCTCAGTGCCACAGCACAAGTGGCTTAATACTCTATACCTGCAGAAGAAAATAAAAGGTATTTTCTCTAGTGACAACTTTCATAGTCTCAAGTGTGAGACCAAGCATTGAGCAGCCTCAGCTTTGCTTGCCTGTGCAGGGACCTGAAGGTGCTCAGTGTGGGGTGCAGTTGTGCTCTTTGTGCTGCACTCCACTTCCTTCCTCAAAGGTGAGAGTTTCCAGTTGGAGCTCCAGCAATCACAGGGTCAACATCTGTCACTGGACATCTGCCCACTTTGTTCCTGCCCAGTGGGTGACCATGTTAAACAGGAGTGGGAGCAGTGGAGCTGTAGGACATGGTGCCATGGGGTGCTCCACAGGTTGCAGACACAGCTAAAAGGTTTCTTGCCTCCCCCTAGATACCCTAACCCAGCTTGTGACCACTCGTGTAAAAGTCTGTCAGGTCAACTCCAGTTTGCTCTGACTCAGCCTTTTGCATGTCTGGGCTGTAAACCACACTTACATGGCACCAATTTACAACAAAAAGAAAAAATATCTGCAGACAGCTTTTAAAAAACAGGCTTCTATAATCAAATCTGATTTTGAGTGCAGCCTACGAGACAGCTGATTTAGTTGAGCTAATCTAACAATTACCTCCAGGAAAAAAAAAGTGTTTGTGAACAAGGGATTTTAAAAAAGCTTTCCCACAGTGGAAAAGAATGGGCAACTACTGCTTGAAGCTTTGTCAAGCAGAAATTTCATTTACAAAGGACCTAAAAGAGATATTGTACTGTGGCTAGAATAGGTTGGAATCATCTAACTAAATATAGCTATCCATATCTGAGTTGGTCAGCTTGACTATGTTACAGTCAATGAAGGAATGCTTTATATGATAAGTGGAGCACAAAGCATGATTCTTTCCTTCCTATAGGTGTCCAGATTAGATGAATCTCAGCACTTAAAACACTTGTTCCTCCCCAGAAAGGAACCACCAGTGACCAGCTCAGACACAGATCCTTGCATTATTGATGCGTGAAGATAAGTGAACAAACTGTTCTCAATGTGGCAAGTATTTTTGCTTTTCCAAACATTCTTACCATTGCTTTTCTTCAATGAAATATTAGAACTGCAGTCACCTTGCCTCCTTACTCTTACTGTTTTGGTCTGTACCTTATTAATTTCTTTGTGCTGCAAAGGCTGTCAAGAGGACATTGTTCTTTGCCTGACATACCTACTTACTGCAAAGCACTGTGTACACTACTGTATAAATAACATCTCTGGAAAAAAAATGAATAATTGAAAGGGATGGAAAACTTTGTTCAGCTGACTGAAATAATCTAGTAAAAAGCTATATGAGAACAGAGTCTACTGGGACAAAATTTCTCAAGCATATATCTTAGGAATTCATTTTGGCAGTTCTGAACAGAGTTCTGTAAAGACACAAACAAGTCATCATACAGCTTCAGAGAACACAAGTGGTTAACAATAAGCCAGGGAGCCCTGTTCCAGATGGAGATAAGCTTATTGATGTCTGTTTCTAAACATCTTCCATATCTGGAATTATCAATAAGAGAACTTCTTAAGAAAGCCCTTTTTCTAATGGAACAAAGTGGGTTTTTTTCAATCTAGGTTGTGAAGTGTTTGGCAGCACCCTTTCACTTTTCTTGATTGGTGCTGCTGAACCTGCAACCATTTCCAGGGTATAGCACTTACTGTCCCACTGCCTGCATTGACACAAAGTCTGACCATGAGGATTTTCCAGGAAGACACTTTGAGGCTGGGTGAAGGGCTAGTCAGGTTCAACTTGGATTGCATAGATGGGTGATCTGTGGTGAAGATTAATGAGAAGTTGATGGATTTTGAATATTATTGTAGATTTGTTCGCTTGTCGTGAACAAAATCAAATAATTTTTCTTTTCCTTAGTGTCCTGCTAAATATTTTGGTACCCTAATCAGACTTTCCTTGGTGTTTTACACCTGTCTTGTTTAGATGAAAACTTGGTGTGCTTTTTACTGTAGTAGCAGCCTGACTGCTGCAGTGTGGAGTCCCTTCCATGGGAGACCATCCTCCATGAACTTCTCCAACATGAGTCTTTTCCATGGGTTGCAGTCCTTCAGGAACAGGCTGTTCCAGCATGGGTCCCCAAGTCCTGCCAGCAAACATGCTCCAGCTCAGGCTTTCCATGGGGTCACAGATGCCTTTGGGCATCCACCTGCTGTGATGTGGGGTCCTCCATGGGCTGCAGATGAGTATCTGCTCCAGCGTGGACCTCCGTGGGCTGCAGGGTAATCTCTGTTCTGGTGCCTGGAGCACCTCCTCCCTCTCCTTCAATACTGATCTTGGTGTCTTCAGAGTTGTTTTCTCACATATGCTCACTCCTTGTGCGGGCTGAAGGTTCCATTCAGGATTTGTTTCCCCATCTTGCATGCTTTATCCCAGAGGTGGTCCAGCCACCACTGACAGGCTCAGCCTTGGCCAGCGGTGAGTCCATCCTGTAGCCAGCTGGCATTTGCTCTGCCAGACAAGAGGGAAGCTTCTGGCAGCTTCTTACAGAAGTCACCGTGGTCCCCCTGAACTACCTCAAGGACAGTCTGAGGGAGGTGTTGTTCCCATGCACCCAGGGTGGACCGCTCAGGAAGTGGGAGAGCTGGCATGTCTGTGAGCAGCAGCAGACACCTCAGGCCTATTCACACCTGGGTTAGTTGCAACCAGACAGGGTCTTGGCAGAGAAGAACAAGCTCTGCAGCAACAAGGTCTGAAGAGGAGGAGCAGAGACTGTCCGTTTGGAGACACCAAGTAGTAGTGTGCTGGGTAACTGGCAACTGTAGGCTTTCAGCCTCCCCCTCCTGTGAATGTGCTTACCCCTGTGGATAACCCCATTTTATCATTTTCATATGTTTGTGTAATTTTTGTCTCACAGATAGACAGGGTGTTAGCGAGGCAAATGCTTCCCTGAAAAGTAGCATCTTCTGTATGCCCACATCAGTACTGTCTTTTTTTAGGTCTAGAGCTGAGCATTTTATTTTGTTTGAAATAATAAGTTTGGGGTTTTTTTTAAATCTTTTCCTGGTTTGCATTGAATATAGTGTTTGTGGGGGTGGGACTAAAAGAGAATTTTCTTTTGTTCTAGTGACTGGTATTTTCTGTACCTGTTTTCTGCCCATGGCTGTCTTGTTGCTAACATTCAGACTTGGCCCTTCTATTTGGATCATGAGATAACACAGCTGATAAAGCCCTTCAACCTTTTCAGACTGTGCTGGTTGCCATTCAGTATTAGACCTTAAATTGTAGCTTCTCACTGAATGTATACCCTTAAGAAAAAAAAAAATAGCTCGTATCTTTTATACACTTTTGAGCCATTCATAAGGAACTAAGAGAGACAGTATGAATTTGTAGATTATCTATTACAACACATGAATTCCCACTCCAATAAAAACACACATTTACATACAAAATGCAGCCAGTAAGAAAAAAAATGTTTGGAAGATAAATGTGCCCAGGATCAGACTACTACAGCTCCCTGCTCTTCCTTTCCTCTGTTTCAGTTTCCCCCATGCTCCTGGTGCAGAGCCCAGGAGGCCAGCTGGTCTCTGTAGCTGGATGTCTGTCTTTGAGGGGATGCTCTCAGAGTGATGCACTGAGCCCCCACCCCCTGAGACATCCCTGGAGGAGGGCAGGCAGTAAGTGGCCTTGGTGGCTGTCTGCTCCTCTGCACTTCCTGGCCATGGGGAAAAGCACCACATGGAGAGACAAGCTTGGGGTCATGTCTCAGTGGCAGGCAGCATCTCTGAAAACCCAGTTACTGCAAAAGGCACATGCCCCACAATCAAGCATGTTGTTCTCAACTTGGCTACATACTTGAAAATGAATTTATTTAGGTATCAAGATTAAACATGCAATAAAGCCATACTTCTGATTTTGTGTCGTTTTCTTCTAATAAAGATAATAGTAAAATATCAGCAAAATATCAGCTTTTTAAAAGCTTATGGCTATTGACTGGTGTGTATTTTAATTCTTAATGTTAGGTCTGTAGAGAGATTGTCACTTCTGACCTTGAGTTACAGTAGAGTCCTTACAAGAAAATAAACTCAAAATCTTGTAGCAATGAAAAGCTATGTACTTAGTGGGAATATTATTACTTCTAGACTTCATATAGCTGCTTCATCATGTTCCTTATATTGGCCAGTGATCCCCCAAAGACTTCTCTCATGCCAAGGCACCCCAAGGGTGCTGGAGGTCAGTCTGACCTTGTTGAACTGCCTGCCAGCAATTTTTCTTGCCAAGATCAAGGTAATCAGCGTCTGGAAGAACATCTCTCGTGATTGCAGGAAGATACTATATAACCTATTCTTAAAGATGAGAAACAGATGAATCATCCTGATGGATCACCAAAATAAAATATCAGTATTTCAGCTGGTTTAGGTATCTTTGTGTGGAACTGTGGTGCCCTGTACAGGCATACATCCACTGTGCTGTGATTATGTACCACAGGGTGACCACAGTATATACAGTTTTAGGATCCCTCCTATGCACACAGGTTCGCTGGTTTCAGCAGTAGTTTCAATGCATGCAAAATGCATCGAGTGACTCCTGCTTTTAAATAACAAAGAACTTCTAGATCCTAGCCTGCACAGAGATGGTACTGCAGTTCATGAGACAGATCCATGGAGAGGGCTATCCAGTAAAATTTGGACCTCCATAGCCTGTAAATGATTCTGAATATTTGGAAGAAGTTAAAAAATTGTACAAACAGATGACCTGGGAGTGTTAAATTATGACAAATAGAAAGTTAAGTGCTAGTAGCAATATTGGAGGACATTACTAACTAGTTTAAATGGCAAAAGTTTTTATGTATGATATAATGCGAAAGTGAGTGGGTGACAACGGAGGTCCAAATACCAGCAGGAATTATTAATGTTAATATTGCCTTGAAAAGTACTTACCAAGTATTTAAAATCATGTTTTCACATTCCTCACTTAACTGCAATCCCTTACAGCTGATTTCCCTTCCAGATAAGTTGGCAGATAAAATGGATGTGTTTCCCCAGTACTGGATGTTAGTTTGTGTTATTTGTAGACGTTTTCCTTTATTGTCTGATGGCCTCTATGGCTATGGAACCTGTATCCTTCAAATACAGTTAATCTGGCTCCCTATATGTGTCCCTAGTTTTCAGTTGTGAGAGATGATGGCATGATCCTAGACTAGGCTGAATGCCTTGCTGCTGGCAGTGGGCAATTGCTCACACAGTATAGGTGTTCCTGTTGTCTCCAGGTTCACCAGGAAACATGATGAGCTGCCTCAGAGTGGTTTGTCACACAGGGTGTAGGGGACAGATTCAGCAATAGAATCTAGACATTATGAGTCCATTGGCCTCTCAGGGACTTGTACCACCTTACTTCCCCTCCTAATATCTATTTCCACCACTGTGCCATACAGCATCACAGAACGGTTCAGGTTGGAGGGGACCTTGAACATCACATGGTCCAGTGCCTGACTCAGAGCTGGACTAATTTCAAAGCTAGACCAGGATGCTTGACTGCCCAGTTGTGTTTTGGGTATTTTCAATGATGGAAATTACAGAAATTTGGTGTGTAGTTTGTTCCAGAATTTGTTTAGTTTCACTGTTAAGATACTTTTCCTTATGTCTTGTCAATTTTCTCTCTCTGTAAGTTGCATAGATTTCACAGTTCATCTCTGGAAAGAGTCAGGCTCCATGTTCCCTATATCCTCCCATGAACTGGTTGAAGAAGACAATAAGATCTTCCCTTAGCCTGCACATCTTCAAACTGAACAAATCCAATTCTTTCCCTCTCTTTACATATTTATACTACTGATTTTTCTCCCACCCTGTAATCTTCTTGTAATCCCTCCTATGGAATCTCCCATTTGTTAGTGTCTTCTCTATACTGGGGGACCCAAATCTAGAGATAGCGCACCAGATATGGTCTCACAGGTGCCAGAAAGAGGGGAACAAACATATCCCTTGATCTGCTGGCTTCACGGTTCACAGGCAGCCCAGCATATGGCTGCCCTTCCCCACCCCAAGAACCCATTGCAGGCTCAGGTTCAGCCACCCCTCTGCCAGTGCCCACAGCTGGACCCAGCCTGTGCTGTTGCAGGGGATTATTTCATCCCAGATATATGGCAATGCAATGATTGTGAGCAAGCTCAGGTACAAGAGAGGGGATGGTCTGCCTTTTGAGTAAAAGTTGGTGTGATTCATTTTGTTTGTGTAAATTGCATACAAGGTGGTGGTAGTGCCTCTCTCACTGTACCTAAGATGTGCTTTGTACTTCACAACTTTCTATTTAGTGATTGAGGATTAAATGAGACCCTGCTTTACTAAGACAGACAAGGACCAACTACAACATGGAGTGGGTTTAGGCTTATCTGTTAAACCAGATTCACAGCCTTTTACCAGTGAAATGAACACACTGGGGGGGAAGCAAATGAAAAGGTAGGTTTATATGGACCACAAAGCTCCTTTCCTTTCTGATTTTCATGAGAACATGCAGACAGGAGGTAACTCTGTTAGTCTTCATCACGGAACAGGGCATCCGCCCTCATCACCATCACAGCAGTGAGACAGCACCTCTGTAACATGTTGGGCCCTCCATACCACACTGGCAAGGCTCTGTGCTGGTGGCACTAAGGTCAGTGGGCAGCAGGAGACAAGTCTATGGCTCTTCACTGCTCAAAGGCAGTGATATGCTGTCAGCAGGAGACATCTGTTCTTGAGAAATTAAAATAAGAAGAAACGTTATGGTCTGAAGAGTGCTGGGACCAGTCCTGGTCCTGAACTAAATGAGACAGGGCTCATGTGTGCAGACTGATTTTACATGACAAGGATCATGAATTGCCTGTTAAGGAGCCATTCAGATCTAACCAGCTTGGTAGGCTATGTTTTTGCAATGAGTTGAAAGGAAATCAAATATTAGACCAGCCTATAATTTCTCTGACAGTTTCTGTGGTTTTATAGTCTTCTATTTCTGGGTTGGATTTTTTTGTGTGTGTTAGTTTGGGAGTCTGTGTGTGCATTTCTGTAATTGAAGCAAATGGCAGATGACTGGCTAAATTCCTTTAAGAGAGTGTTCCCAGGGACACAGTGTCAATAAACTGAAACATGCAGGATTATAATTATCTGTGATCTGTCTAATAGAATAATAATGTAGTATGGATAGGCACAGAGGGTCAGTTCTTTAGTTCAAATTAGCATGTCTCCATTGAATTAAATGGAGCACTGACAGACTTCAGCAGCTGAAGAAACAGCTCAGTATTTTCAAGCAAATTGTGATTTCAAACAGACAGTTCACCTTAAAAAGTGTGTTCAGCAGCGGTATGCTCAGACTGCATCACAGAAGAGGAAATGTCACTCTCTGTAGAGTGATTTGCTACTTCTTTCTGTACAGCAGCCTGAAAGCCTGTGTGAACTCATTATGGTGTTCAAACTGGAATTCCACAGTGCCAGAAAGTGAATGCTGGTCTTTACCACGAGCAAGGTGCTAAATGAAGTAAAAATTAGTATAAGAAATTAGTAAAACAACAAAATATCTTCTCTCCCAGGAATGCAGAAGTGGGTTTTTTTCTGATTCCCAGAAAACAACCTGTGGTGATTGGATGACATGACATTAAAACTGCTGACACACTCAGAGATGGGCTGCTTGTTTACAGTGTATTGAAATTCAAATCCATATTGTCTGAGCAAGGTTGGCTGCAGACAATTTCATATTGTTTTCCTTTCTCTGAACCATTTCTCCAACAATGTTTTTCCCCAAGAAGCACTGGCTTCTGCTCATGACACAAAATATGTCTATGCAGCAAATTCAGATGCACAAGCTGGCTCAGGGGCTTCATGGTTTCTATGATCCATTAAGAACTTTATGGTTTTACATTTTTTATTTTCAGAAGATAGATCCCTCATAGACTGGTCATCTGAGAGGCTTGTGGGTTAACAGCTAGGCTGGGCCACGCTGAAGCCTCATGACTCCACCTCCTGGCTATTGGGAGCTGAACAGAAAATCCATCTCTGATGTTGCTGTGGTCAGGAAGGGAGCAAAGATTTGTAGTCGAAGTCTTTGCAGATAGTTTGGAGAGAAACTCCTGAGCTATGGCACTCATTGTACTGATTTGTTCTAAAGGTATACTTGGTTGCTGTACATCACAGCCCTCTGTTACTCAAAGGAGACAGGCTTGAAAAGACAGCAATAATTTTGAAACGGGCCCAATATAATTGAGCAGGCTTAGAAACTTTGTAACTGTCCATTTCCTGTTAAAGGTGGAAATGGAAGATAATTCTGAGTCGGTGTGAATTGAAGATTTGTGTGACATAAGACTTAAGTTCCCATACTACTTGCTGCTATGTGAAATGTGGTAGTTATTCCACCATCCCAACAAACTCATTTATGCAAGCACAGACTCAGAAAAACCTTTAAAGCATTACCTCAATGTGAAAATCATGCTGTGCAATTCCTTATTATGACAAAACAGATGGGTCCGTGGAGACCATGTACTCTTTGGAATTTGTGTATGGGGCACTGAAGATGGGATGATGCCCTCTGATGACTGGCTTGTTTGTGTATGGCTGCAGAACACAATTTGGAAGAGGAACAGTGTTGCATCACTGAGGATATGATAATTTGGAATAACAGTTTTGTCTTGGAGTGAGAGAGAAAAACTGCTGAGATGTTTTATGGCCAATGTGTATTTTGTTGTGATGTTTGAAGATGTGATGATTTCTTCCTATCCTGTTAGAAGGCTAAAGCTTACAATTTTTTCTGTTGCAAGCTAAGTTTATTGCAAAGAAGATCTATATCCTTCAGATATGAGGGTTTCAGGGCATATGAGAACTATAAAATAAGGAGCATCTCAGAAAGGGTTAATGGGGAATAAATGGTGGCTCTGACACATCCAGTTACAAGATCTAAAGGACATATAATTTCGCCAGCTGGTAGAAAGTTCAAACAGAAGGTGATTTTTGCATACTGTGCAGATAATCTGTAACCTCTTGAATCTGGATTCTGTGAATACTAAGAATTTGCACAGCTTTAAAAACACGACTAGAGAAATTTCATTGGAAAGAACTCATAAGCATCTATTAAATGGAATGGCATCAGCTCTTGTTCAGAAAGTCTCTAAGGTACAATGTTTTTTGGAGTCAGGGATAGAACTTGGGGGAAATATAACTGCCTGCTTCTCTTGCTTTAGCATTCCTCCATTGTTGGCCATAGTAAGGAACAGAATGCAGTGGTCAACAAACCTGTGATCTGCCTCAGTAACACCAGTCTTGTGTTCTTATGTTGTACTGCGTTATTGGACTAGATCTCAAAATTACTGTAATGACCCATTATAGGTGAGAAAACAAAGGGCTGGATGACATCTTCTGAGACCCATCTCCTGTTGCTAATTTGGTTGCTCACTGGAGCAGTATTTTGTGCCATTAAAAGTTATGCATCTGGACCACAATGTATTTGTTCAATTTATCTTCATTGAAATCCTAAGGTATTTTCAAAGGCTTGGTAACAGTTGAATAGGAACCTCACAGTACATGAGTTTTGAAATGGAGTATCCATTTGTATGATCCTTCTTCCTTGGACTCCAAATCAACAAGATAGAGTCATGCTGCAAATGTCAGATCAAACTAAACCAATTTGCATTATCTGAGGTTTGCATATATGTAATCTTGTCAAATGAAAGCCATAACAAGCTTGATACAACAAAGGACAGAGTGAGCTCCTTATGCTGTTTGTAGTGGGAGCATCTAAAGCATCATGCCTCCTATAAAGGCAGTATGTTCAAAGAGACTGGGAAAGATGCCCATGTTCTAGCAATTTTTTACTTGCCTGTGTTAAACAGAAAACAAGTTACTGCCACAGTAAGAAGTCAGACTTTAAAGATAGTAGAAACATGCATCTTGGACCTGTTATATATACATATATTTATCAGCCCCTACAGGAGAAGAAAGCATATTATAATGTGATTACCCACAGTGAGGAGCTGCTGGAGTGCTAATAGCAATCTGTCCTCTTGAGCTTGCAGAGCTCTCCACTGCAGCCTGGAGACTCTTCTCACTTTTAATTCAAGCATATTGTCTCAAACAGAAGTTATGTTGCAAAGCACAAAAAGGTATTTTAATAAAATGGTCCAGACTAACTTGCTGACTACAGAACAATTCTGCAGCTTCACAATAGGAATTGTAGGGTTCCTGCTGCCTTCTTAACTGCATGATAAATTGCAAACCTCTTGCTTCTGTGCCACAGGCTCAGAGAGCATTGTGTGATCACCATTGCTTTTCTGATTTAATTCTCATGCCTACTGGTGCCCATATAAAAATATCGCTCTGTTTATTCTAAGGCTCCCTCAATTTTCTCATGAGTTATCTAGTACAACAATGAGATTGGCTATTAATGTAAACATATATTACGTATGTAATGTTAATTTTGTTTTAATCCTTTATGTCCATCACATCTGTTATCTCAGTTTGTGCACTGTGAGGCAGTTAACCCCGTCATCGGGGCTCTGGAGATCAGTTTACTCAGGTTTGCACAAGGCCTGGATCTGTACAATTTTGTGTAGATAACAATGCCAAAGTTCTGTGTTTTCACACAGAGTTTGCAGAGTATTTTGCTGTGCAGTGCAAGGGGTATGTACCTGTTCTACTGTTGTTCTACCTGTTCTCTATTATGGTTGGCAGCTACTCTCAAGCACCAGGAATATATGGGGGCTTGTTTTCAAATCTCTGACTAGTGCTTTTCTTTGTAGGGGTCCTCAGGACCATCAAGGAGTCACCTTTCACTACTGTTAGGCACAAAAGAACCGGTGGAATTTTGTTGCTTTGAATATCTCACTGGGGACCATAGCCCAGGTCCACTAAACTTAACAGGAAGCCTGGTACTGGCTACAGTAAGATTTTGTTCCAACTCAGGAGTGAAGACTTTGCCCTGAACACTGTGAAACCTAAATAGCTCAGATGGGAAAAACGCCAGAGTAAGAACAGTAAGAGAGTAGATGTGAATATGTGACTACAAATGTAGGGGCCTTTATGAGAACTTTTCTGTGCTAGTGAGAAACCGAGTTAGCTAGTCTTTTCTTGAGCCTCGATCTTGCTGGGTTGTAGGTCTAATCTGATGGCTTCTGCTCCGCTGTAAAGAGACTGAACACATTTGAGCCTAAAAAGAGACCCCACCAGTGATTTCTTTTTGAGATTCGCCCAACAGACAATTTTAAATTTTTTTTAGTTTGTGCTTCAGTGGTTCAGTTAAATGCTTTTAATCAGGATGTCATACTGTATCAAGTAAAAGAACTTTTGAAAATCTAAGTTTATTATGTCAACTGTCTCTTTTTATTAACTAATCTTGTCAAAAATACTAGCAGTGTTAAATGTTAACATTAAAAAATTTACATTTAACAGGGATGCTATTGTTTTCTTTAAAGTGTGTTGTCAGTGTTCCTTGTTTGCATCTTACGTTGTACTTAAACCAGTCTTTAACAATAATACATATGTCATGCTCAGTCTTCCCCACAGTTTTGCTTGGGATGAGTGCTAAATTAACAAGCCTGCAGTTATCCATGTATCACCCTTTAACCTCTGGAGCCTTTGCCCACCAGTAACAATTTACCTGTTCATTTCTGCATCTGTCATTGTGCCACATCAAACACAGACAACTAATATAAAAAAGACAGATTTTGGTATAGGTTATATATATTCTGCAAAATGCAATAATTTCAGCTTTACCAAAAGCACCTACAAGTGCTTTTAAAGATATAGCAAGGATAATCACAGCATAACCTCTCAATTTTGATGCAGACTCTGGCTCTTAACTCCTGTAGTTAATGCAGGCATCATTTGGCAGAGTTATGATATGTGTACATTGATTAATATTTGCACAGTACTTTAAAGGTATAAACTACTGAAGTCCTAAATGGTATTCAAATCTACATAAACTTGCTGGTTTAGTACAAGGACTAGAAATACGGGCCACCTGAGGCAATATAAAATCTTGGTGCGCAAGAGTGTTGTTCAAAGCTGATATTCTAGCGTGACAGACAGGGTCCTGCTTTATTGAAAAACCCAGAAATACCTTACAATTAGCTGGCCATTATGAAACACTGTAATGTCTAAGTTGTGACATGGTTACAAGGAAAGGACATGCAATGACACTGAGAAATTGAATCAAATATGCTATAAAATAACAGTCCTAAAATAGAAAAGGTTGCAATGAATTATTAAAGTTGCTTATTTTAACATTTTATTTACTGAATTTTGCATTATTAAAATTACAAATCATCTACTCACATTGTGCTGTCATTGAATCTGGCCTCCCTGAGACTTGCTTTGTTCCCATTCAGTCTATCCAGCTAGTTAACATGAACTTGGCTCCTGACCTTTTTCTCATTACACCCTTGTGATTCATGCCACTGACTCCTTGTTGTCCATTCCATCTCATTTGAATTTTCTTGGCTGTGCCAGGAAAGCTTTGCAAAGCTCCAGCACACCATGAATCTCTCATCATGTGTTTTCCCATGTGCAACACCTCTTGTCCTCCTTGTCCCAGGGTTCTAAGTTGCTGCCTTCTTTCATTTAACTTTATCCCTGGCACTCATCTTTCTTGCAATATGCAACTGAAAAAAAAAAAATAAAATCAAATTGCTTGGTGAAATGAAATCCCTCATGAGATGCTCAGCATATGCCAACTTTCCTGTGATTGTTTTTATACTGTACAAATTTTCACATATTTTTGCTAAAATGTATAGCATAGTTTCACGTACAGGTCAATCAGTGATTTCTTTAGCATGGTGACAAGGACAGACTACTCCTGTTATATACCCCAGATGGACCAAGGCTTAGAGATTAAATTCCTTAAAGGGAAGGGGGGAATCTGTAATGCTAAAAAAAAAATAAAAAAAAATAGAACACATCAAACAGAAAACTTTTTAGGCAGAGTGAAAGTACAAAGGTATAGAAACAGCTCTACCTATACTCTTCTGAGTTCCTGAGAAAAGCCTGGATCTCTCCATCCCATCCAAGGAAATAACGCTGGCCCAGGTGGTGAATGGCATCCCATTTTCTGCTTGTGTGTCTCTCCTCCTCCATGTCTTCTCCGATGACCACCTAACAGCCTTTCATGTAAAACATGATGTAATAGACACACGAAAAAGGAGAATCACCCATCATGATTTTAAAGAGACCCTGAGAGAGCAGGTCTCATAGACAATTCTTATATCATCTTCAACATCATTTCTGTCCTTCTTTGAGGTCAGAGAACCTTGGTAAGGCTGGTTCCTTCTGGAGCAAAGCTGCAGCACAAATAATCCAGGCAGTAACAGCATAAAGCAGGGTCTGTCTTCTCTTGTAGCTTGGATGCTTTATATTCAAAACTACCTAATTATAACATTTCTCATAGGAATGCTAAAATAGTATCTGCCATTTTTAAAACAACACTTATCTGTTCTGGTGAAATCATTTTATTTTTGAAACTACCTACCTTGTGAACGTAGTCATACTGCTGGCAACGACAGCTGCGCTTTGACTCAAGTCACTCTAGAAGCAGTGTTTTGCCATTAAACTTCATTTGCCTTTTTCCCTTTGAAACTTCTCCCAGTAGATGAACTTTTGAATATTTTCAAAATATCAGTACAGTGGCTGGTTAATTTTGAGACTATCAGTGATACCTGCCTAACATCTGAAAAGGGATGCTAAATTGACTATATCTGAGCACAATGCTCACTGCTCTTACGTGTCCCTGGAGCAGTGCGTGTGGGAGGACAGGGTGCTCTACTCATCAGCCAGGGTAAGGCACTTGTTTAGCTTTAACTACAGATGGATGGTTGACAAGTGACTCTGTTCAACCTGCTACTCATCACTACCTGAGTCTGAGCTTTTCACCTTGCTCCAGGCAGATGCAGGCAGTGCTTGCTGGCCAGGGAGAGGAGTGGGAGCTTCACCACAGCCTGACATGGATATCTAAGAGCTGGGCTTGTTCAACTAGAGGAGACACAGGGAAGTTGAACATGATTACTGTCCTCAGGTACCTGACAGGAGTTAGAGGGAGGGCAGTGAGACTCTTCATGAAGGTGAGCAGTGAAATGATACCTTCCTATGTTGCAGCAAGAGAAATTCAGATTAAAATCAGAAACTCATTTAGTTTGGAAAAGACTTCTGAGATCGAGTCCAACCATAAACCTTACACTGCCAGGTCCACTACTAAACCATGTCCTTAAGTGCCACATCTTTTAAATACCTCCAGGGATGGTGACTCAGTGGCTTCTCCAGAACAGCCTGTCCCAGTGTTTGAATTTTGATGCTCCAGTTTTGACTGTAAAAGAGGGTGGGTGAGTCATGCCATAAGCATGTTTTGGGGATCAGGCCACTGACCCTGCAGAGGAGCTGGAGTGAGCAGTTCAGCTGGAGGTGGTTGCACTGCAAACACCAGCTGTACCGTAGGAGCTTCTTGTCTATCCTACTTGGAATCACCCATCTGTTTGCCCTTTGGTCCTTTAAGATATTTTAAGAGTAATAATAGCTTCCTTAGTAGTCACTGAACTCTTTTTAAGGACACATAAAGTGCAACCCGTACACTCTAGTTTATTGTTATAAATGGGCATATATTTGATATACAGCAAATGTTTCTGCATATATTTTTCTTTTTCCTAAAAATGCCATTGCTTTTCTTGGGCTTAGACTCTCTTTGTCATTAAAAATGACAGGTGATCAGGTAATCATTCCCAGAATATTTCCATTTCAGGCTAATGATCAGGAAAAGCAACTACTGATATAGAGTGTAATTTAATATTGTTCTCAAATTCTTAAGATTTCTCCTATAGAATTATTTATGTTCTCTCATGAGTGATTCCCTGGAAGGTTAATCAAAATAATGTCAGTGTGTGTTTTCATCTTTGGTCAAGCTATCTGTTCCAGAGCAGTATGCTTATGTGGAAAAGCCAAGATACTTTTCCAAATGTGCTAGCTACCTAGCACCAAGGTTTTCTGTATCTGACAGAAATGGAAAGAGGACTTGTAGGTGCTGGCTTCTGCCGTGCACTCTTTTAACTTGGCACAGTCTTATTTTGGTAGGATTCCACTCTTGCTGGAACTCTTGCAGCATCTCTCAACATAGATGGAAGCTCAGTGCTGAATAAGCTTTGTTTACTATTTGTGCTAGAAATGAGTCAAAAAGCTCTATGATCATCTTCTGGCCAAAAAGTAATGCTCGAGTTTTCTGTCCAGAGATCATTTAGAATCTTAACATTTTCAGAATTGTGTAGGAAAAAAAAGAAATAAAAAACTGAAATCCCACAGGTGCTGAAGAACGTGTGAAATACAGTTTATGTGAGTGTCCCAAAGACTTCTGTTCAAGCTGGAACAAGGGGGGACCTTCTGCTCCTTTTGTTTCCAAGGCAGATTTTTTGCACAGGCTCAATCAGTACTCTTGACAGAATGTTAAAGCAAGAAAGTTCTCTTTATAGTATTTGGGATTAAGTACTGCACAGATATTTTGCTAACATCTGTCTGCCTTAGTTTAGGGAACAGAAACTGATTCATCTGAGGAAGCTGCTGGCAACTGACATATAGAAAAGCTGAATCACAGCCAGCATCAGAATCATAAAAATGCACTGTTTTGTTCAGAGGGAAGAATTTTGTCATTAGCCGTGCCAAAACCTGCCTTCCTTGACAGAAATGGATGAGAGCATGTTACCTTATCTCAGCATCCAGTTTACCAGGTCTCACACTTGCAGAGTCCTAATTGCATGCAGGATGTCGCAGAGCTGACAAAGCCAACTTGTTCCTGGCTCAGGAGAAGCTTCTTTATATGTATGTCTTTGAAAATGGGTTATGTGGCCATCCTCCCCTATGGCAACAGGCAGACCTTGCAGGGGACCCCCTCTATGATACCACTTTGTTCTCTTCTTCATCCCATTTTGGAAAGGCTCTGTTGTAAAGGAGATGATATCTGGAGACAGCAGAAATCACTGGTACTCTGGGTGCTCTCTAGCCCTACACTGGTCCACTCAGTGAAGTTCTTCCTGAATAAAGGGTTTGCCACCCCAAAAATCCCATCAGGTGAGAAATGCACCATCAGAAACAGGAGAAGTCAGGCCTGCCCAAATCCTCTGTTGCCAAGGATGGGAATTTTGGTGGGCAATACTTTCAGGGAGAAGCCCAATTGGAAGCATTGTTCTCTTCTCCAGTAGAAAAGCCATTAAAGAAATTTCTGTGGATCACAAAGCCTGGGATTTTGCAAAACATAAATTTCTTCTGAACATTTCTAGATTATTTTAAGAGGTTTTGTCCTGACCCTCTGGTTCTGAGGCCCTACTAAGGAACACTGCAAATACTGAAATGAGAAAAAGAAGGAAAAGTCATATCTCTTCTAACTTTTTGTGCTTTGTCATCTCGGAAGGTGCCTCAAGTACTTTTTTTTTCCTCTCTGCAAGTTGTTTATACCTCCTGGGAGAGACTTTTAACAGAGGAAAAGCAATTAGATGGTTCTAGGAATGTCATCAGGAAAATACTGCTTTCTCTTGACTCTGTGAGAGCAAATAGGCAGCTGAGTCTGCTAATGTGGACAGATGCTTGTACAGCATCTTTAGCACATGTGATAAAAAATGTGAGACTGCATCAACTCAATAGCCCAAACTTCTATTCAAACAAAGATATTTGTTATATACAATACCACAGTTAGACATTTGGAAGTGATAGGCAAATAGCTTAAGTTGTGAAATAAAAAAAAAATATTAATAATACAAGTAATATCAAGCTATGTTGATCTTAAGAGAATTTGCTCCTTCTTGTTTCAGCTGGTTACATCTCCCTTTGTTACTGTATTACATGACATATCCAAAACCTGTAATATAAATATCAAAGATCTTTCCAAGCCTTTTATGGAAAATTTGGAGACAACAGGGCCTTTAGGAACCTATCAGTGGTAAGAATGTGTTTGCAATGATCAGTTGAGTGTTTACCGTAGGAACAAAGGTTCAGGAGACAGAATTCTGCACCTTTGCTCACGCATTAGATTGTTCATTAGATCAGTTCGTTAGATTGTACAACAAAGGGAACTCAAGCTGTTTGCATACTCATTTTCAGGTGTTCCCTAAGAAATCATCTAAGGATTTGAGAAAGGACTGCAGTAATTCATTGAGCTTTAAATTTCTGGAAAAAAAAGAAACAGACATCTGTATGAGGATGCTGGTTTTTAGTGTCATTACACATATCAGTGAAGCTAATGTTGTCATGAATGACCATATACTGCTGGAAACACTTTTAGGAGACATCTAAGGTCCCTAGACCTTTCGGAGGACCTCCTGCATCAGGTGAATTTCTGAGTTTGCATTATACTTGTGTTAATACATTGCTGGTTTAAGTTGATATGAAACTAGAGATACAATGGCTCAAGTCAAACACCTTCCTCACTGATCTCATTGTAAGTGTTCTGAAGATGTTATAGGTGAAAAAAGAAACATTCTTTATGAAATTGTACAGCTATTCCCATATACTCTATATATGCAGTTGTGAAGAGCTCAGAAAGAAAGTACTCGTAGTAATACCTTGTTCATCCACATATTTTAGAAGATGTAAAAGAACAAATAAATAAACCCAAATCTACATTTGTCTTTTTCCAAGCATTTCAGGGACATTCCTGTAGCAGAAGTTACATTGGGCTGTCCCATAATACTAAGACAGCAACATTGTCGAAATATGCTACCAAATGCGTTCTTAAATCATCATAGCTGAATCATTGAGGCAGAGCTGGGGCAAGGCAAGGAGGTCCTGCAGTGTGCTGGGTGCCTCCTCAAAAGGTGGTGCGTAGGGGGAACACCATGAGCACAGGTCATGCCCAGCAACTTGCCGGATGAATCTTCTTTGGAATGATTTGACCAACTCTAGGTGGTTTCATTTATCTTATCAAAGACTTGCCAAATAAACTGGTTCCCAAAGGAACCTCCTGTTATTACAAAGTTGAGAAATGGTAAGTTTCTGCTCTAATGAGGAAAATATAAATAAATAGAAAGGGCACAGTGAAAAGTGAAGTGTCAAATGCCTGCTGCTCAAAAGGCTCTTATCAGAAAGCAGGGCCAGTCTCATTGCTGCTGTGAATTACAGACTTCCCTGTTAATGATTTGAAATTGTTTGTTGCAAAGTGCTCTGTGACCTCCTTCCAGAGGCTGTTGTTTGGTAGTCTTGTGCAGTAGCAAAAGGTTTTTTTGCAATAAGGGATAAATCCACGGGACTGTGTTCCTGCAAAAGATTAGCCTTTGAATGATAATTTCGTAAATGAAACATTAGGACCATGAGTAAGATGATCTGAAAAATCAGATAGATAGGAACTGTAGCTAGACAATGGGTGCAACTGTCCTGAGGACAAAATGGTTAATAGTGACCTTACAAAAATCAAAGTAACCACACAAAAATTTGGCAGTTTTAATTCAAGTCTACACTTTGACCTCTGTCTTCCATGGTTTTTATGAGGACCACTTCAGAAAACATTATCCTATAGGTGGCATTCAAGGATAGCAAATTACTCCAATTTTGCACAAGGTGTAGTGCTGCCACACTTGGTTTCACAGGAATTTTACCAATATGTGAATTTTTTCATAAGCTGTGAGTGTCACGGTGTAATTCTACATGGGATAAGCTAGCCAGAACAGGAAATGTACTTGCTCTGTCATAGTTCACAGAATCACAGAATATTCTGAGTTGTAAGGGGCCCACAAGGATTATCAAGTCCAACTCTTAAGTGAATGGCCTGGTGTGAATGCTACGTGGATTGAACCCACGACATTGATGTTATTAGCACCAGGCTCTAACCAGCTGAGGTTCCTGAGAGCTGTCAGCTGCCTTTCTCTGCAAAGTTCTCTATCTCCCAAGCAGAGCTGTTAAACTTCTCAAGTCTCCTCCCGCTCTTACGGCGTGTGGCTGGTGCATTGAGCAGCCCTGGGCAGCCAGCCGGCGAGCGCAGCCCGGCACTGCCCTTCTCACAGGGCAAAGCTGGGAGCTGCTGCCAGCATTGCCTACCCTCACTAAATTCAGAGGTCTGCAAAACAATCCCCTAATTCTTAGCTTAAAAGGTTTTCTTAATAAATCTATATTCTATCCAAGGACAAACCCTGTTTTGCCACTGTCATGATGTTTTCCTTTGTATAAGCAACCTGTCCACAAAGGACTTTTCCTTTGCAAAATTTGCAAAGCATTGTACAGGGGGTAATTAAAGCAATCTGTTTCTACAGCATATTCTGTCTGTTTCTTCTTTTCATTATTAGATGTGATGACACATTTGCCTGTGTGGCTTCCCACAGATGGCATGGAAATTTTGTGATCAAATGGTAAGAGTAAACCAACTGTCAGCTCCGATCACAGCTTCCCATATTGCTCTGCTGGTGTAAGAATATCATTTTAATAAAGGGCTCCTTTTTAAAGTAATGTGGTTTGCAACAAGGATGAAGTTTGAGAGTAAGATGTCTAGTGCTATATTAACAGATTCGAGGCTCTATTGAGAAGTTTTATGTTCTAACTATAGATTTTATTTGCAAACACTTTTAAAAAGGCATTAAGAAGTGAACATTATTAGACTGTGTTATAATCCACAGGCAATTTTCATGGCAAACTGAATAAAATACAAAATAATGTGGGTGGCGAATAATTCAAATGCTTTGAAAATTCTGACTTAACAATTAAGTGTAATGTAATGCATACACATACACACACACGCACACAAAGAAGGCAAATCAGACATGTTGCATGATTTTATTTGATTTAAAAGAGAAAGCTGGTTTATCGGCAAGGCAGATTTTTCCTAGAGATGACCAGTGTAGTGCTAACACAAGGCATATACATGTCTAGCACTGATCAGCTCACCTCAGCCTTCCCTGAACAGATCAGGCTTGTCTTAGGGGCAAGAAAATTTGGATCTGACATTGAAGAATCTGAGTAGGAGTTCTGCTTGATAATTCAGATGTTGACAGAACAGCATAAATGATGCAGATCAAACATTTATTTGCTGTTTAAGCTTTTTGTGCTACTCACAAATTATCTATGAACAGAATTAGATTTTGACAGATTTGTTCAATCTTCAAAATAGTTGGAACATATTCCAGGTTATATCTAGTTTGCAAATTATTTGTTTTCAGTACAGGTGTATATTCAGCTGTTTGCTGAGCACCATTCTCTGCTGCTGGTTGGAGGAGCAAAAGATGTTACAAAAGAGGAAGGAGAAATCTAACTTCCTCACATTAGCAGGCACCTGCATGAGCAGAACAGGCTCTGCCTGCAGGGTCAAGTTGTAGTTTTCTTTCAGAGAACTGATGGAGGCACCTGGTATTGGTGGGCCTTCTCCCTGCTTCATCCAGAACCCTGAGCCACCTGGACACCTTTCCCCACCTTGGTCCCTCCCCTAAATGTCCCATAAGATATTTTATACTCATTTCCTTTAAGATGTCCCATAAGTTTTGCACAGTTCTTCTCCAACATGGTCCAAACTAAGTCCCATGAACACCATCAGCCCTTGGTTTGCTGGGGATGGCCAGGCAGGGAAGGATCTTTCCTTGACCCACCTCTGTGGGTTTCATCCCAGGGACAGTGGTCTGCTTGGCCTCCTTGGGTGGCTTTGGAGTAGCTCATCTGGGGGCTCTGGTTTTGGTCTCTTTATTGGGATCTGGTGTTTCATTTGCTGAGTCTTTGGACAGGAAATCTAACCAAAAGGTTTGGCTATCCTCTGGGTTTTTTTCCACTGGCATTACACAGTGAGGGGGAAACCTTCTTCAGTGGGGCAAGTGGTGAAACCAGCCAGTGGTCCAGGTTTGTGAGTGGAGAGGGTGCCTTGAAAGCTAGTTGCCTAGAGCTAATCCCAGGCTGCCACTTCCACATTAATCAGATATTCTTCCATCTTTCTGGTGCTCTCAAGAGACTGATTAAATGGAGGGATCAATGGATGGCTTCACAGTAATTTCACACTCAGAGAGGATTCCTTTCACCTCTTGTTATAATTGAAATAACTGACATTTTTCTATGTTAATGAGCTACTTTATTTCTTGGTGGAGCTTGGTGGGGCATAACGAAGGCCAGCATGGATTGGTTTGCTAATGTATATTGTCCTTCTTAGTTCTATAGATACAGATGGTTTCTCAACACCACATGAAAGATCAATTTGACTAAGATATGATATTTAGTATTAGAATTTCTCATGCACATATTAAATAGTATATTTAAAGGTCATAGCAATTTAAATCGTAATCTGATGAACTTTGCGGTTTAGTGCATTATGCATTAGATGTAAATATTTTCAGATTTTTAAGTCAAAGACATTAAAACCATTATTTTATTATTTTATTCTGAAATTGTTGTTTTCTCTACTAGTGATCTTTAGTGCTTTTACCTTGGGCAGAAGCCATATCATTTACTTTTACACCAGCTCCTACAATCCCCTTGACAGTGGGGAATGCCCAGCACAGGAAAAAGCAGGATCACAAAAAGTGTTTGTGAAATAATCTGGATTTGGAAATATGTTACACCAGTCTTGTTTCAGCAACACATAAATAAAATGTCTGGTTTTTAATAAAATCAGATCAACCTCCTAAGGGTCTGGTTAAACTGCTGAATGTAAATTGCTATTGGAATTGACTGTTAAAGATCTTGGTTGAGCAGGTTAAACATCTGCTGGATTTATTACAGTTTTATTTGTACTTCATCTGTAACTGGTACGATTAAGCCAATCAGAGTAAGTGAATCAAATCTAATTTACTCTCTAATGGACCAAAAAGGAACGAATAAACACAGCACTATTAGATCCAAATGATTAAACGTGTCTCTGAGGGGTTTTTTTTCTATTTCAGCATAGAAGAATCATGGTGTTTATGCTGTAATTAATCACTAAGGAGTGATGTAAACTAGTTTGAGCATTCATTCATTTTTCATATGGTTTCATAAAAATGCTAAACAAAACATGTGAATGCAATGAAATAAAAACAATTGGAATTGGGTACATTTATTCATATAACCATTTACCTTCTATCTAAAATCATTATAGGATTGACATAGAGAGACATATTTATCAAATTGGATGAAAATTTTTGTACCGGTCTTTTTCACATTACTAGGCCTTTTAAAGACAAAGTTTAGCCTGTGTAAATAGCTGTCTAAGATGCACATGTCATGTTCAGGTTCGTTAGGTGAGCATAAAAGCTAAAGTTACATAATCAGGATTAATTTGATATCTTAAAACTATGCAAAATGGATCTGCATGTACTCTGCACTACCTAGAAGCTGCACGCTGTAAGTCTGGAGTCCTTCCTGCTTCTCACCACCAGGAAATAAACCTCAGCTTACAGCTGTTTGCTCAAATTGCCAGCTGGAAAGAGAATTTAATCTAAAACAAGTAAGCCAAAGAAGAAAACTGTTTAAAGCATTAATAAACAGAGTGCACAGCATGATTTAACCATATCATATGAAAATAACCCTTTCCTTTGGAATGTGGAATGACTTACTTTTTTGTGCCAGTGTGATGCCTCTAGGTTTTCATACTCTGGGAGGCCCATTTATTAAATAGTTCCCTTTGGTGTCTCTGGAAACCTTTTGCCATGGCAGGAGGCAGCTGCAATCCCTGTGGGATTGCTCTGCACCTCCTTGTTTCTCATTACATCTTTTCTGTAATCCTTAGTCTACGTGATCTTACATGAAGTTATGTTTTGGCTCTTCTGCTGTAGCAGAGAAAGTATAGTGTCATGTATGAAGACGCTGAAAATAACAACCACTTGATAAATGTGAATGTGTTTTATTCCATGGTGAAACATCTTTGCAAATATCAATATTCAGCAATGACTGAGTGTTTCCACAACCTCCTGAAGTTCTTTGTCAGGACTTTGTTAGGGCACCTCTAAGGGAGAGTTAAAAGGACAGTCAGAAATTACTGAGAATATTTTGTGAGAAAGCATGTTGCTCTGGAACTTGTAAGTTTACTTGGGTATTTAACAAACAACTGAACATAAAAATAGCAGAATTTGTACTCTGCAACTGGTACTTTTAACAACTGAGGCTATCATCATTCATCAAATCACTTACTTTAAAAAGCAAATTCACTGTGACAGTTTTCAGTCTGGGCTTGTACAGTATCTGGTGTGAAGGAGTCCTGGCCCACAGCTGAGGCTTCGGAATAACATAACCATCAGACATACTATGTTGCTATAGCAAATTTACCACTGCCTTGGCATAGACTATGGCGCATATTTTTATCAGTCAGTACCATTCCCAAAAATATTTTTGCAAGTGGGGCCACCAAGATGAAGGAATCATTTCCACAACCTGTGTCAACGTGTCATTCCTGACACAACTGGGATGTGACTTGCAGTGATGGCATGGGGAGTTCCTTGCTGCCTTGGTGAGCTGTGCAGCCCCACAGGGGCATTGCATTCATGTCTGGGCTATGCAGACCATGGAGGAAAGCACACCAGCACCAAGCCTCAACACTTACCCTGGTCTTTAGAATGCTTCAGAGAGACAACAGATCAGGTGTTGCAGGTGTGGGGCAATTTGAGAAGCTCCTCTGTGCTGCATCCAAAGAGCTGAATAGGTAACCACATCACCCTTGTGGCTCCAGACCCTCCTGAGCCAAACAACTGAGCTCCAGCATCACACAGCCTGTGAGCCCAGATTGGCCAGGAGGCGATGACAGGTTCTAAAATCACCTTGTGGTTGTTTCTAATTGTATGAGGTGTTTTCTCAGAGGAAAATTAGCTTTAAATCATGACTGGCCTGTGTAATTTTGCCCTGAAATGTCATGGGAGAGCCTGGGTAGTCAGTGAGAGCTGGGATGGCTGGAAATGTAAAATCCTTCCATAAATACATGGAAGGATTCAACCTGTGCTAAATGTCAAATACAGATGAAAGATTTGATCTTTAGCAGGCATAAAGTGAATGAACTCAGCACTAACGCTCAGTCACCTATCCATGTAAACATGGTATTCACACACATCCTCGCTTCGCTTAGGTTGCTGCTGTCATGTGACACAATCCTGATGACAAGAACCAGACTCCCAGGGCATTTGTACCATCCATATTTTAGATCAGGAGTGAGATGCATGCCACAGGCCTGTTGGATAATCTGCAGATCTTTTGTGATAGTCTTTTCTTTACAAGGTTTTATTTAAGAAATTGAATCAATAAACCCATTCTTGTAATACTGTCCAATCACCTGTTGCCTTCAGTGAGTGACTTTTGTGATCAATGACCCATGGAGTCAGTTCAGAGGATGCATGTACTCTGCCTGGCTGCCCTGGTGTAATTGCTGATGCCAAGGCGTTGTTTATGAACTGGTTCATCTCGAGGAAAGTGAAATCCGCACACAAGATTTTCAGAGCTGAATGTGAGAATGGATGTAGGAATGCAACATCTGCCTACAGATTTCTGTTTCTTCCATTTTTACTCAGGCTTACAGCTAGGTGTTAAGTAATGCAATTCTAAAACATATGTAAAGGGCAAAACAAGCTGTTTATTTTCAAAGTGGCAGACAAATTAAAAATTACAATGAATAATTTAACTAGCATGATTAATAATGACTTCCTCTTAAAAATATAATGAGTATGGCTTTGATGGATGGATTTAATGCACTGTACCTAGCAAAGATTGCTTTTGAAAACCACTTAAAGATACCCTAACTAATCACCTGGAAAATAACTGTGTTCCAAATGAAAAGGCCAGGAGTCACCTGGGACTGTGGATCAGAGCCTTCACTGATCTGGCTTTAATTAGCAGC
This sequence comes from Margarornis squamiger, assembly GCA_035222235.1. Classification (NCBI taxonomy): domain Eukaryota; kingdom Metazoa; phylum Chordata; class Aves; order Passeriformes; family Furnariidae; genus Margarornis; species Margarornis squamiger. The sequence continues at coordinate 20,352,463 of JAWWTY010000077.1, forward strand.
AAGACAGTGAGAAAACACCTTTCAGACTCATGACGTCAAAGCTAAAATTCAAAGTATCTATGATTGGAGAAGCAATGGTGCAGATATGCAAAGAAGTTTAAGCACCTACAAATGGACAAAGGGTAAGTCTGAAAGAGAGAAAGTCTAGAGCTCTACCTGGAGAGGGGCTAGAAATGGGCTGCCAAAGGGTAAACTGCAAAGAAGGCTTTGATGTGAGGCATGGTCAGAGGCAGGAGAGAGAAATAGGAGTTAGAATAGGAGGAGAGGCTTCAGTGAGAGGTCTTCTGCTCAGAAGGTCTTCTGCTTCAAAAGGATATAGAGGTGTTAGATATTTATAGCATTTGCTTTTCCTGAGGATTCCTGGGGGTTAGTTCTTGATCGCCGTATAATTTTTTTTATGCAGTGTGACCACATGAAAACTGTTTAATACTATTTAATGCGTGTTTTTACTCATGTTAGAGCAAGGCTTGAAGTAAGGTCCTCTGTCTGAGCTGAATACTATCTTTACAGATTTACAACATCATGCTTTCTCCTAGTGTCTCTCCTTCTGACCCTAAAATTTTTCCCACTGTTTTTGCACAGTAGGGCACATGTACCAGGCAGGAGGCTCATCCCAGTGTGCTGTACAGATCTGTCTGCTGGGAAATGAACTTGATCTGCCTCAAGATGGAAAGGACTCAGATCTGAACACCAGATTAGCTGATAAAATTATGTTGCTACAGACTATATTTTTTAAAGAAACAAAGGGAGCTGGTCGTCTGTACCCAAAGGGATGATTTAAGTGACAGAGTGTTGGTCTGTGAATCTCACATATGTTTTTCGAGTCTGAGGCCAGAGAAGGAACAGATGTCTAAGTCTGGAAGAAACACACTTCCGTTTTTAGCACTTCCTATTGACTATTATAAGGTGTCCCCTCATTCAGTAGTGATTCCTCCATATCTAGTTCTCCCTGTGCCTAATGTAGATACCTAACCTGTCACTGGGAGTTTAATGGAGGAGCAATGCTCCTGATGTAGTGCTCTCTGGTGAACACCTGCACATGCGGGGGCTGCAAACCCACAATGGTAGCGAGCACAGGGTACAGTAGCTGTCAGGTTCAGCTCCAGTCTTTTCACCTCAGCTCTTTATAAGTGTGCTTAAGAGAGCAAGGTTGGTATGGAAACTGCCACTCCCAAAGGAAAAGCACTTTGTTCCTCAAGATCCTGAAGGAAGAAGATGTGTCAGGAAGTGAATGATGTTTTGTTTGTGGTTATGACCTCTCCAGAATTGCTCATGGTCTCTCGGTAGATATTGCTATACAGATTAGCCTTTGTATGGCATAAAGGGCTGTTGGAACCAGTCAGCTGAGTAAGATAGGTATTGAAGTGCTAACTTGCTACATGTGTTTCACCTTCTTGAAAGCTTTGCATTTTGAATCTGTTCTTTACCAGTGGCTGCTGTAGGTATTGCTAGCTGCTTTGGCAGAAACAGTGCAATCAGGAGCACATGGGGGCTCAATTGGCAACATTAATGCTCACTCTTTTTGCTCATTAGAGACATCACAGTATCTGCTATTCCTGAAGCAGACTTTCAAAACTGGGAAGAGGATATTTTATTTAGGTTATATAGGATTTACTGTTACTTTGAAGTAACCTGTGTTTTGATCTTATCTTAAAACGGGAAATATTAGTAATCCATTCTCATACTACAGCACCTAAAATACTCATAGAAATCCATTTCAGGTTTAAGTGAATAGAACTGTCTTTCCCATGAAACCTGTGGGCTGGCTTCCTAGCTGGCTGCAGAGTGCTGCTCGTGGGTTTTTGATTCCCCAGCAACACCAAAGTGTGAGGCTGGGACTGTGCCCCACAATCCAGCTCCACCTTTGAAACCTGCACAAGGAGTTGAGGTCACACACAGCATGAACCAGATGGTCACTTGAACACAGAGGCTGCCATGGAAACCCCTTTTCTCAGACGTGCCATTGCGGGCACCTGCTACCAGTGCAGACCCCCTTGAGCTGCAGGCTGTGTGACAGTCCACTCACCCTTTCCCTCAGAACCCCTGGCACGTCTCGATCATCCCAACTAACCCAGGGCTCATGTGCATGCCATAACTTGCTCAATCCATGCAGCCAGCAGTCTGCATGTCTGTTCCGAGAGAAGATACCACTGTGGGACCCTGTCCTCCCACACCATTCCCACTGTCAGGCATGGTTACCCCATATCCTCCTTCACCTCTCTCCCCTGCTCACAGATGCTGTGAAGATGGGCATTCATAATTAGTTTTTGTTTTTAATAAAATCTATTCATCTACTTTGTGACATGGTTCATTTGTGACTTTATTATAGAAACACAAAATTTTATTTTATATAGAAGTAATTTTATGAGTGAAGTGCAGAGTGCTGCCAGTTTTCTCCCCTGTGGCTCATCTACAAAACTATTTGGGTGGATATAAGAAAAGGTAGATCAGAAACTTCTTCACACTGTGCCAGAGAATATAAAACTGGAAGGCAGCTGACAAAAGGTGGCAATGAGACAGTAAGAGAACCATGTTGTTGCAGAGGTATAAAAAGCTAATGCCATAAAGAGAGCATTACTGGAAAATAAATTTAAGTTACGAGCACATATTCAAAGAGCACTTGAGGAAGACAGGAAAATGATATTTATGTAAAAGAGGTAAATCCTGTGGTTGCAGAGTTTCGAGAAGCTTCCAGACAATAAGACCATTTATTGGCCTCAGCATGTGATCAGCCTGGGTTAGCACATCACTTATCACAGCCAGGTTAGCCCATCACTTATCATAGCAAACTCCCGGCTACCCTCCTTTATATTTTTCTGTACATCTAAGATTAAAGCTACGTCTTAGACTAATGTCTGAAAATACTGATTGCACATACCTTACTGATTAATTGCAGTCTGAATATTAGTATTATAGATGGCATGATTTAAAATACCCTTTTTGATGATACGGTGTGGATAAATTTGGATTACATATGTCTCCTTATGTAAAAGAGATCTTCTTCTTTTGGTAACACATTGTCTGCAGCATTTGCCTAGCACCCCCTACCATATGCTCTTTAAAACAAGCTGTTGCATTTCAAGAATTGTCCCTAGTAATTAACAGGAAAAATATTGTATTTTTCTTTCCTGAATAAACTAGAAGGCCTTGCGTCAATTAAGACATTATTCACTCTGGCTAATTGTTCCTGTAAGCCATAAAATCACTTCCTTCTGTTCAGTTCTTCACCTCCTGCCTGTCAATTCAGCCTTTAGCACACTGCTCCCAGTAAATACAAAGCAAGCTTTTTCCAACCATCTTTTCATCTCTCTTTTCCACTTTGTCTCTGAGCGTCTTGAAATCCTTACATTTAATTTGCTCTGAGATCTCCTTTTCATCTCTGTTTTGCTTTCTTCATTCTTGTGCGTAGGTTTTTCCTCTCTTCCTTCCAGAAACCTATGTCTGAACCAGTCTCAGAGCAGCTATTTGCATCCCCTTGAACCTCTTTCTTATTTCTGGACCAAGAATTATCTTTCTTGTTTAATTCCAGGAAGATTTTGCCTCTGTGGCTTTCTGTTCATCCAGTTAATCTCCTTAGTACTTGATCAGTCAATTCTCTGGTCTGTATGGGCCCCGTGTTTCCTCTTTCCCTTTGATTCCTTCTAAAAGTTAATCTCCAAATTCTTTTCTCTCCAGCACACCAATTCTGGCCCATGACATTTGGTTATTGATATCTATAGGTATACTATACAGACATATATTTGTGTCTATAACTGTGTCTGAGTCCTTCAGCTCTGATTTTCTTCCTTACAGTTCCTCTCATTTATGGTCTGTGTGATATTCCTTAGACACCACAAAGCTTTCTTAACTCCAGAGTGGTGGCAGCTGAAAGAGTTGTCCATCACTGTCTAGTTCTCTCCTTTTTGTGATAGTTGCAGGTTTGCTTGGCATCCAGCCATCCAAAACTCTGAAAACAAGATAACTGTCCTAAGAGAAGAATGTTTTTCATCTCTTGATACCTAGAGTCCCCTTCTTCAAAGTTGCCAATTGACTTTGTACTCTATTGGTTTTAAATTGTTTCCCATCACTATCATATAGCAACAGCTCTCATATAAACCTGTAGCAAAGTTCCCAACAAAATGAGGAACCTCTTGGACCAGACTTTTTCCTAGGTTTTGTTTAATTTGCGGTGGGGTCTTTTGTTTGCTTTTTGTTTGCTTTTGTTTTGTGTTTTGTTTTTTTTTCTTTAATGGGGCCAGAAATTGAAAAGGTAGCTTGACTGGCAAGCTTCTTCTTTGGCAGAGAACATTTTTTCAGGAGTGTTAAACAGTCCACAGCTCTGAAATTAGATCCCCTTGACTGAACAGGCAAAGGAAATCTTGAGTTAATTGCTATATTAAGAAATAAAGCTGTTGTAATGTCTTAAAAGCTGATCTTAATTTCAACTTTAGGTATTGTAATTCCTTACACAAGTGTATCAACTACTTTGGCCTGGTCTTCAGCTGGGAAAGAGATCAAGGTTTCCTAGAAAGTTAATGGGAAAAAAAGGTGTTCTGAAAACTGCTTCCTTATTACTTGCTTATCTCGTTTTCACAGGGTCTGACCAAAGTCTGAAGATGTACACTATTCACCACAAAAAGTTAATCCAACACTTTGACATATCAAGTGATGATTTGACTCCTCTTGGAACTCATAGGTGATGGATTTGCTTCTTCTAAAACAGCAGCTGTTTTAGTTATGTGTTACCAATTAGGAAGTCATTTTCCCATATATTGAGCCTGTAGAGCATATGGTATATTGAGGTGCCCATAATCACATTCATACTCACCCTCACCACTGATTACTCCTTAGGGAACCTAAAACTTTGCTAAATACAGCATGTGGTCCCTGAAGTAGACCCACACATGGTCCAGTGATCACTACTACAGGAGCAAACCCCCTCTGGTATGGCCTCCAGCTACATCTCCAAAATTGTCCTCCTCTGGTGAGGTGGCTATAAACGTACAAACATTTTAAAATTTCAATTAGATTTAATTTTATAATGAACATATTTTTCACAGTGCATGGCTTTTTGTTCTCTGTGTTTTCTTTTTCTAAACTCCAGATAGGAAGATTTTTCCTTGAATGTTGTTGCTGTATATCCAATCCTGCACTAAAGGGTGTGATAAAGGAGAAAGGAGGTGTTTGCATTCTCAAGTCAGTCCACAGGTCTGAAGTAGAAAAGTGTAATGATTGTGTTGTACAGCGGCATCTTGTCCATTCCCTGAGTGCCTTAGAGGGCCAGACAAACTGCCAGACAACAGTGACGTTACACCACAATGTGGTAAAAACTGGTCAGAGGGAAGATCTTTGCCACACGCTATGGAGAAGCGCAAGAGTCTTGGAGAGACTTGTTCTGCCTAAGCCAGGAGAAGAACAGGTTTCTGCTACTCCGTGCTGAAAAGCACTAGGTGCACTCTTCTTACTCATTCCCTGTAAAACTGAAAGCTGCTAGAAGCCTGTTGAAGAGGAGGAGCTTGTCTGCTCCACGGGCTCGGGAGAGCCTTCAGACCAGCTGGTGGAGAATCTGCAACCTGCCAGCACCTGAGTGAGGGCTGCCCACAGACGCCTCAGAAGCCCGTCTTGTTCACAGACAGATATTTTGCCACCTGACTCAAAACAAATCTCTGCTCAGAGCATGCTTTTTAACAGCCAGCTTTCATCACTGCTTCCAGATACCATCTTCCTTCTTTGCAGCCTGGAGAAGGATGGTGGTCTGGGTGATTTCCAGAGGAGTAGCTGTTAGTAGTGCTGGGAGCAGCTTCCCTGCATTCCGATGCGATGGTATTGAAACAAAAACAGTGTTGCCAAGTGTCACATCTTTTTTTCATGTATCCTGTAACACATAGTGTTCTCTAAAGCTTCAGTTCAGAATATCATCACAGGAAAAATCTACCTTGTCTTTAATTCAATTGCATGTAACTGCTTAGATATGCCAGGAGAAAGCAAGTTTCAAGCAAAATTTAAAACATCTAAAAAGTTCAGTGTATGTTGATTTTAATTTGGTTTGTGTACTTTGGCATAGTAATGAAATTAATAGTATTTATAGATAATCATGGCAACTGTCAATGGAGCAAAGTTTATAAGAAAGAAGTTATGTTGCTGGGTATGGATTCTTATTTTGTTATTTTAACTCTAGCTGCATCAATTTTTAGGCTTTTAAGTTATTTTAAATTTTAAATAACATTATTTAACTTAGTTTTAGCAAAAAAGTTTTCAATATTCTTTTAATTCATGTTCAAGCTCTGACACTTTAAAAAGCAGTGATATATGGATATACGCTGTGGAATTTAGTCTTTAAAACAAAGTGTGCTGGCACAGCAAAGAAGGCCAGTGAGGATAACAAGGAATATCCCACTTTGGAAGGGGAACTGTAACAAAAAACAGGTGTTGGCTGTCTCATGTACCATCAGTATGGAAGTGAGAAATTTCTTATCACTACTCTCAGCTACTTATGTGAAATTTACTTCTTCCAAATTCAGCTACAAAATACAGAATTCTAATTTTGCCTGTGCATATGTCCTGTGCAGGGCCAGGAGTAAGACTCAATGATCCTTGTAGATCCTTTAAAACTCGGCATATTCTGTGATTCTAGTTACAAGAAGATTATACCTCTGGCAGATGCATCAGTCATTCAAATTAAGAAAGAGCAGCAGGAAAGATACAGTGACAATAGCTTCTTACTGCAGAGTTAATACACTAGTTATATACTAGTATAATATACTAGGTTTCTTTTTGTTTTTTTTTCCCTCCATCCTTGGAAAGAAAAGTTGTAAAAAGTGAACTAAAGAAATTATGTGCACTATCAGTTCACTGGAGGGGTAACCACTGGGCTGTACCAGATGGAAACTCCTATCTCTGTGTATCTATAGAAGGATGACTTGATGAATTTCTTGCCTGTTCTACATTATCTAAACATTTGTAAATTACTTTTAAACTTGGGGTGAAACATGAACATCTGGGAGTTCCTGTCTTTGACAGAAGCATGTTTAAGAGACTACTGGCCATGTTCTGGTGTATGAAGCCTCACATATATAAACTTTGATGCTGCTCCTTCCCCAAATCACCTGCACCTTAAGCACACTCTGTTTTTAAAGGTGCAACTAATAAGACCTGTTTACAGTATGCTGGCTCTGTCTCCCATAATCTCTTCATTAATTTTGGAATAAAAGCTCTGAAAATTAGCAATATCTTCAGTATAGTTCATTGGGGCACCAACCAACTGCTGCATTACAAATTATTATTAATAAATCATTGCAAAAATTCAAAGATCTTAATTGCATCAGAATAATGGATCTGCTATAGAGAGAATGCACAAGGGGTAGAATAGCACTGCAGGATTGGCAACTGTTTGCCTTTAATATTAATAGATTAATTAGAGAGTGCATTTGAGACCTGATTGCCTGGAAAAATTTTCTTCCCAAACTGATGCAGTGAACTCAACAAGATGAAACTTTGGTTGTCAATGGTTACTTTGTAGATCTCTGAAGAAATTTATTTTTATAATAACTTACAAAATATTGGCACCATCATTACATGTTCAAATGTGATTAAGAGTTCAGCGAGTGTGATATTTTAAAACATGTTCAAGATGTTTAATGTTAATGCTCTTGAAATAAATCTTATGTCTTCCTAAGGTAAAGATTTCCTTTGGTCTTTCAACACCCATGTTATCCCACAAGCCCTATAGATTTTTTTTGAAAGATTTTTTTGTTAGTCGTTGGAATTGCCACAATCTGAGCAAAAGTTTCAACAGTATCAGCTGATCTATGGAGAATTGCCTGGATGAAAAACAACATAACAAAGGAAACAGTGAAAACCATGACTCTAAAATGCACAGTGGTACAGTACTGAATCCGTGCAGCCAGGAGTGTGAGCTGCCATTCAGACTAATCGGAGATGCACTATCAGTATTGGAGGGATGTGTTTGAAAATAACTACCTGAGATTGCAAAATACAACACTGGCACCATCTACCAAGTAGTGATGCTGCTATAAGAGCCATTGCAAGCCTAGTGAAAGCAGCATCCCTGGCTAACCTGTGGCAGAATATGCAGTCACAGTTTAGAGCTGTAGGGAGCTCCATGTGTCTGGACAGATAAGTTATAAGACTAAAATCTTTGAATTCCAACAGTTTCTTCCTGCAGCAAGTGAATTATCACATATGAGTAGATTATTGACCAAAGAAACAAAGAGCAATGAGTTCAACTCATTTCAAAAAAATTCCAGGTGAGACAGTAGGTTAAATTCCATAATGGCAATGACCCAATAAGGCAGCAGGATGCAGAAGATGCAGCCAGGGCATCTCTGGAGCTGCAGAGCTCTGAGCCCAGCTGCTGCGAACAGCAAAGACAGAGCCAATCCTGCAGTGGGGGAGAAGAAGGGGAGCAGATCAGATGTCAAGATTGTTCCTAGTTTTAGTTTTCCATATCTGTTATTTTCTTGTTCTGTGCTCTATAGTTTGTTTCCATTTCGTATGTTCATCTCAACTGTATGCTGCATTTAAGTTTAAGCAGTGACCTATGTCTATCTTGTTTTTTGGTCCAGTAACATGAATTGGATTATACAATTGGGATGCAGCATTTGATACTGCAAAATGAAACAAAAGGTACAAAAACATAGCACTACACTGATGTGAATTTCTTTGCAGATTGAAATTCTTATCCTCTAGCCCTAAGGAACTTGCTCTCTTCCATTTCAGAAACTGTCAGAGCTCTCATACCTTATAGTTAATTAATAATAAGCTGTTACATACAGTCAGAAAAAACTGTCAGGAGTTGATTTAATCCAATATAATGCAAACTTGTCTTAGAAATATTCCTAAAAGGCATAATATGAAGGCATGATACTTGAATAGCAAAACTGCCAGAGACAGACTCTATAGCAACAGGCAGCTGATGATCCGCCTTCCCCAGCTGTTAAGCTGCTGTTTTGCTAACAAAGAGTCTGCTAACCTCACTCTTCAGACAAGATTTTATTAGAAATGAACCAGCCTAAGTGAAAGTGGAAACACCTATGCAGATGTTTCAACACTAATTAAAAGATTACTGAATTTTATTTCTGATCTTCAAATCAGAATTTTAATTAACTTTAATTAACTTAAGGATAGCGAGAAAAGATGAGAGGGAAAAAAGTAACAAGACAACCAAAGCTGCTGTGTTCTCAGAAAGAACAATCATATTGCCTTCTTGATTTCAGGGACTACTTGCAGAAGTCTTAGCAAGTGGAGAAAAAGTGTAGATCTCGATTTCAAATGCATGCCAGTAATTTATGTTCAGCAGTGGCTTGTCCAGCTCAAGTTCTTGGGCCAGGACTACTGAGGTTATTAAGTACATTTGAAATCAATGGATCTAGAGTTGCTGGAGATCTTTATATATCTCTCTGGAAGTTTTGTGGCTTGCAATGGCCTCATAGTTAGAGAAAATAGGAAATACTACTTTAGTTACAGACATCCTCAGTGGCTTTGAACAGATGTTACTAGCAAGGCTGTGTACCATCTCCACTTTAAAAAAACAGTATTTTTTCTTATGGCTTTCCTATGTGCTGTGAAGGAGAAATCTGGTCGTAGAGTTTTGACAGTCTCAGTCTCCGCAGCAGATATTCTGGCTGCAGAAAAGACACCCTTTCACTGCAGGATGAAACAAGAAACACTCCAAACACTGAAGAACAATAAACCAACCCAGCCTGAAATAACCAATTACTAGCATTTAGGGTGCTAAACAAGGCAGTGGGAAATCCCCAGTGTACTTCATGTAGAGCAGGGAAAGGAACCATAGTTTCTATGCTTTGGTTAACAAATTCTTGGGAAAAAAAACTTCCTTTCCAGTTAAAAATTCTATCTAAAACCTGAAAGATCTTTTCCAAAGAAACTATACACTTTCCCTCCAAGTGCTTTTTGTGGCAAACACAAGTTTTTAAATGAAATTGTGTGGTCAGAACATTCCAGTCAGCTCTAGCATTCAGCTGGTGTGCAAAAGAGCCCACCTACACAGACCCCTGGAGAGGAGTCCAGGAGGAGAGTCCCATCACCAGCAGAGTGTCACTGGAGTTTTGGGACCCCTTTGCTTTCTCACTTGCGTTATTTTAATGGAAGTAGTGTCAAAACCAAAGCACAAAGATCTAATGCAGCAAAACACAAGGAAACTCAGGATCAGAGACACGGTGTCCAGTGTGTGCCTTGCCCTAATACAGCAAAAGAGATAATTCTGTCAAAGACACAAAATAACTAGGTTGTTTTACATTATCTACTGGATTTTTGGCTAGGTAACCAGTAAAGAAGGATTAACCAGTACCTCCATCTGTTTCTAAGGGATGCTGAGCCACAAGTGTCTTAGACTCCCTCTAATGTTACACTTGAGTGACAGTCCATCAGCATTTAAGTTCACTAATAGGATGTTGAGAGTGAAATCTCTGTGTTTTCATTGTGTAAATGAAAACTCCTCCATGTGAAATCCAAACATTGGCTACTAAGGCTGTTATGAGCCTTCAACTCTCTTGGGCACCACTATGATAAGTACATGGCATAGATGTCTGGATTGATAAAATGAGAAGTTAACAAACTGCTAAGGTAAGATCAATCCTGAAATCACAGCATGGTAAGCCAAGGCAATAGGCAATTCAATTTCTAAGATACACTATAACAAGAATGACATTTTTCTTTACCTTGCCACCTACTGGTTTTTGTCTTCAACTAAGGTTGTAATTTCTAGTTGTTGTGGATCCACCTTTTCCTTCTGTTTGTACAATGCCCAGGAGAGGGACATCTAAATTGTAATGTGTCCTCCTAGTTATGCAAGATTGCTGCTACAAGAATAATATCATTTATATAGTCAGTCTTCCCAAGAAGGAGGATTATACTGGTTATCAGGCTGCATGAAGAGAATAATGAAATTGTACCTGATGTTCCTATATTGCGTAAAATGTCTAAAATTGTCATTATTTTCTTATTTAATATACATGGAATGTTACACATGTAATAATATTCCAGATCATTCCAAAAGCAGTGAGATCCTATATTAATTTTGCTTGTGATCATAGTGCTAGCAGCAGTGCTTCTTAATCATTTGAATATGCAATTAAGAAAATGGCATGCAACTTCAAACTGGCAATGCGTAGGATAAAACATGTCTTTGCCCTGAAGGGACTGAGTTAAGCTTCCTTAAAGCAACATCTTTCAAGGCTGCCCAAGACTTTCTTTTTCCATTTCTCTCATTCTTCTTGTTAATATAACTGCACACCAAGCCATACGGGTAGCATAAACCTTTTCAAATATCTTTTCAAATGCTCTTCCTGCCCAGCTGAGAAAAAGAAATTGGAAAAAGTCAAATGAAGATGCTAGTCCTTTGCTTTCCACAGAACCAAGCCCAGGCTTTGGTTCTGCAGTCAAAGCTCTTACCAAAGCAAGGGTAGAGCAAAGGGTTAGAGTTCATTTTTAAGTCTCTGTTTCCTTACACTCTCAACTTCACTAGCCTGCTTTCACTAACACTCAAATTTATACAAAAAAAATTAAAAAAACCCTGAAGTCTCTGCCAACCAATAATAATGAATGTCAGTATTTTGATACATGAAGCAGCTGGTATCTCCTACTAATATTTCAATTAGTAATATGAATGCTAGTTATAAATATTTCTGTGCACTTTGAAAATCTACAGTTGGAAGTCTTGGCTGGAGAAGAATTGGAATTGCTAGCATTTTATGACATAGCCTGAATACCTCTTGAAGCAGCAGGTGGGCAGGATGCTATACAGATACTACACAGGCGTGTGTTCATACTGCAAACAGGATCCCAGCACTGGCTGTAGATAAGATTTGGTATTGATTCCCATTTTAGCCCCTCTTTTGGTTGCTTATAACTTTGCAAAGCTGTAAGTGCTCATATGTGCTGTGTCTATGAATTTATGTTTGGAGAATAAATTTGCTTTTGCAGAACTCAGCCAAAAACTGTTTGCAGGAAAGCTGGTGCTCTCAAACAAGTTAATGCATTTGAGGGGCTGACAACTTTCAGTGCCCCAAGGAGGAGCATGAGGAAGCCGGAAAGCTCTATTTATATGTGTCAATCTTTTGCCCAAATTGCAATTTGAAAATTCACTTGGCATAGGATCAGTTGAGATTTATTCAAATTTAACTTTTTAATGCCCCGGCAATTTCATAATATGCAAACTCTGGTATGTATGAGTAAACGGGGAGCCTGCAGGCAGGTGAAAACTGAGATGAAGGGAAGAGGTGAAGGAACAAAAATGGGGCTAAATGGGAAAGGGTGCAATTTATTGATGAAGTATGAACTAGATCCTGAACAGATCCAAAGTCAGCAGGCATGTGGAAGACTGAACTCCAGGGGGAAAAGGAGAGAGCCTGAAACTGGAGACTGGGGTTGTCTGGAGGAAGAGACCAAAGTGGTCACACTTGCTGAGAAACTTCACCTTTGACCCTGCTATCCTCCATATCATGAGTTAAATATACAGCATAGCAATGGCACAGGGGTCTTTAACCATCCTAGAAAAGCAATGGCCTTACAGCACTGAAATAGTTTTCTTGTTTGTATATTCTTTTTCCTTTTAGTTAGAGACCTGTATAGTATTTCACTTTATCCTAGAAGTAGAATTAGAAGAAGAAATCACTCTTGCTGTTGCCTTTCTCTTCCCAGCAATCCCCACCTCTGATGGGAAACGCTGCTCCCTCTTCCCTGTTCCTGTACTTTCTTTGCCCCCTGCTAGATTTGCAGTCTGGCCACGTAAAGGAGCATGTGACTTTTTATATCCTGAAAACTAATGCAGAGGTGTTAGAAATACTGTCATAATTGTTTGAAGAAAACTGCTAGCCTTTCCAGAAGGAGAGGGGAACAGCAGGAGGGTTCCTTTAATGTAAGTTTAATTATAATGGCCAAGTAGCTCAGCACCATCAGAGCATAAGTTACAGCTCCTTGTTTATGATACACCTGCCAGGAGAAATTTCAGATTCTTTAAGATATGTGTCTAATAACTGGTGTCAGTCCCTAAAGGCACAGGCCTTCTGCTCCATATCCTTTTCCACTCTAACTTGATCATTTTTTATTGAACTATGAAAACACATAACAACAAATCCTCTAAAATTAATAACTTATACAATGAAGTAAGATTAATGAAATTCTTTATAAAACAGCTTAATCAGTGACAAGGCTAAATGCTGCAGTTCACAAGTTCTGAACTTGGAAATTCACAAAATAAATCATTTCTGTTTACTCACGCTGAGTTTATGCAATTCAGATGGAACAGTAACCTTCAATGGACGTGCAAAGATTCAGTGGAAGAACAAAGCCAACAGATGGTACTGCGTGTAATTCTTTAGCAGTGTTCACTAACTTTTTTTTTTTGTTTGTCATTAAATTATCTAATTTTGCATGGCCATTTGTGAATGCATCAACAATACTCAATTTAGTAGTGACACGATGGTTTTTTTCATGCCCATGAGTAGCATGTCTAAAATTTTCAAGCCCAGTTTTAGCACAGCTATAATAGCTTGAATGGAGTCTCAAAATATTTTATATCTGGAAGCTGGGTGGGTTTTTTTTCTTTTCCGCTTTTTCACTCACTATCAAGACTATTGCAGAAACACCTCCCAGGCATGTTATTGTAGAATGTCTGGTGGGTGTACAATGGTCTTCAGCTGTGACTGTTGTTGTAGGAGTGCTGGGCAGCAGTTTTGGACTGTATTATTGACTGCGTGCCAGCCTTCAAATCTGGTATAAACTGCAATGCCTGTTGCCAGTGGTAGTATTCCCTTCAGTATCACTTGCAGGATTAGGTATTACGAGCACAAAATTACACAAATTGTTCATTGCTACACAGCTGAGAGTAAGTGCTCTGGAACTACGCCCTGAGATCCTGTGGTAGGCTTTTCTTAGTTTTAACACTCCTCTAAATCACAAGGAACATCTTCTACCAAGATACCAGTGGTGTAAATCACAGCTTAAAGACAACCAGAAACAGGATCAGACAAAACTTTCAAAAACAAATTACAGTTTTATAGTAGTTTAATTATAGTTCTGAGAAAGAAAAGAGGAGGTTGGAAGTGGATGATTCCTCCCACAGACCTTTTCTGGTAACACTATGTCTCCTGGAGACCACAGTACACAACAAAATCCAGGGTAGAGCTGTAAACTGGTTGCTTTTTCCTGCTTTCCTGTTCATCAGCACTTGCCGTGTTCCCCAGTTCCATTTTCTCAGGCTCAAAACTAAAGTGTTGTCTTCAAATATAGAAATTAAATTTCACCTATGGACAGTATCCTTCTTCAGAGATCACTGATGGAGCTGTAATGCCTCTTGAACAGTAAGAAAATATATACAAAACTTCATGTCTTTTGTCTTCAGTTTTGTTCTGCCGTACAATTCTGATATCCACTTCCACATATGCTCCCTTGAAATCTGCTTTTCTCTTCCAGATAGTGTACTCCCCTGCTACATCCTTGAACACTTTCTCCTGTTGGAATAAAATACTCTGAGTTTTCATTCTATTGCTCTTATTTAGACATTGCAATAGCAGCATATTTGTTATCAAAGCGAGACATTCCTGGAGCAATATATTTAAACACAACATTTTTGGACATCTAAAAGAAATACTTAATTTCCAGGAGTGCAAAGGTAAAATGAAGTGAGTTTGAGCCTTCCTGGATATCAGGCCATTACTTTTTTTTAGATATCTAAAACCCTTAAAAAGATCCTAACTTTATATGCATCCAGTTGGTAGTGCTGGCCCCACACCTTTTTCCTGAAGTTGGAGAGACGTGGAAGATGAAATGGGGTTACTCAGAAAGAGAAATGCATATCTCTCTGTCATTCTGTTGATGCTACCATTGCCTTTCCCTACCCATTGGTATCATGACTATGTCACAAACACGCTTTGTTGTCTGTTCCCCAGGAAAAGAAACCCTAACATCAGCCATGAGGCCATACAACTCAGCTGCCACTGGCCCATGTGGGAGGGGAAGAAGAAACCCAAGGAAAAATACAGTCATTTTGCATAAGTCAGCAAATCTACACTTGCAAACCTGAAGAGCATTTTGTTACCCTTCTAAACCAAATAGTATTTCGGAAGATTAAACCTGAACTTATTGATGCAAACAGCCATTTGGGAAAAGAAACAGATGATTGCGTGGTAAATGTCACAAAAATCCCAAAGTTTTTCTCTGACGGCTTTTAGCAATCTGAGCCCCCCCTACTTAAACACAGACTGCCATTTAGCAGGGGTAGCACTGAGCTCTGCCTGAGTCATACGACAATATTGCAGCATTCCAGTGCCAGTGGCAGTGCATGACAGGGGAACAGGGGCCAACCGGACCCTTCTGGGGTGATGCAGCCCATGCTGCTACAAGAGTGAAAGGAGTGCTGGGAAGAAGCAGCCTTCAACAGACCTGGGCCCACGACATCTCTTTGGGACCCACTAACCCACCCAACACAGAGCCACCACAGATGCTTGAACCTCATCCGAGCAGGCAACGGAAAGTGTGTGAATATATTCCTCTGGTTAGTACTTCTGGACCCATTCTGTGCTAGAGGTGAAAGGTGAAAAACCAGGTGCTGGAGCTGAACATGGTGAGAGTGGGACAGCAGCTGCAGACCCAATGGGAGACAGTGCCTGGTGCCCCAAGGCAGCTTGGCAGGGGCTGCTACAGCCCTCTCAAACATTCCCTGGCTTTTTGACAAGGCTTACAGGATGAGGAAGTGATAATCTGAGGAGTGGTTGGAGGAATAGGGGGAAGAAGTGAGAGGTGTAGAGAAAGCAATGATTACAGGTGATGGGGGAGCATCAACAGGAGCAGAAATCAGAGCAAAGCCTGTACAGAGAAGGAGGGGATGCAGCATTGCAGTGGAGAGTTAGAGGAGAAAAGGAAAGGAGTGGTCTGACTGCCTGCATGTCTCTCGTGGTGAACAACAGTGGAGATTAATAAGACATTTTAGTTATTACAGGAGCATGAATTTAGGGATAAAAACCTGCCATTTGACACTGGCAATAAGTTAAACTGGGCAGCTGACATTGTTGTGCTGTCTTCGAGGGTGGAGAGTGCAGGAAAATATCAGAGCCTGCAGTGCTGAGGTTCCACAGGGAATACTGCAACTACTCAGTTGTGCCCGCACTCTGGGTACCTCACTCACTTGGAAAGTGGTAATGAGAAGACATTTACTTAAAGGCTGATATTAAAAATAACAACTACCAGTTTTATAAACATTGACTTGTACCAGTTAATAACTGTGCCAGAAAAGTGGAAGGTATTTTTAACAGCCAACTCCTCAATCTGAAAGCCTTGACATGTGAATAAGCTACTCCTACAATAACAAGTTACCAGAAAGTGATGGCTAAATTCAAAATTGCACCAGTGTGGCTTTAGATCATCTTAAAATAAATTTAATTAAATCAAGCAAAACCTCTGTTTCTTCCAATTTATTCACAGGTCCTATAGACTTAATCTGAACTGTTTTGAAACCATATGAACTTTCCTTAAAGAAATGCCTGTGGGTCAGCTGGGTCTCGTGTCTCCCAGTGGCAGAAGCACACAAATGAACCTATGAGGTGCTCATGACCGGAGTTACGTTGGGTAAATGGGAATGTTTTTCCTTATTAAGTCTGTGTGCTTATTCAGGCTAGGAAGATGGCCCTCAGGACCTGAAAATGAGGTGGTGTGGTAATGGTGCAGAGATTTGCACGTGTCTGACACCTCTTTCCATATACTGACAGCTTCTGGGTGGCAGCCGTATTAAAAATAGACAGATCTTTTGCATAGTAAAAAAGTAGTAACAGAGAGCTGGAGAAAATTGTCTTTTTTTTCATTTTGTTGACTTTTTTACACATAGCATCTTCTGTGACTGTTTAAGTCTGTCAGCAAAACCAAACTCTCCTTATTAAAAATATGTGTGTTTCTGAAGGGATACACATATCCAATATAACCTTAATTATGATGCTTCTAATTAACCAATCTGCTTCACAATAAAAGATCTAGCTGTCATCAAAATCAACACTTTTCAGTTATTAATAGATTAAGGAAAGAACGTTAATTCTCCAAGATCCATTTCATTTGGTCTCATTACTTCGCAAGCCAGATGGTTGCAGGGCCAGACCTGTCAGCAGGCACCAGGAGGAAGAACACACTTGCCGAGTGGCAAGCTGCAACACGCACAGCATCTGAAAACCTGCACTCTGGGGCAGCTGCTTACAGTTCCTGGGAATTATTCTGCAAAGAGCAGAAGAAATCATGAATTGCTTTAACTGGGTATTATTTTTCTCACCTCTGCCTCTATGGTACGCAACATCATCTCCAAAATAGCGGTGCAGAGTGCCTCCAGCTGTGAAGGAGGTAGCTGTCTGTTCATTTTAGGTAGCCAGCTAATTGCCTTTTTCCTTATGGTGTTGGGTTTTATGGTCTCTTCTGAATTGGCTGAGGTGATGCCAAGTTGGAAGAGATGATGCCATCTATGTCCAATTTGCTAGAGTCTTTCTTCCTGCAGTGTAAGTCTTAGGACTAAGAGAAAAGCACTTTGTCTTGCTGATCAGTCAAAATGTGCAGTGCATTCCTAGGCTCACGTGGCAGTCAAACCCAGAAAGAGAAATTCACCTTCATTTACAGCCCAGGGAAAATGGCTCTCCTGCTGAAATTTTAAGAGGGTTTTTTTTTTTTTTTTCTCCTCTTGGAAATAAATTAAAGAATTTGAGTTTTGAAAGATAATCACCACTAAAACTTCAGGGGGAAAAAAAGAATCCCATCTGTTTTTCGTAAAATCTCTCCAGGATTTTTATTTTTAATCAGAAAAACAAGAAAAATTTCATTATGACCTGAAACTAAAATTTGAGAAAGGTTTTTTCAGGTTTTCTTTAGTCCCCTTGAAACAGTACAAGGAAGTTCAGAACCATGCAAGGCGGAGTCAGATTACCTTTCCATAATGAGGTAGATCCAAACATGCTGAAGCCTTTCTGGAAATATGTTCTTGAAACATTCCATTGGGAATTCTGCCATCTCTCTGAGTAGCCTGTAACTTTTCTATTGTTAAAATTAGCAAAGTCAAACCTAAACCTTCTTTGCTGCAAAATAAGCCAAAGTCATCTTATCCTTCCCTGTGCCGAACAATTGATTACTTACTCTGTAGCACCCATTTTGCATAAGACTATTAATGTTTTCCCACCTTAAATGTCATTTTCTGTGTATTAAAAGGATGTCTTACTTACAACAAGATCAAATTTTCTAAGTTTCTTTTGATTCTTTTTCCTCTGTCTGTCCTCCGTGATGTTTCATGCTCTCCTCAGCTTACCAGTGTATCCATGATTGATTTTTTTCAACTTGTTCACAGCTGAAAAGCAAAATTAATTTAAAGTAAGCCAGACTGCTTTTCTTTTTTAAAAAAATCGAAAAATTATGAACATTTTCCACAAAAGTAATTTTCCTCTTTTTCGTAGAAAATGGCCTTAGATTAAAACATTTTACTATCCCCAACCCACTATCTCATCAACTCCCTAAGTGTAAATGTAGATATGGTAATATTTTTGTAAAAAGTTGCAGTGAAAAGGCTCTGAATGGAAGCAGGGGACAGATATACTACAGCATGAGGAGACCTGTGAAGAAAATATATCTGTTCTGATCTACCTTTTGTTGCCTCTTGTTTTGCTGCGGGGAGGCCAAGCTGCAATTTCCTTGCCCATTTTGGATGGGATGAACAGGATTATGCAGGCAGAGGCAGCCGCCACAGCAGCTGCTGCAAGCTGGTGAACTGGTAATTGTAAAACTAATGGCAGACAGAGATTAAAAATGATCTGCTGGCTCTAATTATAGAGTTGGGTTATAGGGTTTAAATATAACAGGCTTTCACACAAACTCATGTGTATGATAGCCATATGCAATTAGATATTGTAGAAGACCTAGATTAATAGTAATGGAGGCCATTTTAGAAAGGCCACCTAAAATTACCCAGAAAATTAATTGGCAGAGGAAGAACAGAGGTATTAATGGGGAATTTATCAGAAAAAAATGTCTTGTCCTTCATCTGCATAATCCTGAGGGAGGGTAAACAAATAGCCATATCAAAATGGTAAACTGCCTAGATAAAGATAATAAATCTCATAATTTTTAGGAAACTAAATGATCTCCAGCTGGTACCACACATAGTAAAAAAGAACTATTTACGTCATTATGTACAAAAAGGTACTGCTCCTGCAACTTTGTTTTGGCCTTCACCAAACTGCATTTTCTCATCAAAGCAGGAGATATCAAGTTTAAGGCCTCGACTTCTACGCTTGTTCAGGTTGAATTTATTTCACTTATATACTTAGTTGGTGAAGAGTCTGTGTATAGAGGATGGTTGAGCAAATGCAAGAAAGGCCAGACCTTTCCTAGACTTCCCAGTCTTTGCCACAGGGTCATAAGTCTGGAAGGTTCCCTAGTGCTTATATGGTCTGTTCATCATCCTCAAGGGAAAATCAGTGATAACCACAACCCTTCTGAGAAAAGCTATTTTAATCTGTTTAATCTGTTCTTGAAGAACTCCAATGCTGGAGGTGTTGCAGATTTCCTTGCCAATAAATTCTTGCCCGTTTTTTAGTACACATATATGAGATACATATTTTAACATGTTATAAAACTTCCTTGCAGCAATTCAAGTCCATTATTTCTTGTCCTATTTACACCTGCATAGATTTCTCCCATCCTCACTGCAGTTGTAATTCTCTCGTTCTCCTGTTTAAACAATCCTTGTTCATTTGTTCTTGTCTCATCCATCGCTTTTTCTAGAGCTTGATCATCCCTGACACTCAGCTTGTGATCCACGTCTAACATCAGCTCGAACTTGTTCTTCTCAGGGATGCATTTACCTGAAGTGCAAGGCATGGTGGTGAGGCTGGTTCAGTCAGGGCTTTTGTCTGCAAAGATCTGAGGTATGTCCAGCATCAGGATAAACCAAATTTCTCCCCTGAAGCAAGTTGCTTATCCTCTAAATGCCTCATTTCCTTAAAATTCACTAACTTTATTTGCCTTTGCTCCTACATGGTAAGCTAAGAAGAAAACCATTAACAAAGGCAGAATGTCTGTTGCTCTACCACTCTGCTGACTCTTCTTGTGTGAGGGGAAAGAGGAATTCAGGGGTGGGCAGTGACAGATGTGAGTCAGGGTGCTGAATTAACCTTATTTTTTCCCTCTTCCATGAGGTTTGCAGACACTCAGTATCACCTCCCAAACAAAAATCATTTAGTGGGATATCTCGGGTCCAGCACCCTAATTTAGAATTAACAATAATGAAAAGGTCTGCAATTAAGAGTCTCAGTTTCAAAAGGGATTATTTTAACTGAGGGAACTAACTAAAGATGTCAGGATAACTGAAAGCATCAGAACTGGCATGCAAGAGGGGGTTCAGATTTCCCTGCTTCTCAGAGGCAAAAATGTTCAAAACATGTATACCAGCCTAGAGGTAAAAAGCTCAGAAAGAACAGCTGCAGACCTGAAGGGAAATACCAGGGCTAAGAAATAAGACTATAAGCAAAGGAAGAAAGAAGTAATCACTACAGAAAACTAAGGTATTGGAAAGCATCAAAATAGAACAAGACTCTCCAAAAAATGAAACCGAGTGTTGTGTTAAAGGTATAGAAATTTGACAGAAAATAAACCACCTTGCGTTTCAACTGGGCCTCAGAGATCAGAGGGGCTGGGTGTGATTGGGCTTAATTTCTGATTGTAGCTAACTCAGCACAGTAAGTCTAGTCAAGTTCAGTAGGAAGAACTTTCATAAGCGCAAATTCACAAATAATGCAATTTAGCAATTCAGTAAAGTCTGGTTGTCTTCAATAAGGACTTGTACTATCTGGGTCCACAAATAGCATAGTTTTTGAAGGAACAGGAAAGCAGGTTCAGGATTGCTGGTGATAAATGCACTAGTTACAGAATGTTAACACATATCATGACAGAAAGTATAACAACAGGCATCCTATTAGTTATATTTATATATATATATATATATATATATATATGTATATATATATATGTATATATATATATATATAAAGAATGTTCCCAGGTCTGCTCCAACACAGTTAGAGGTGCAAAGCTCACCTAAAGATATCCTTTCAGGAGAGAAGGAGAGACACAGTCCATCAACTGATCCTGTGCAGCCAGAGGTGTTTTCCCCCTCTGACTTTTTCTGCCCTGAAGCTCCCTTTCATACATCTTTGTCTCTTCTAAATGGGATGGAACAATGGCATGTTGTAGGTCGGGTTTCATAACTTAGGTCACTAAACGCATTCTTATTCCCTAATGGACCAGATTTACATCGAGGCTTGTGTTTCAGGGTGAAGGAGGAGTGAGGCAAATGGGTGGTACAGTGGTGTGGGTGCTCTTTTGTGCCTCATCAAAGTAACGTCAGGCTGTGAGGCCTCCACTCCAGACATCCTTCAGTTGTTAGACCTTGCTTGAGTCAGGTGCAAGCAAATCAGGAGTCCAGCTCATGGTTTCCTCAACCAGTCCCATTAATTCATCAATGACTTAAAGCAACACTGTACAGTTCTGACCATTTACCACACTGAGTTAGATCTCCCAAAGAAAATTGGGGGGAGGGGGGGAAGTAAAGGATTCATATCATCAAAAATAAAAGGAGTTAGCTGCTATGCATTGAGAGTAAGAGAGAGTGATTAAAGATACACTAGGTATGGCCTAAATATTGATGAATATGAGTCCTCAGTTTTCAGCAATGATATACTAAAATCCTTTCCAACATTTCAAAAAAACAAATTGTAGAAAAAGATTTTTGAAAAGCTCATAAAATCAGGATTATATCAGAGGACTGGAAACTAGCAAATAAGCTATCTATTTTTAGGAAACAGAGGACAGAAGAAATGTAGTCCCAGTGATGTCACTACAGTTCATGGTAATTCCAGAACACTGGATGCCTGATGGTTTTGATAACAAACTATGAGAATGGTGTTATTGAAGACTCAGAGGTAAACAGATGACGATTTATCAGGTCAGGAGAGAGAAATTAAGGGGCACTGTGTCTTCCATCCCAGCAGCACTGGCCTGTGTTACACAGGTGGTGCAGTTGCTGGCAGGGTGATGGGCAGTGGTGGAAGGATTCTCATGTAGCTGTACAAAGGCACCATTTAGGGCACTGCTGTTTCCAGTCATGTAGGAAGAAGATAGGATAAAATTCAGCATAAGATTTCCAGTTTTTTTGTGATACCCTGAAAGCATCTACTGTCAGAATAACCCAGTATCTTCCCTTGACAACTTGTTTTTCCATGGCAGGTGGCAGTGATATCTGTGCAGGAGCAATGACCTAACATGTAGCAGATATGGAGAAAGGATACTAGGGAGACAGCTAGGGTTTAAAAGCCTGAGACCTGAAACATTTGATTTGCAAAGTCAATTCAACATGCAGGCTGGCATGATCACTCTGTATGGATGCAACATGGAAGGAAGGAATCAAGAAAAATTATGTTCTTGAATTGCCTTCCTGCAGAAAAACTGGGAACAGAAAAAAAAAAAAAAAAGCATAAGTCATACTAAGATGAAACAAGATAATTTTATGAAAATAATTACATGATATGAGTGACTGAGACAGCAGCAAGAAGGACTTTATAATTAAGGGGGACATTTCCAACCCTTCTCTCCTGTTTCTATGTGGATCAACATTCACTTTGTGTATTAATCAAATATTTTAAATTCTAATAGCAAATAGGATGAGAACAGTATAATGTCTAAATAATTCTGAGGGTTCTCATAAACAGCCCAAGGCTTTTCCACAGAAAACTATGAAGAAAAATTAATCTGGTCACCCTTCCCCTCCTTTAGGCTACTGGATAGTCATGAAATGTGCACCTTTGATACTTAATATACATATTCCAAGTGCAGCCCATACGTGATTTGCAAGTTAGTAGTTAACAGTAGCAGCCTGACATCTCTAAAATGCAGTGCTAAGTCTCCACAGCTGCACAAGTGTGTTCCAGCTTGTGGCCTGCAGATCCAACCCTCTAGCATCTAGAGTGGAGAGGCTCCTGGAGCTCAGTGTGACTCCCTCCTTTCCTGCTTGTGTGAGTTTCCTACTAAGTGTACTGCCTGGACATGGGTAGAGGGTGCATGTGAATACAGAGGTTAGGGAGCAGCTGTGTGTTCCAGTTTAAATTTATATGACAAAGGAAAGGAAAGACAACTTGAGTGGTGGTAACCTCGCTCTGGGGAAATGTTATGCATCTCCTGCATTACATACCTTCTCTTTGACCAAGTTACCTCAGGTGACCCTCTGTAAAATGAGTATGGAAATTGTCCCAGCTCACAGGATAAGGGCTTGAGAAAATGCACATCTGCAATAATAGGAAAGTGACTTCTCTAATTCAAGAGGGTAAATATGACATATAGTCAAGTTTCATGTACACAAATGTCTCAATAGTATGCAGAAATGTTTGCTTTGTTCATAAATGCCCATTAATTTAATTCTCTATTGAAATATAATGAGAATGAAATGAAGGATAAAATCCTAGCTCCAGACGAGGTAGTTGGAGATTGGCTATTTATAGGAAAATATTAAAGGATGTAGCTCTAAATTTCTAATTTTTTTCAAAGAAAACTTTTTTACAAAGCCCAGGCTGTCATGAAGTCTAGATTACTTGTGTAAGGTCACTAAAGTTTAAATTACTGTGACTTTTCCCAGGCTGATCGCAGCTCTGGGTTACCTTCAGTTCTGTCAGGTGCATTTGACCAAAATGTTCTTAGAAAAGGAATATCTCTCCAACTTTTCATGGGGAAAATCAAAGCAGGATGCAAACCTTTAGAAATTCAGTGTTAAGTCCTTGGAAGTTACTTGTCCTTTCCTGTTGTTTTCACGTGATTTTGAGCAGCTGCTGCAGTCTGAGCCCTGGTGGACTGGGAGCATTGGAAAGCTGCGGGGCATCACTGAAAATAGGTTTAGGCAGCTCTGTAGAGAATCCCGGAGCTGGAGAGTGAGGGCTTATTGCTTTACTCTGGCACAGCCTCCCTATATAAACAGTTCTTTTCATTCTGTCCCCTGGTCCTAAGTTTGCTCCCCAGGAGTCCCTCAGGATGCTCGCTGGTGACAGAGAAGCACACCCACCCCGAACATGCTGCCCCCAGGGCACTGGCACAGCCCAGAGTCCTTCAGCAAACTCTGCTCTGCTGTTCACGGTGGTTTTTCTTTCCTGCAAAGGTTGACTGGGAATCTTAATAACTTGCCTGAGACAGAGGAGGATTCCCAGTCTGTCTTCCCCAAGTTAATGCCAGCATGCTTGATAATATGGGATAAGCTCAACTACAAATCAGGTGTTTTTCCAAGCTAAAGCAAACTAAAAGATCTTGAAAGCATCGCATGCAGGTTTATAGAAGAAAATCCTTTCTGTACTTGCCTCTAAGCATTTAAATCCTTCATCAATCCACTAATCCATCTTCTTATTTTGTGATCTGAGGGAAACAAAAGGGACTAGAGCCGTTGTTTCCTTGTATCTCATCTCACCTCCCTTTTCTTCAATACACAGCCAAACAAGGATAGCACAGGAGTATTTTTCATTTGTTTTGTAATTTTACTTTAAACACATGATGCACTTTGCTGAGAGCACAAGACAGCATCTCTGACGTGACTAGGTTAAGATGAGGGAAAGAAAGAAATAAAATACTGAATTAACATGAGGGAAAGACATACATATATTATAACTCAAAGGAACTACTTGACAAGAGCATGTGACTCAGTAACTACCAAGTTTGGTAAAGATTTGTCTTTTTGGTAGTTGCAAAAATCAAGTCAAGTCCTGTGTTCTTTAGTCTGCCTCAGCAACTCAGTCACCACCAGCTCCATACAGTACTGGTGTGATCCTTATCAAGCTATACTGACTTATTTTGAGATTTTAAGTTTTATTATGCTATTTCAGTAGGCAGATATTTCAGATGGGCCCACAGAGACAAAAATGCAGGAAAAATCCAAAATGTTCATTTGTAAAAGGTTAAACAGCACTCTAGTAGTAGAGCACATTTTAAATAGTTTTAAGGATTGATCTAAAATGCTTAGGCATGGGTTTTTAGCAGGACTGACTGGGTTGTGCTTCTACAAGAACTTCCTCACAGGTCATTGCTTATTTACCACTTAATGATTTCATCCATGATTACACACAAAAGCATTGCTAAAAACACAGGCATTGACACAAATGCCAGCAGAATGGTAAAGAGAAATGAGACAGAACAGAAACGTATTTTAATTAAGGTACATTGACTATAATGTATATCCTTGCAAACAGAGGGTGCCACGTATCAAATATTGTTTAAAACATAGTAGCTCCTTTTACCTATATGCTCTGTCAGTTTATGAAAGTAAATGTAATGTTCTCAAGCTCAAGATATGATGCAATTTGTTCAGGACTCCAGCACTAGTATTGCTGCAAAATTTCCATGCTTGTTCTGGCTCTGTGAGCCTTTTCTGACCAACACTATTCATTTCTTGTTGGCCATTTGGGTGGGTTTGAAGTTGATAGCTGAAGCTTTTCCATTCATACGTTTTTCAGGAAGGATATTTACTTGCTTGAAGTGGCTGATGGTGCCCCATAACTTACTCTCATGGACGTTTAATGGTAGTATGAGCTGATGTATATATAATATTTTGAGAGGTTTTTCTGATGTGTACCACAGAAGCAGAGAGAACATTTTTTATATGGCAAAGTGTGGCCACTTTACCTTGGACCAGCACTCTGCTAGACTTAAATAACTGTCATGAAGCCTTTTGTCTTTTCTTCTGATGCCAACATGCTCTTGTTTTTATCCACATTTTCTGCCAAAATGCTTTCAGGAAATATGAGTGTCTGTATCTTGTGACCCTCTCTAGTTTCACACAAACTGAATCATGCTGTACAGTTCAGCTGAGTAATAAAATATAATCTGATTGGCAGGAGGTATTAAAGCAGGCCACATCATTACAGACCCTCTTTTAACCCAGTTTAACAAGTTGCTCCTGAGAAGTTATTTATTCTAGCTGTCAACATCTTGTTGTTCAGATGACAGCGATCAAATCTCTGTTAGATCCTAATCTTATTCTTCTTACTCCACCTTCAAGTATCTGAGAGCCTCATATAAGCAATACCACTTTTTGTCAGCAAAATGATTTGTTTGACACTGATCACTTGCTGAAAGCTACAACAATGTATTTTTTTAATATCTACAACAATTATTAGCATGAGATAGGGATGGAATAAATAGCAGGCAATAGTGAATCATGGAGCATTGAAAGTCTGAATTGTGGCTATGTTGAGCATGCTGATCCATATACAAAACAAGAATGTATTTCACAATTATGGAAACTTAGCAGTGCATTCCCGGATGCATAGGTGTCAGAGCAGCAAATTATTAGTCAGAGACTGATGTTCCTGTAGTGTCCTGAGGACATCTCACTACCTAGCAGAGTGCCAGACCCATCTCTGTTATGAAGTTATGAGAGTTCTTTTATTATGACTCTTGATGCTAGAAATTGGGGAGGGAAAAGCTATATATTATCTGTCAGGCAGACTCCACCTCAACTTGAACAGTCCTCTGACTTGGGAAACTCAAGTCCCTAAATGATGCATTCTTCCTGATTTTATCTTCTCCAGTCCTCCAGTCCCAAGAACTCCTGCAATTCTATCATGCCTTGCATTACACTGGACATTGAAATTACTTGGAAATTCCTTGTATGTATTTGCAGACTACATTACAAGAAGGTTTTAAAGCATAATTAAAGCTTGAAAAATATCTGGAGTTTTCCTGAAAGCAAAGTTTAGAATGTTATTTGGAATATGTGAATATTTTTTTAATTCTTGGAAGCTTAATGCTCTGGGCTTAAAACACATTTGAAATAAAACATACCACCTACTGAGGTAAAAATTATTAATTTAATGTTACCTGTCTCTTGGGTCCTTTGTGAATGCTAGCACATCTCATTCCTTCAAAGGAGTCTGAAAGCACATTCACTTCCAAACGTAGTTACTTAAAAGTAATCGTCCTGATTCTCATCTGAGATCACCAAGACATGTTCTTCTAGCGAAAATATTTTGAACTCAGTGCACAGTATGTTTGTGTCAGAGTGGCCCAAGCTGGTGTTTTTGAAGTTATTCACAAAAGTGTGAAAATATGCCCAGTGGAAAGAGAGCCAATCCAATCAGCCCTACACCTAACTGACTGGGCAGAAAGGTTGGTCTGCCGGAGGGTAGGAAGGCTTTGCAGAGGGATCTGGACAGGATGGATCATTGAGTTGAGGCCAATGGTATGAGGTTCAACAAGGCAAAGTGCTGGGTCCTGTCCTTGGGTCACAACAACCCCAGGCAGCACTACAGGCTGGGGGAAGAGTGTCTGAAAAGCCGTCCAGCAGAAAAAGACCTGGGGGTGCTGGTCGACAGCAGCTGAACATGAGCCACGTGTGCCCAGGTGGCCAAGGAGGTCAATGGCATCCTGGTCTGTATCAGGAATAGCATGGCCAGCAGGACTTGGGCAGTGATTGTCCCTCTGTACTTGGCCCTGGTGATGCCACACCCCAAATCCTGTGTCCAGTTTTGGGCCCCTCACCATAAGAAAGACACTGAGGTGCTGGAGCATGTCCAGAGAAGGGCAGCAAAGTTGGTGAAGGGTTTGGAGCACAAATCTGAGGAGGACCGGTTAAGGATCTGGGGATGTTTAGTCTGGGCAGAATGAGTCTCAGCGGGAAACTTGTTGCTCTCTATAAGTACCTGAAAAAAGAGATTTGTAGTGAGGTGGGGCTGGCCTCTTCTCCCAGGTAACAAGTGGCAGGATAAGAGGGAATGCCTTCAAGTTGCAGCAGGGGAGGTTCAGTGTGGATAGTATGAAAAATGTTTTCACAGAAAAGGTTGTCATGCATTGGCGTGGAGCTACCCAGGGAAGCATTTGAGTCACCATCTCTGGGAGATATTGAAAAAGACGTGTAGATGTGGCACAGAGGCACATGTTTTAGTGGTGGACTTGGCAGTGCTGGGTTAATGAGCGGACTCGATGATCTTAAAGGTCTCTTCCAATCTAAATTATTCTGTTATTCTATTCTTATTATGCTGAATCATTGCTTTTATTTTGGGATCTTATATTTTGGAGACCAGCATTTTTGTGCATAAAAGGAAGATATGTTATCTTCTGACTCCTTTTGCATAGGTTGGCTTTCTGCAATGATTTTAATGAAGTATGTATTTCATATGTGTGTGTATATATATATATATATATATATATATGAAAAAATCTGTAACACACCTAATCATCTCTCTTATCTCCTCCTCATTATAGCAGAGAATCTTATGTTTTTACATTATTGTTTCCCTCTCATCAATGAATAAATTTGGCTTCATATTTTGATATAGTTAGTGATGAAAGTGAAAAGCCCTGAAATTCTTACTAAAACATTGATTTCTACATTTTGTTGGCTCGCTTTCATTGCAATTTCACTGCAGCTTTTACATAATTAAAAAAAAATACTACTTCTGCATTCGTTTGTATACAAAACCAAACCAAAAAAAAAAGCCTGCCTTTTTTCCCCACAGGAATATTTTTGAGAAAAACATTGATTTTTCTCTTTGTTGGAACTATAGATGTAAGCTATGTGGAGATTTTCACGATGTGTATCTATTTCTGGCATTCCTGCAGAAATTTCTGCATTTCAGAGCAACACATTTCTTTCTGTGTAAATGGGTGGAGACATTAAGATAGAATGCTGCTTATGAAATGCTGTAGAATTAAAAAAAAAAAAAAAAGTTCTCCAAAAGCAAAACTACTAATAAAGGGCATTTCCCATGGATTTGTCTTACATTTTAATTCTGTGGTGTCCAGTAATGCTCAAATCTAGATATATTACTTTATAGAAGACTTCTCTGAAAGCAAGCTGTGAAGAAGGCACAATGAGACTGCCCAGTTGCTCCTACTGAGGTGAGTCACTGTGGTCCAGAAATGCACACCCCAGGGAGTAAACTGCAATGGCAGACACTTGAGAAAAGAAATTCTGGACCCCCTCAGTGAGTTAGTGGACTGGTTTGAAATGGGTGCTCAACATCATTCTTCCACAGCAAAGTGTTTGACTAATTGTGGCAGGAACTTTCCAGATGGGAATTTCTTGCAGTGCTGGAGATTCCCCCCGGGCAACAATTTGTATGCTCAAATGTGTTGATTGCTATCCTGACTGGAATGTCCTAGAGATGCCCAGGCTGTTTCTCCTGTAGAACTGATATGTATGCATAGACAAGACACTTGAAAATAGTAGAAATTGTTCCTGCAGCTGCAGAAATGGTCACATAACTCATTTTTTAATATGTAATTAAGATACTTAAGAGCTGTTTTGTATGTAGCTAAAATAATCCTGTGCTGTAGATGGTCATGTAGGACCATGAGCCAACCAGATTAGAACTGAGCAGAGCAGCAGCTCTGGGAATCTCAAAGACAGTGCTGCAAAGACACCTGCAGCAGAGACTTCTGTCACCACTGGACAGCAACTGGCAGTCACGTTTGAGGGATCTGATTCCCTATGCAAGTGTTGTCATTTGCCAACAAACTTCCTGCGAAAGCTAAAAAGTCAGGATCTCTAACTGACCTTGTGAATTTTTCATCTCTTTTCTGTACTGCCATTTGGCTTTAGCACATTGCAAAATGCTCTGCTCCACTGGGTTATATGGCAGTGGTTCAAATATTTTTGTGTCTTTCTTCCACCGTCCAGGTGAATGCTCTAGTGGACAGGTTCTTCTAGCAAAGCTGATCACTTTCTTCACTGATCATATTCCCAAACAAAAGTAATCCCTTTAAAGTTGTGACCTCAGAAAATTTATTTTAACTCCCAAATACAGCTAGATAGAGATAGGTGGCAAGTGTTTAGAGAGAGCAAACCCCCTCATTGGATTTAACTTCTTAAATTTTAAGTTGTGATTTAGCAGTCAACTGTCTCTTACTTAGGGGTAGACTTCTAATTTGAGAAGTTTAAATTCCTTCTACTATGAATAAAAAGACATGATTCAAAGACACAATTCATCCTACTTCCAATAGATATTCCTATTTCTCTCCATGGATTAAAAAGACATCTTTGGGTGTCTAGGTTAGATCCTAGTATTTATTTTGCAGATATTGAAAGTTAGGCAAAATCTGCTCACAGGGTCCAAGGCTGTGCCAGGAAAAGCACTGGAAGCAGGTAAAGGAAGATGCTCCTCCCTCTCCACTCAGCCCTGGTGAGACACCTCTGCAGTGCAGTGTCTACTCCTGGGCTCCCCAGTGCAAGAGACATGGACATACTACAGAGAATCCAGAGAAGGGCCACAGCAATGGTGGAGAGGCTGAAGTATCTGACACAGGAGGAGAGGCTGAGAGAGCTGGGGCCATTCAACCTGGAGAAGAGCATGATCTGGGGGATATTACCAAAATGTATAAATAGCTGAAGGGAAGGAGTAAAGAAGTTAAGAAGACAGAGCCACAATCCTCCCAGTGGCACTCAGTGACAGGACAAGGGGCAACAGGCACAAACAGAAATACAAGAAATTCTGGTTAAACATAAAATTTATTTTTATAAAATAATTTTTTTTATTTTTTTATAAAATTAAGAATTTTTATTCTGCAGGTGGTCAAACACCAGTACAGGTTGCTCAGAGAGATATATCATCTTCATCCTTGGAGATATTCAAAATCTGACTGGACATGGACCTGAGCAACCTGCTGTAATTAACCCTGCTCTGAGCAGAAGGTTGGACTAGTCTATCTCTGTCTCCAGAGGTGCCTTCCCATGATTCTGTGATTTTGTGGAAATCATTACAATTCATAGCATCTATGTTAAGACTAGTAAACTATTTTATATCTTAATTTGTTTCTTTTTATAGTTTTTTCTTATTTCTAAGGAATGTGTCATATCTCTAGCATAACCTTTCAAGAAATTTTTCTAATTTCAAAGATTTTATGACTATCTTAAACAGACCTTCCCATAAAAAATTTCATAAATAATGAACCTGAGAGAATTGTCTAATATTTAAGAAATTGGCCTCATGTCAAAAAAAGAAAATATGTAAAAGGGGCTTGGACTTCTGTTTGTGAATCTGACTGTATTTAAATATGAGAGTCTTATATCTGAATAATTGTGCAATACAAGTTAATCTTATATGATCTTTGTACAGAGCTTTATCTTGAAACCCTCACTCAGGTAATAGAAATTTTCTCTAACTAAAGATCAAGAGGAAAGTACTTTGAAGATATATTGCTACATTATGTAAATTTGAAAAATTTACTGTGCATTTGGAACATGAATTTCATACTCTGACCTAATTCTTGCCTACAAGTATGCTATGAACATACTGAAAAAATGGAAAATTTATCTTTTGATCTCCAACTCTGCCTAATTAGGACAAAAGACCTGTTTTCAATAATAAAACAAAAATACTCCATAGGAGAACATTGCGGTTTGTTTTATTTTCATGTGTGAAGTTAAACATGTAGAATACTCCTGCAAGAAATTTATAGCCATAGAATCATAGAATAGTTTGGATTGGGAGGGACCAACCACCACTGCCATGGAGAGGGACGCCTGTCACTAGACCACGTTGCTCAAATCCACGTGCAACCTGGCCTGAAACACTTCCAAGGATAGGGCAGCCCCAGCTTCTCTGCACAACCTGTTCCAGTGCCTCACTATCCTCACAGTAAAGAATTTCTCCCTAACCTCTAATGTAAACCTACTCTCTTTCAGTTTAAATCCCTTCTTCTGTCACTACAGGCCCTTGTAAGAAATCCCTCACCAGCTCTCTTGTAGACTCACTTCAGATACTGGAAGATGCTCTGAGGTGTTCCTGGAGCCTACTCTTCTCCAGACTAAACAACCCAAACTCTCTCTGTCTTCATAGGAGAAGCTGATTGTGTTCATGGCCCTTGTCTATCACTTGGAGAAAGACATTTTCATCAACACATTCCAGGAACCTTCTGTTTTGCTTATGCCTGGCTGTGTTGTCCCTCCAGCAGATATCAGGGTGGTTGGAGACCCCCATGAGGACTAGGGTCAGTGAATGCAAGGCTGCTCCAATCTGTCTATAATGCGTTTCTCAATGCCAGTCCCACAGTCTGAAGTAGCCGGACCCCAGGCTGTGGCACCAGTCCTGTATCCACTTGTTGATTTTTGAGATTCAGCTGGCTCTTTCAAATCCCTTCCCTTTGACCAGGAGGATTGAAAAAACTACCTGCACTCCAGAGTACCTTACCACTCCTGCCAGTGCTCTGTAATCCTTGATACACCTCAGACTGCTCCTGTCTGTATCACTGGTGCCCACGTGAAACACCAGCAGTAGATAATAGCCAGTGGACTGTAAGAGGCTTGGTAGTCTCTTGGTGGCATCACCGATGCAAACACCTGGTAAGCAGCACACCTCTCTAGAGTGTGCATCAGGCTGGCAAACGGGTATCTCTGTGCCTCTCAGAAGAGAGACACCTTCTACTATCACCCTTCACCTGTTCTTAGTTGCTCTGGTTGTTGTATGATGAGCAGATTGGGCTGCCTTGCTGAGCTCCAGCATCTCTTCTGATGTGTGTTAAATTAAAATTAGATTTTCTATGTCAAAAGACTCTCAGTACAGCATCTTTGTGATATTGTACTAAATGGAAGACGAAAAAACAATATTCCTACTACTAGAAAAATAGGGTTTAGAGTTTCTGTCTTTGAACCACAGCAAAGTATTTAACTAAAATTCCAGTGAAGCAAATAATGCATCAATAATGTTTGCAATGCTTCCTTAGGTTACTTATGCAAAACAAACATGAGGTTTACTTAACGTCGGCATAACTATTCCCCCTATTAATTTTGATCAATTGCTTTGTGGTCATGTTCATTAGACAGCCCAATCTGAACTGCAATTAGATTTTATCCTTTTAAAAGACAAAGCAGAATCCCAAGTCATTAATTAAAGGGTCTGACTACAGTTGGTTACAAGATGGATGTTGCATACCCTTTAGTGATGACTCAACTCAGCAAAACAGAGCACTTTAGTTTTAAGTCACAAATGCTCTAGCACTAATTGAATGCAAACTTTTGCTCTGGTACAGCTGGAGAAAAGGAAATAATTTCATGTGTAGATTCTTGAAGACATGAAATGTTAATGAGAACCATGTGAATAAGCTAGATTTACATAGGGCAAACTGCAAGTATGAAGAAAACGTTTGAAATAGGAGAGAGTGATTAATATACATTCTTGCACCGTTTATCTGTTGTAAGATTTCTCTCAGATACTGAAAAACATTAAATATTTACTTTTCAGACCCCCTGTATAATACTGCAGTATCCCAAAGGCAAAAACCAATTCATGGTACCCGAGCCTGTTACTTCCTTACTGGTTACACTCCATGGGTGTTGCCCAGTTCTTGCTTTGTGGTAGGCTGCTCCCTCATGCTATCCAAAGTTTAGGACATTCCCCTTTCAGATATGAATAAATCCATATTCTTGGTCCCTCTCCTCCTAAAACCACAAAAATTCTTAAAAGAATTGCTGATCTTTAAGATCTGATGTCATCTGGGCAGACAACAAGCTGCACTCAACCATTCACAAGAACATGTTACACCAAAAGGTCCAGGTTTATGTCTGTGCTTCTCCAAAGATTTCTGGTATGACCATGGTTAATATCAGAGGCATTTTAGCCAGTTTTGAAAGCAGCTATGGTACCTTTAATGCATGAGACTCAGGATTTGGGGGATAAAATGGCAGTATTTCTCAAATTCCCTGGAGTCCTGCAAGGCTCTCAGCACCTGTGGTAACGGGGGAGAAGCTTGAAAAGTGAGATTGAAGGTAAAGGTGAAAATGGAATTCAGTAACTAAAGTTTCAAAGGAATTTTTTAAGGATTTTTTCTTAATTGAAAAAAGTCAGAGTTTTTTTAGATACAGGACTTACTGAGGCTGTCATCTGGTACCTGTTTGGATGTCTTTCCCTTTTCATGAGTTTGGAATAGCAAGATTATTACCTAGAAGCTTTAAAAGAAGAAGGAAAAGCTGCTTGTTGCTAACGAGGGAAAAATATAACGCAGACCTTGGCAATAAGGGCCTGCAGCTCTACCAGTCATCTCAGCATGCAGCCAGAGTTGCTAACTCAGCTATAAGAGAGCCAAAGCACACAGAGAGGCTTTTTGTTTTGGCTTTTTTTTTTTTAATTATCTTATTTTCCATTATTAATAAGAAGCCCACAGAAAATAGAAATAGAAATTGTAGATAAACACAAAAGCCTATTTTTAGTCTGTGAGATATATGAGATGGTACACTGCAGCCACAAGAGGTTATCTTCCACTTCTCTGAAGTTCTCATCATAAGTTTACCTACACAGCTGTCTGCTGCATATTATCTGCCAGAAAGGCTCTCTGGCACTACCAAGTGCCCTTGCACTAGGCTGAGGGGATGGCAAAGAAAAGCCTTGCAGTTAGCTTGAGGAAGGTTGTCAAGTATCTATGTCCTCTAGGATGAGACTGAAAGTGAAAAATGAGCTGGGTTCTCCCATGATCACCAAACAGAGTAAAAAAGTCAGGAAAATTCCACCACCATTCGAACAGCAACAAAACTAAATAAAAAATTGCAATATTATAGCAAGAAAAGGTTTTACTTCAGAGCAGCATTTCTAGCACAGGGAGTCAGAATTTAGTAAATAATATTTTTCATCTGCTTGTAATGATTTTCATGTAGATATTCATAGACCTTGGAAAAAAAAATCTAGATATCAAACTTCTGTTTCATCTGTTTCTGATAGTGAGCAAAACGCTGAACTGAAAGCACCGAGGTAAATCATTATGTTCATCAGATTGTCTTCAGCAGACAACTGGCAGCAAAAATCATGCCCAGATTTGTATGTGATACATCATTCAAGATTAGAGACAGTTTAAGAAAATTTATCCATGAATAGGAGGAAAAAAATAAAAATCCTCCTGCTTTTCCTGTTTGTGGGGAATCTGAAGAATTTGTAACTGAATAAGCTGATAAAGAGCTTTCATGCTGAATAATGTTTAAATCAAAATATGGGAAAAGGTCTATAATTTAGGTTACTAAAAGAAAATAATATTTACATGAACAGCACAAAACTTTCAATGTTACTAATCTAAGGAAAGAATGTGCTGGATTTTCAGTTCAAAATTACTTCTATGCACACTTAAAGCATAGAAGTTGGAAGCAAAATGAAATATTTGAAATCATAGAACTGACAATTTCACCCATGTTATTTCTTCATGAAAATTCTCAATATTTTGATTTCTGATGTTTTTATGGTTTAAATTTTCAACATTTCTTGATCTTTCTGGGACAAAAAATTATTTTCTCATCTTTATTTATTAAGTCTTTTTGAATGGAATAATGAAGACACTTAAAAAGGTGTTTTGCCTATGATTATATATATTCCTTAGAGGAACTACATCCAACCTTAAAAGTAAGAAAATTAAGCATTTGATTGAATATTCATGGAATTACATGAGCATTTTCTCATTGATTTCAGTGGGTTATTTTTCTAGCACAACATGAAGGGCTTCATTTTCAGAAATGCAGATGTATTGTTGCATGTTTAAACACTCATTGGCACATAGCTGCAAACCCTTCCACTGATCATGTGTTGAGACTGTCCTTCCAGTCTTGCAGACTTTTACACATATTGGAAGATGACATGCATATTTGTGTGCCTATCATGCATCTATATGGAAAATAGCATAAAATATTTATATATTTTGGACTACAGCTTCAGATTGAGTATGCTTTTCTCTCCTAAAACGAACACCAAAAAAACCCCAGAAATTGGTAGAAGCCTAGATTTGTTTGGGGTTTTTTGATATATTGCTGCTCATTAGACAACCTCCCTCTTACTAATTCATCACTTTAAAATCAGATTCAGCACAAAGAACCAGTGTGCAGAAGGTAAAAAAAAATATATATGTACAAATTATATTGATCAGTTCACATTAGTGTGAGAGTTAGAAACACCATGGTGTTTCTATTTATCACCATTTGCTTTGATGGGGCACCATTCATTTCACTTATCATTTGATTCCTTTCAATTATTTCTTCTTAGGAAGAAGTAGAATCAGCATTATTTAGGTAGCATTGTGTTTGCTCAACAGGTTTTGTAAAGTCCACTTAAAGAAAGCAGCTGCTAGATACTTGTGCATTGGGTTTAGAGATTTCCTCCAATATCTGTCTAGTTTCTGATTTTAAAATCTATTTGGTTTTTTTTAAGTATTACAGGAAGCCAACATAGATTTAGCCATTTAAGCTCAAAAGAGTGTAACAAAATCATATGACTATGTTTTTGCAGCTCCAGGGTAACACACTTCTGTCTGGAATAATAGTCAGTTTGAAAATCTACCAAGGAATATTGCTGTGTACCTTATTGTTTGGATTGGGGGGTTGGGTGGTTCAGGATTGTGCTGTTTGGGTTTCTTTTTCCTCAATTTTGGAAGCATCGTGAATCATCAGTAAAGACATGGAACACCTGATTCTAAACATAAAATAAAACTGCCAAAATTAGCTCTAGTTTTGCACAACCTGCTTTGGTGCACTGAGTCATTATAGGTAATGCCTGCCACCTCTCACAGGTCTCCTTCCCCTACCATCATCTTCCCCAAGAAAAACCTGAGATAGCTGCATATATCCAAGGGACAACTATGTACCCAAGTTCAGGAAGGGCTCCTGGACTGTAAATCCCAAAGCAGTTCTCTCAGCATTTCTGTGTTACTCCCTACCAACCAGCTGGACATGTTGGGCATCGTGAATTTAATCCTAGAGAGTTGGGCATCATGAATTTAATTCTAACCTCCAATTTGCTCTGGGAATTGCATTGCTGGATCCTGACATCTTAGGCAATAACAACAGTTTCTTGTATAAGCACCTATCCCTCAGCTCCTTTGTGAATTTCAGCCTTACTCTTTAAGTATCAGAGGATGCAATATGGTGAATAAATACAAAAATGATGCCCAGGAGGATGAGGTGACAGTCAAATGTCAGATGTAAATTTACAAGTGTGAGTTGATACATCTCTAATGAGCTGCTTTTACTTTTAGTGACAATTTTTGCTTCTATTTCTGGCATTTTATGTGACTCTGGGCTTCTCTTGCTCCAGTCCTGGACACCTGGATGTTAAAGAATATTGGAAAGGAGGAAATAGAGTTGGTGCTGACACCAAGGAAACAGTACATTTGAGGATCCAGGACAAATTCCAGTAAAGCAATATGGACAGTACTTGTCTCTCAGTATTTGGCTCATTGCACTTGGGTGGAAGAGGACTTTGACTTCCATGAAATGTTGACTGCTCTTCTCTCAAATGTTTCATTTGGCCCTCCTTTACAGGAGATTGTCTTTCTGGGTGCCATTTTCAGATTGCCAGTTAATCACTGCGCAGACCCTGCCATTAAAGACTTCCCTGTACTTCACTTAGCCCCAGCTGAAAATGAAGACAAGGATGCTGAAATATTTAGCAGGGGGCTTTGAGAGCCGTGGAAGAGAAGCACTGTGTTTAACACTGCCTTGTGAGACACATGCCACCCCTTGAGCCTCACAAACATCTGTCTTTCTCTGGGTAGTAGAAGGAGACAGGGGAAAAATCATATTCAGTTGTGAGAAAGAAAAGCAATTTTCCATAGCTTTTTAAAGAAGGAATTACATAAAGATGTTCCTGAAGTCAGAAGTCCACAAATATTCCTGAACCACCACAACAATTACACAATCCCAACAATTTCTGTGCCAGAAACCCTCTGGCAGCTAAGGCTCGTCCTATTTGGCTCCACGACTCTGGTCTGTGACAAAACACTAACCAAACTCATGGCAAATAGTACAACCGGCATCCTCCTGACCTCTCTAAATAGTATACAAGTGTTGTGATTAGAGGTCAGGAATATATCTGCGTATGTGTTTTGTTTGTTTGCAGAACAGGGACTCATGGGGGCACAGCAGGGCAACTCGGCCTCCATCTGTTGTGCAGAGCTATGTTTTCTTTCTGCAAGGTATACAAGAAATAACCAACACTTCATTAGGAAAGAATATTTTGACCTTCCCTTTAAAACATGCCTTACTTTGCCTAAGAAGCTATAGCTTGATGGCTCTGACCTCACCAACCAGTAGCACTGAGAAGACAAAATAGTCACAAGAGAAGCACAAAAAAACAGTTTGTGCACTGCCACAAACATCTTGAAGGAACATGTGGAAGCTACAGGCTCTGAGGTTTTTTCCCATCTCTTACATGGTGCTTCCCTAAGCTACAGGAGTTATGTGAGAGTGGAGACCACTGACATATTCTGTCCCTTGCAATGTGTGGAGAACAGGCATGTTTTATACAAAACATAGGATACAGCAACAAATTCTCCTCTGAATATTGCCCTGAAAACTTTGAAAGGAGATTCAAGTGCTTTAAGTGGCACATAGATGTTTGATGATTTTTACAAAAATCTCTTCATAATCAAACTTAGGTGTCTCCACCTTATAGGCTGCCCAGTCCTTATCTGCAAAATCCTATAAGGACTTGCAGAAGTTTGGGACAAACAGTTTCCTTCCCAGGCAGATACCAGCTCTGCCCCAGTCCCACCCTTATGCTACCCCAAGACAACTCCAGGACAACACTCAGCTCATCACCAGGCCCCCCTGTCTGCCTCAAACCTTTAATGTGATGATTCCAACACAAAACAATATTACCCAGTCATTCAGTCAAAAATCCCATGTTCTTGGCAGTGGGGGAGGAAGGTAAGGAAAGGGAGAAAGAAGAAGCAGACAGATATGGAGAAAAGGTATAGGGATTTCTGAGATACCTGGCTAGAGTGGTTGTACAAGCCATGATTGTGTTAGACAAACAGAATCTATATGTTGAAGTTTGTGAAAGGGCACAATCTGCCAGACATTCCCCATCACGAGAAGTGAACGTGCTTCTGACTAAAGTTTTCTTCATAAATACTTTCCTTCTCTAAAGGGCAGCATCTGGACTTTAGAGTGCTATCATAAAGCCTATCTTTTGGGGTACAAGATGTGCGGCATAGGAGTAGTTTAGACAGTAAACTTGGAAGGCTATTAGACATCAGGAAAAATACCAAAGGCAAGAACAAGTGCAATTAATAAAACATAAAACATTTGCTCCATAAAAATCTATGATATCATCATTACTGCTTCAAATTAGTTGAAGAGTAATTACCCCCAAGATGTTCCGGCACCTTCTACATCTTGCTTGCAAAAGTTTGACAAAACTGGAAAGACGTGGTAAAGATAAAGATATAAAACTGTCTTGGATTAACAAGGGAAAAAGAATTAAAATATTTTAAGTGGAATGACAA
Source organism: Margarornis squamiger (assembly GCA_035222235.1). NCBI lineage: Eukaryota > Metazoa > Chordata > Aves > Passeriformes > Furnariidae > Margarornis > Margarornis squamiger. The sequence continues at coordinate 20,391,718 of JAWWTY010000077.1, forward strand.
TACAAACAAAATCAGACAGCACTAGTTATCTGTGTAGGTAACAAGCACATGCAGTATCTGAACCACAGTGAAGGTGACCTTGCATAGTCTCATCTGATAGAAAAGCAGATTAAAATTCCTATCTATCTCAACTATTGTCATTACCACTTTCAATAAACAATACAAACCTAGTGGAAGAATCCAGCTGATTGTTTACGTGAGCAAGTGCTTGATTTGCTGAAACTGTGCTGCCTTTTGTGCTGAGGTCATTTAGACAAAGAATTTATTAACCACTTTTAGGGGCACAGCAATGTTTTGTGAACAGGGTAGAAAAAGTACTTATGAAGCTTTACTTTAAAGAAGGTGTCCTCACAAGATTTGTGAAATGGGATTCAATATCATAAATATTTCCAGCATCTATTTGTGAGAAGGAAAAAAGGATACCTCTATATCCCAGTGTTGTAAAGGCAGCCGAAAATTCAAGGTTAAGGTTGTCTTTGAAACATATTCCTCCTCTATCCTTTGAGGCATATTCCGCCCTCTTTCCTAGACCAGGTGAAATTTACTGGAGACAGCAAGTGTGTGCTCCAGGAAGGGGTGAAGGTGGTGAGCCCAAAAACCCTTTGGTGCACTGAGTGAGTGTCAGGTACAGCAGAGGAACAGGCATCTCTTTCATGCCCAAGGCAAAAAAAGAGAGAGGGGGGAGGATGTGCTGAGAATGTACGGAGAAAGTGAAGGGAAAGAAAGATGGGCTGCTGGATGCCCTTCCCTCCCACCAGATCCTGAGAAGAACAATACTGTGCTCTATACTGTGCTAAAACATGACATTTAGACTTAAGCACTTTAAACAGTCCCCTGAGCTATGTTGAGGGTGCAGAACAGCTGTATGTATAATTAAGTAAAGTTAATTACAATAAATTAACTAGAAAACCAGTCACAGCTTTTATTCCTAAAAGTTCTGTTGTTGTTGTCAGAGTTGAAACTGCTGCAGGGCAAGATGCTGGGCCATCCCAGATTGTCAGAGATCTAGTCACTTAGTTTCATTTTTAAAACAAATTTGGTAACTGGAAAATGTTGGAGTAATAGGAAGGTTGTTCATGTATTCCAAATATAGCAACTACACAAGGCTGCTGATCTCTCTGGGATAATTGTAGAGCTGAAGTACATGCCTTCTCTTTCTTTGGCTACAGAAGACTTCAGAATGCTCAAGCTGGCACCGAAATATGCTGTGAACGTTTCCTTTGGCCATCTACCCAGCCATGTCTGCACAGCTCTACTCTAAAACTGTTACAGGTGCAAAAACCTTTGTTCTAGCTCATATGTTTAAACATAACACAGAGTCCAGTGAACATGTAGTGCATTTCCACGGAAGTCAGCGAAGTTACATAAATATGCTGTTAGTGAGCCATGTGAGAGAGCACGGTTTGCCTACCCATTTATTGAGATTCCTGTTTCAAGTTGTGCCAGGAAAAAAGAGGCAACCTGCCAGGAGCAAGCTTTATTCTATTGCATCTGGTGGAGAATGTAATGCAACTGGATGAATGGTAAAAACTTGATTTACGGTGGCATCACTGCCTTGAGGATCAACTCTGGGAAGAACAACACACAGTATTGGTTGCAAAAGTTTTCTGAATGTTGAGCAGAATTTGGCTCTAGCTGAGGAAATGTATGAAGTACAAACCTCTGGAATCGAGGCAAAGACACCAGGAAAGTGTCATTGTTGCCTTTTTCCTCCTTTTTCCCAGAATATCTGCTGTTGTCCACTCTCAGAAACAGGACAGCGAGCTGGAAGATCTTTGATCTCACCTTATATGAGTATGATGATTGCACAGTCTGCTCCTTCAGTTTCTGCTCCTTCAGTTGCAGGATGTATTCAGGAAGGAACAAATTGTGGTTCAGCTGGCACACAGCAAAGAGAAGCCAAAGGCTGTGAAAATTCCTCCTGTGCCTCAGTGCTGGATGCTGGATTTAAAGACCAGATTGTGAGAGGGAGAGCGATCTTTCTTTGCAGAGTAATGACTTTACTTTGTGCAAGGAGAAAGGAATTATATTGGCAGAAGCTTTGATTCTGCCTTCTCCCCACAACAAGGCAGCTCCCTGTGCTAGACTGCTCCATGCATCACTGCTTCAAAGTGCTTGCTTTTCTCCAACCCCCTCCTGGAACAGTGCAAAAAATGCCCCTCCGTTGCCCCAAACTGGGGTAAAACCTGGAGTGAGCCTCATAGCAGCAAAAATACCATTGAAGACTACATTTAATTCATCTGCATTTACCTTATTGGATAAGAAGGGATGTCACCACAGTAAAGATTTTTAGAATAAAAATGAGTCAGTAACTATCTTTAAAGGACTCAGTTTAAGGGTAGGCGTAATGCAATCCACACAGACTGTGAAATTATTCTCATCAGGAGGCTTAAAGCAATGGTTCTGGGAACCAAGGTGAATTAAAGTTTGACCTTCTTTTTAATACTGTCTTTCTTGCCACTTTCTCTTAAATACATATACACTTGTTCTCAGGTTTCAGGAATGAGCTGCATTGATTCTGTTTTTGGAGATCAGTCATAGTGGTAAACAGCAAGTCTCTGTGATTTATGACCGGGCTTGCTGATAGTACCTTAGAGACATCTGAGGACCTGCAGCTGAAGATCCAGCTTTAGGAACCAGGAATTTAAGCCTTTCAGGTATAGCTTTGCCAGCTGTGGTCATTTGTGAGATGAAAATAAATCAGATAAGACAGCAGTGATTATTACCAGCAATACTGATCACTGTTCAGCCCATGAAAAACAGACTGTTCTGGTTTTATAATATTCTTCAACATCCTCTTTCCCCAAGCCATCATTGATCAGTCCTTTAAAAAAAGCTAAACATGCAAAATTTATAATAACACCAATAGTAATGAAGAGAGATTGTCAGAACTATTATGCATGTCATAAAGTTGACAAAATTAGTAGAAAATGTTTTCACAGATTAAGTATTCAGACCAGTCAAAAGTGCTTTTGTTGCTGTATTGACTCACAATGTGATTTCATACCAGCTACTCTAAGAACACAGCTACTGTGTGCAAGTCCTGGTTAGTCATCCTAAATGACAGTAATACAAAGTAAAACTGTATTTGTGAACACTAAAATTAATTATTGTGTTTTCTTGCTGTTATACTTGGTGAAAACAGGGGTAGTACAGAACACACTCTTGCCATAGCCATGCTCACACCATTATCTTTCTTTTCTGTCTGACAATGATGGATATAAAGGTTTCCTATATTACAGATAAACCCGTCAGTGGCAGGAAAGACTGAGTTGGAAATGACTCTCCTTAAACCCCTAGCTTTAAATTCAGCAATTTTTGCTGCAAACTAAGTGATACAAGAATAAACTTGGCTACACAGGCTGGATGTTGCCATGATATTGACAGAAAAGGCTGTTGTGCATTGCAGCTTCATTTCTGGCTGCACAGCATGAAGCAGAGTGCTTAGGGGGAAGTCTACCACCCTCTGAGCCACTGCTAAATCTGCCCTTTGGTACTGATGGGAAAATGTCAGAATGCCTGAGACTTGTAAGCTGGTTTGTAACATCACATCATTTGACACAAGCACAACAGCAGCAGCAGCAGCAGCAGCTAACAACTGTGGGGGAAACCCTGCAGGTAAATGGCACATCTGTATTGATCAAGAGCCGCTTAGGAAGGCATTGAAAACATGCCACTCTTTATTAGCAGTGATTGAAGGCACAAATTTTTAAGACTGGGAGGAATCATTATGATTTGATAGTCTGATCTCCTGTACAACACGGGTCAGGGGAATCCTCTGGCACAAGGCCAACTGCCATGTTTATAGGGCATATTTTCTAGGAAAGAAAGTGTAACCTTATTTTTTTAAAAAGTCTTTGAAAGAACAGCTGTCTCAGTCCTTCACAATGTGCCCCAGTAGCTAATCACACTCAGTAGTACTGTACTCTACTCTACTACTCTTAGTAATCTCTGATAATAGGTTTATAGACATTAAGAGTAAAACTTGAACAACTTTGGGCAACTTCAGTTGTGGTCTGCAACTGTGCCAGTCACACTAGGTGCCTTTCACAGACCGTAGAGCAAATAGAAACTTTAAGGGAGTGATTCATCTAACCTGTTTTAGACATCTACTTCAGACTGAGATGAATTGTGCTTTACAATCCACTGAGAGTATTGCTTAGATCTGTATTGACACACAGAGCTTCTAGATGGACCAGCTCAGGTACAGACATCTATATTTAGCCAGATGAATCCTACCATCATGCATGACTTCTTTCAGCTGAAGAGTTTGGCCTCTCTCAGTTAGATACTTTTGGATTATAAGCAAACTATTCCTTAGCCCTGCCGCGTTCAGGGAAATATAACAGGGTTCCTTAGTATTTGACTTGTTTCCTAGTGCTAAAAAATATTCCTTCAGTCTTCAAATTTTCAGTTTCCTTCTTGGACTGTGAATATCAGAACTAGAGAACTGATCATATATCAGGATGGTAAATATATCAGCAGCAGGAACAACAAGATATGACTAGCTGTAGTAGGTTAGACCCAAGGTTCATCTAGATGAATGTCTTGCATTTGACAGAGACGTGTAATGTATGATTCAGGCAAAGTTTAAAAAAGAAAGTAAGTGAGTGATATTTTCTAGACTGCTTTACCATCCTCCACTGTATGACAAATACAGACACCTCTGTGCTCAAGAGTGCTCCAGGGAAGCAAGAATTTGTCTCACTAGCATAAGCTTCTAGTCTCCATAATCGTAGAGTCATAGAAAACTTTGAGCTGGAAGGGACCTTAAATATCATCTATTTCCAACCCCTCTGCCATGATCAGGAGCATCTTCCACTAGGCCAAGTTGTTCAAAGCCCTGCACAACCTGGCCTTGAACACTTCCAGGGATGAGGCATCCAAAGCTTCTCTGGGCAGCCTATTCCAGTGCCTCACCACCTTTGCAGTTAAGAATTTCTTCCTAATATCTCACCCAAACCTACCCTCTTTCAGCTTAAAGTCATTTCCACTTGTCTGATCTCCACGTACTCTTGTAAAAAGTAATATTGTATGCCAATTAGTTTAGTAGTTTACTTATGGAGCATTTAAAAAAATAATCTTTTGTTGTTGCTGTTTTGAATCTGCCACTCGGTTTTCACATTCTTACTTGAGATCATCCTGTTTATCTACCTTAGTGGTTTCTTGCCACAGCACTGAGCAGCAGATTATCTGCTACAAACCCCAGGATGTTTTTCAGAATTTCTGTTTCTAGAGGTGTGTTCATTAATGTAGCAATCTTTGTCTCTGACATTTGGGCCTGTACCAAATTGTTTAGCATTACCTATCCAGCCTGCAGTCTCAAGAGGAAGCACCAAGAGACAAGAGCTGTTCTCTTTGCATTCTCCTTGGTGGAGGAGGGGAAATTCCTCAGTGCTGCTTACAGCTTTGTAAACAGAAGTATAGAGAAGTGCTCTGTTAAAAATTGTTATGAATGAGCAAAAGCTTTCTAAGATATTCTGGCCCATTATTGTCTGCCATATTCTTCCTTCTCAAGTAAGACCCTGGGAGCACGAGAAACAATTCAGAGGCTATAATTAGACTACAAATTAAGCACAATCTGCAGTCTAGATGAACCTCAAACAAATCTTTTCTTTACTGGTTTGTATGCCTAGGTTTTTTTTACCAGTAACATAGGAGGTGGCATGGCACAAGCCGAGACATCAGTGCAGAATTGCTACCTGGCAGGCTAGGCTTAAGTGAAGAGAACATGCAGGAGCAACTGATGCCTGTGAGTGGAGAGGTTATGGAAACTGAAAGCGGGTGTACCAGCCAGCAGAGAGGCACTTCCTTAAAAACCAAACCAAACCAAACAAAAACAAAAACAAAAAAACCCAACCAAACAAACAAAAAACACAAACAAACAAACAAACAAAAAAACCCACAGAAAACCCCACAAAAAACACAATGAAGTATCCAGAATTGGGAGTGTGTAAAGGTGAGAACCATGAATATCCATGGCCCAAAATCCTTTGACTGAGAAGAACTTGGGACCAGCAGTAGAGCCCATCCACAACCCCTCAGTGTCTTTTCAGACACAGGTTGCAGGAGACTGTATGTAATCAGACAGCTGTCCTTCCCCAGCACACTTGTCCACAGCACAACAAAGATGCTTCTAAGTCAGGTAAGAAATAGTCCTGCTCCCTTGCCGAGAGGATGTTGTCACAGCTCAGTTTGACAGTGCTGGCCTGGTGCAGGGGTGGTGTTCATGCCGTGGGACACATCCAAGTTGCAGCACGATGTTAACAGAAGCAGCAGCATGTGTGGCAGTCTTGCCACCGTGACTGTGACAGTCACTCCACCCTTTCTGATTTCCCGTTTCTCACTATATTTAAATCTCACTTGTGCTACTGATTGATGGTCTGTGGCACTTGTAGAAATATCCTCTGTGTTTTTTCCCTGACTTGCCTCTGTCAGATCACACAAAACAAATTTCTGGAGAAGAAAATAGGACTTTCAGCCTATGCAACATAGCCAAAAATAGTTAACTCTTAAATGTCATTTACAATTTTATCTTCTTCCTCCTGGAGGTAGAAATGCTCCTGGCATCCTCTGTAGGAAAGATGCTTGCCAGAGGGTGGAATGCATGAAAAAGGATAATTTCCTGAATCATCCTACGAAGGCGGCCACACTATGGAGGAGGAATGGAGAGACCTCTTTGCTTCTTCCCTGTTTTACTCCATCTGGAGATGGATGTTGAACACAGGGAGTAGGAGGCAGAGGGGAGGCACATGGGGAGTTTTGTACCTCCCACTTGTCACATTTGAAGGCACCATCCCACTCGCACAGGCTTGCCCTCTCCTCTTTAGGCTGTTCTTTCATATATTAAAGAAGACCAGGGAGCTATACCAAAGCAGACATTCTACATTCAAGTTAAAACAGTTATTTTATAGTTTGATATTTTCAAACGCACTGTGGCTTGCTCTGTGTGCAAAACCTAAGCACAAACCCTGGATCCTGCTCAAAGCCTCAGACATGAGGGGTCAGTCTTTATACAGATCCCTCATAAAAGTCAATTTTTGTTGCCTGTGGAGATGAAAAGAAGGAAAGGTAAAGGTTTCAGGATATTTGGGACATGCCTAGTTCTGTGGGAGCAGTACCTGTGAGAAAGACATACCAGTCTTGCTACATCTATTAAAAAAAAAAAAAAAAAAAGTAAATTGCCCACTATAAAAATTCCATACCAAGAAATATTTGACTCATCAATGCTCAGGCAGCAACTGGTATATCTCATGCTACTAGAAATATGAAGGGTTTATAGTGATGGAGATGTCAACACACATTCAGAGAACAGAACCTTCCACCACCAGGCTTTCATTTTTACACGATCAACAAAAGGATTTTCTCGAGGTAATCAGACAACCAAAAATCCTTATTGTAATATACCCTTTTGTGCACTAAAATGTGGCATTGAAGTGCCCTCTGATTATATAATCTTCATATTTCAATTGACTAAATATTACCTGTGCTTGTATATATGTATAGGAATAGAAAGAAGAAAATTATAGAACTTATGAAAAGATTTAGCATTAAAAAATGGTTTAGGCTGTCATCAGAACAGCTAAATAAAATTATATATGAGATAAGTAATTTCAGATTTAGTAAGGATTTTGCAATCTGATTGTGTCAGTGATCTAAGAGACAGGTTTCTGCTGACACCACTGTCTCCTGAAGACTCTATGACTATGGCCCAGGTCACTTTTTCCCTGGCTCTAGTTGCTCACCCACACAAATACAACTTAATCCAGTGTATTTGAATTGCCACAGATATGTGGATCTATAGGATCTGATGGATCTATATTTTTCTTAAATTTAGTAGCTCCATGTCTGAGGAAAATTTGGTATTGGAACTGCAGCATCAAAAACCAAGAACAAAAATCCTGTGGAGCTGTAGGTCCAGGGTGTAGTTATTGCCCCCAAATCAGTCGGCTCCAGAGCAGTACAGAGTGAAATGCCTCGTGGCAAAGAGCACCTGAGCTGACCAGTAGTTCAATATGCACTTTGCTTGATCTTTGTATCACCACCGAGAAAGGATAAAGCTTCATGTCTGCCTATGCAAGGTGAATATAAATTGTCATCGTATTTGCTATCAATACAGTAGCACAAACATAAAGACAAAGCTGAGCAGATCTGCATCTCTATGGAATATGAGGTCATAGAGATGACTGACACAACTGTTTCTGCAGGATTTGCAGTAGTATAAATATGAAAACTGACTTTGAATCAAAACGATCTTATTAAATAAGCATTCATGTCAATGGCATGGACAACACTTTTATTTTATCAGACATATCCACTTACTCCACTAGTCCAACAAAGCATTGTGCATCGATTTGACAAAGATACTGTCAAATCATGTTGAGTGACTGCTGTTGATACCAATACAAACCTTAATTTATATTCTGGAAATGTGCCCTCTCTGCCATCTTGGATCTTCCTATAAAATATTGTAAGATGCATGAAAAAAATCTATTCTGCATTTTTTCAGATTTATGACTCTCAAATGAAAGAAGGAACAGAAATAATCTTTCCATTTGTCAGCCTGTCACCTACATGGAACAAGCACAGCTGCTGCTGATGCAAGAAAATTCTATTACAGGTGCAAAATGGACATTTTCTTCACAATTTTTTATTAATTCAGCATAAAAATCTATGAAATCTTAGGGCAGTAGAATACTCATTTCATCTTATGAACAAAAAGACAAATTCACTGCAGATTTTGACTTTGTTATTTTATGCAGCTGAAAAGCTAGCAAATTCTGTGTAGTGCTCAGAGATGCATGTGGCTGGTTTTAAGAGAGGTAATACGCACAGCTGCTCTTTCACTCGTCTTCCACCAGGGAGAAATGACGGGAGTCCCCAGAAGCTCCTTTGAAAGTATCAGGGAACAAAGGTCACCCACTCCAGCAACCTTGCTTGCTTGTCTCCTCAGTCAGTTATAGCTGAGCACCATCTCCAGACTCAACATAACTAGAAATAAGGTGCAGAGTGCTTTGCTGTGTGCTTCCCTTTCAACCATTCACTCCCTGGGAGGAAGCAGCCATCTCATCCTTTCACAGTAGTTCATCCTGAATCCCATTTAACAAAGGACCACTGCTTCCTGCCCTGGCCTAGTGTAGTCAGACCCTGCCTTACTGTCTTTTGTTCTCCTGAGTTCTTTGAAACGACTTATTTTCCTCAAATTTGCATAGGTGCCTTTCTCTCCCTCCTTTCACTCTTCCCCCTCCTGTCCCGTCTGTAACCTGAAGACCCCTGATGCTTGGGGTTTGCCGGCACCTTGCAAAGGGATGTCCTGCTGTCCCCCACCTTTCTGCCTTTTGCCTCTCTTCCTCTCCAAAGGTCTGAGGAGGACAGAGAATTGGAAACTACTAAATACCAAGAGGAAAGAGAATCAAAGTGCAAAATGTACCTAAGATGGAAAAGCTGTTTCCTATCCCAGAAATCTCCAAGAATACATATATGAAATTAATGCCAAGTGTTTGTCCTAATCTGTCAATGCAGATGCAGCATGGTATGACTTTAAAAATAAAGAAACTAATATTTGCAATCTTCTTTCATTTAAGAAAAGAAGGAAGGCTTGAAATTTAAAAATGAGCTATATACCTGTGAGTCTCATCTGTCTGCGTAGATGACTTCAGTGAGAATTTCAAAGGAAAGAAAAATCAAATTTAAACTGTAAATGGGTAGTGGGTTAAGATGCAAAGTGAGATTATTGAACTAGAATAACCCTATATTTTGAGAATATTAACTGTTTTTTAAAGTATAGAAGAACTAGTCTTTTTGAATGTCAGTACAGAATTTAGCATGATGCCACCTCAATAATTTTTCAGTGTCATGTCAAAGTTCTGAGAGCTGATCTCTGGGAAAAAAAGAAGTTTCCATTTTACTGTTACTTCCAAAAGCAGACTGTGTTTCAAAAACAGAGATCCTATAAAGAAAACAGATTCCAGCATGGAAACTTGATTTTTGCCTTATTTTGAAAAGTTCTAGACTTTATACAATTATTTTCAATTAAAAGACACCTAACACTGCTAGGATAATATAAAAATCTATTGTATTCAGAATTTAGAGATGTTCTGCAGCTCCTATATTTAATGATGTATTATAGACTGGAAGGAAAATTCTTTCATATTCTAATTCCTTACAAATAGAATATATCTAATACAAGTAATAGAAAAAAGGGGAAAATAGCCAGAACCCGCTCTCTTTTGCTTCTGCCATGATGACATGAGTAAAGCTCTGATTTTTTGAGAAAAGTTATTTTAAAGTTTTAAGATCAAGCACTAGATAATTCACCATTTTCATTCTGAGACTACTATGTTTATCCTTTGGTTTTAGTGGAGTTGGCATGCTCATAAATCCCACTTTCCTCTGGCTGTTATTTCTGTCTGGTAAATTATTTTTTTATTCACAAGGCAATAAAAGGTCACTGGAAAGAGGAATATAATATTCACTCTCATAAAATAAAGTTAAAGAGTATTTAGCATTTATATCTTTCCAGGGTGGTAAACAAAATATGGTTTATTTGACTCAATGAAGACCTATGATACTGAAAGAGATAAATCTAATGACTTGTTTTAACAGAATAAGATAAATCTTTCCAGACAAATCTTCAATAATGCCGTGTTGTTCCTGTGAAAGTCCACTACACAATTATACATAGGTGCACATAGAAAGAGCAGCACTTTGGCTCTTACCTGCCAGAATTATTTATGACGTGCACAAGTAGATTTCTTAACCACCTCTGGAAGTACAACACAGTTCTAAAGTGTTACTCTATTAAATTACAAAAGCAAAACATTTCTTAATAAAGTTTAGTACTAAATTGGATCATAAAATTACAGGAATAACAGAGTTTTTCTATTTTTCATCAAGTTCAGTTTTGACTGAGGGCTGGTTCCTGGGATGTCTTTTTGAGAACTAAAGCAAATTAATTTCTTTTGAAAGGAAAATTTAATTCTACTTAGTAGGAAAATCTAATTCTCTAGCTTGGTTTAAAAAGAGATATAGCAGCTAACCAGTAAATGTACCTAAATGTATACCACAGACAGCATAATCCAGATTTTTTTTTAGAACAGAATTGTATGTGAAAACACAGTGAAAGAATGCATAATAAAAGTATGATTTGCATTTTTCAACTACAATATTCACTTCAGTTTTCTTTTTTCTGTGATTTCTTCATATTCACGTTCTTTAAATACAGCCTGGAAGAATGGGAGTTCTGCCAGAGAATCATTCTGGCCCCAAATAGTTCCTTAGCAAGGAGGAGAATTTTATATTCACAGCTCAGATTTTTCCTGGTTGAACTCATCTATTAATTGTGATCTCTTTTGTGGACATATAACAGATTAAAAAAAAAAAAAAGTTATTCTGCCAATGGAGACCTGAAACAAGTTTTTCTCCTAAATCCAGACTCAGTTTCAGAGTTTAGAAAGGGAAGTCAAATAAAACATACTTCTGCATCTGCCCTATGGCTTCTGGTCAGTCTCAGCCTGCTCAGCTCTTTGCAAACCACAGCTCAGTTCATTAATCTACATTTTGCATAAGTAACAGCAGTGGAAGCACTCATTTCTCAAGAACTATTTATTCTTACATTTGCTGGCAGGCTGATGCCCCACCATGGGAGAGGACTATTGTAGGGGATGTCCTTCCCAGTGGCAACAGCACCTGACAGTGTAAGGCCAGTCGTCCAGCTGGAAGGAGGGTGGTGTGGGGGGGTGTCATTTACCCAGCACACAGTTGTGCACCCACTCAGCATATTCCAGTAAGGCAGAATCTTCATAGAAAATGCTGGTGGTGGCCTAAAAAAATTATCTTGCAAAGTTAACATTTCTGTTCTCTGGGAACCTTAGAGCGAAATAACTGGCCCATGTTAACACATGGTGCAGCTTTACATTTCAAGCTTTTACTGAAGGATTACAGTGAAAAAGCCCCATAAATAGCTTTGAAATTCGGTGCAACAATTTCTTTATTCCTATTATTTTTCTCAGAAGTAACTGAAATATTTGTATTTAAAAGGAAGGAAAGAAAGGACAGAAATCTGCTGAAAGGAGGAAGTGAAGGGAAGGGAAGGGAAGAAAAGGAAAGGAAAGGAGGGGAGTTGTAGCATCTGCATCTGCATCTTATGTCTGACAAAGACAAAGAACTGGAGTTTTACAGAAATTGAAACCTTAAGTACATACTGATAAGAAAGAACCTGAAGTAGAGGCATTATCAATAGTTTTGCATAAATGATTCACATTTTCAATCAAAGGCTCTCAAATTATTTCAGTCTAGGAGGTGGGAAAAATGAAAAAGAGAAAAACCAAATCTTGTTACCTAAAGTTAGGAATCTAAAGAGAACTGATTGTGTTTTCCCTTACTGGTTCATTTCCAGCATCCCACTGGAGTTAGGGAAAGTTTCAAGCACTCAGAATCTCCTACAATGCAGCTTTTTTGTTTAGGTGCCTAAGTTCAAGCAGACTATGTTGCTGTTTCTTTCTCGTAAATAAGCCTTAATCCTTACATAGTTTTTCTCTCAATTAGTGATACACCAGACATGTCTGTGAAAAGAGGCTGATCTAATTGCTACTTCATGCTAATGGTGTCATAAAGAAAGTGGGGAAATAGTCCCAAAAACCAAAGAGGAAATAAGAAAAGTGCTCACTCTTTTGCACAGTCATTTTGATAATCAAGTTACTTGCACTGACAACCACTTCCATGCTACTCTATTAATTATATACTAGAACTATTTTCAAGAGTAATACAAGCAGTATTTGGCCAAATCTGAAATAGTCCTTTATTAATCACAGTTACCCACATTCAAAATCTAAACATTAATTCTCTTGTTCACATGGCCAGTTGTGGGTTTGGAGAACTCTTCTCTTCTTGCATGAGGATCTAAGCATCCCAGTCTTGTAGAAGAAAAAACTACCACTAATTTGCCTGCTTGAAAATCCACATCTCCAGTAACGATTTGGGGTTTGGCTATTAATTCTTTTCCAGTGAAGGACCACCCTGATATGGTGCTGGAAGCTGCCCTAATGCCATTGTACCTGGTAGAAAGATATTTTCAGAACAGGATCTCAAAGAGTGATTGAGGCTTGATGGAACTTTTTCTTCCTTTCTATCTTAGTATTTGAAAATCAAATATAATCACTATTTATCCTCCCACTAGAACAGCTCCCTGCCTTGGGCTTCTCAAGTGGCACCATGTAACTTCATAACTCCCATAAATCAGGTAATCCTGTGTATTCAGTCCTGGAGGTGCCAGGAACTCATTTTTTAACCCAACAAGATTTATCGGGTGGTGATTTTTCATGCCTTCTGGCACCTCAAGACAGTGGATATTTATATTTTTCCTCCCATCTTATTCTCTAACATTTCAAAGCAATGACTGTATATCACAGTTTGTGTTCTAAAAGTATCACCTCATGACGAACTCCCTACGCATTGATACGCACAGGATCTGAGTTCTGCCATTTTTTTCCATGGTTGGCTGTGCTGCAGGTTTTTATAACAAGAGAACGGATGTATCTGGTACAGTGTGCTTTACACTGCTGCTTTGCAAGACCTTGTGATGTACCAGTATAATGGATCTCTCCACTTTGGTGTTTGTAGAGACTGGCAAGCTACAGATGGTCTATTATACTCTGAATGACAATCTGTTACCAAATCTTGTCACCATTTTTTCAACAGACTATTAAGAAGATAAATTACTTGTAAATAGGCTACCAAGGGGTTTCTCACATAATACTAAAGTGTACTGATACTCCAATGATTGAAGATGAAATGATTGTCATCTTTGTCAGGAAAACTAAATCTGTTGTAGGAATCAGTAATATTAGTTTTACAGATGTAAAACTGACAGATGAACTTTCCTATTCTCATACTGAAATACTGAGAGTTGAAGGTTCCTGAAAAGAAACAGTAGGAAAACTGCACATTTGAGTCAGGCTAAAACTGCTTACCCTGGAACAAAGCCCATGCTGCAAAGCCTGGCAGGAAAATCAAATACACTGGAGCAGTGAAGCACAAAATAATCCAGTACAAATTCTTCTATATTACCACCAGTAATGTGATTTTTTTTATTAACATATCTAAGAAATGATTGCCTGTTCTGGCTTCTGCTGTATTTGGTATCCTGATCTCTATGCCTTTTTGTTTAGACCACTAAAGAGCTGGTGAGTGCAGAGCTGACAGCAGCCACGCACATCCCACTGCAGTCACATGTCCACTAGTGGTCAGCTCAATGGTTCACAAAGACAGGCCTTCTCATTATAAACATGGGACTACAATTACTGGGTGCCACATTATGAAATTGATAATACTACAATGCTAATAATATTTGTAGATATTATTTTTGCTTCACCCTGACAGTGTTTCATTTCTAGGAGTTTCTAACTGTGAGGCATTTTACATTTTCAACATTCCCTGATTACATTTATCTGTAATCCTACTGTTGCCTCTAGGAAAGCTATTGCACTGTACGTACCATCACCTACCATCATCTGCATATGCTCTTTAATAATGTGAAGCAAAGCCCTATTCAAGTCTCTCATTATACAATATTTGAGAAGTAGGGCCTAGAAGTGAATAAAACACAGAAAAAAACCTCCCTGTATTTTAAACTCACTACAACTAAAGCCTGACAGTGCCTGAGAGTTTATTAAAGTTGCAGAGACTGCTTTGGTCTGCATTGTACTTTAACAGGAAAGGTGAAATTAATCCTGGGGTTGGGGACACCATTATAAAAGAAGGAGCTGAAATGTTCCTTCAAAATCCATAGAACTAGGAAAAAGGCTCACACTCAAAGGAAAAAAAACCAGCTTATATGGGAGGTGTCCCAGACTGGTTTTAAGTTCAGAGTTAGGACTGAGTTGGAGTCAGGGTCAGGATCACAGAAACATGGTAATTTATTCAGCTTGATGTTCAAATCAATTTTAGTTTAGGAACAATTTCTGTTTCCATTAACGGTGTCTGAATAATGGTTAGCGCTAGTAAGGCTCTGATTAGATTTACAAAATGTAGATGATAAATTATTACTTTTGCTACATGATCTTAGAATAACAAGGACTCAGGAAAAGGACTTGGGCCAAAACAAGTACTTTTTTTATCCTTTGCTGCTACTAGATCTAAAGGTAGAATTTGATTAGTGCTATAGATACCAGGAACTGACTTTTTTTTATTACTTCTGTATGAAAGTTAACACCTGAAGAAACAGGATGGCAATGGATGTGAAATGGAAAACCAGTTATGCTTGATTTTGGCCAGGGGAGAGGCATCTAAACTGCTATTAAGGATTATTGTTAAAGTTAGGACAAAGGCTGGCAAAAAGTATTAGAGAGAACAGTGCCTGAGGTGCTCAGTTTATTTCTCTATCTTGCCAAATCCACAGGTTAGCTAGTGAAGCTGTGCCAGCTTACAGTTTTCCAACAGTCATTTTCATAGTTGGAAAAGTGTATTTATGATAGACTATGAGGACCTCCAGGTACTGAGCAACAAAATCAACCTCTGGACCTCTGCCTGCCTGTGATCTAACTCTGCTTGGCCTCTGCTACCTATCTCAGAATAGGGTAAAACAGAAACCACAATTTTCTCATCAGTCCTCAACTAAATCTGTGTGCAGTATCAATATCAATAATAATAATATCAAGCCACTTATCTAACAGTTCACACAAAAGTGACGTCCACTTTTGTGTAAGGATAAAATCTACACCCTGCCTCAATCAGATTTGAGTTCATGTGGACTCACCATGGCCATGACCCATCCACTGTCTTTACAGCATTTTCCCTAATCATAAACTTTTGAAGGAATTCATGCCTGAAGCTCCTCTGCATACTTTCCTGAAGGGCCCATTCAAAGCCACTGGTGGCACGGTCTCCACATTGGTCTGCTGACCCTTGGTACAGAACAAATTCATGATAAATTCAAAACAAACCTGCAAGAATGAGGACGTACATGGGCAGATAGTGATAGGACAAAGGGGAATAGTTTTAAACTAGATTTATGTTAGATATTAGGAAGGGTGGTGAGGCACTCCAATAGATTACCGAGAAGTTTTACGTGTCCCATCCCTGGGAGCGTTCAAAGCCAGGGGCCCTGGGCAATCTGATCCAGTGGGTGGCATCCCTGCCCCTGGCAGGGTTGTTGGAACTAGATGATCTTTAAGGCCCCTTGCAACTCAAATCATTCTATGATTCTATAACGCTATGATTCTATGATTTGCATAGTCCACATGCCCAAATTAACTGAGCTCCAACTACTTTCCATTACTAACCTACATCCAAACCTACCTTTAACATTACTGCAAAAACTCACACTCAACAGGCACATAAAGTGTAGGACCCTGTGGGTCCCAGCCCTCATCCTCGCTGTAGAAGATAAGCAGAATCCAAACAATAAGCAAATCTAACAAACTTACAGCCCTATCCACAACACTACAGATACTGCTATACCAGCAGCACTCACAAAGCTCTTACACCAACAAGTCTCAGAAGACTGAGAAGTAAAAGTATCAGCTCAGGCCTCAGTCCCACTCTCAACCCTAATTCAAACTGTATCCTTGAGTCTAATCCTTCTCGCCCCTTGCTCAGTCCAGTTTTGTCCAAGGCTTGTACCATATAGAAATTTGAACAGTAAGTCTATCACTTCAGCCTTTCCTATACACAGCAATAGATCAAGAAGAAATTATACATTAATCTTTTGTCATAAATCAGTTTCACTTCAATTGTTGCAGAAAGCCCCAATACCTGGCTTGGTTAAACTAGTATCAATAAATCAATGTATTTCATATGCTGAATTTTGAAGACCAAAACTAAAAGCAAACTTTTATCCCCTGAGACTTTAATGAAGAATAAACTAAGTCACTAACATACATAAAGTGATCTGTTTCAAAATTTTAAGACATTTTACAAACAACATTTATTCTTCTGAATGCTCTGTTGTTTTGGAACCATCTAGAAGGAATTCTTTTGAAAAATACCAGATCTAGATAAAAAGAACTATTATGCTGGCTCTCAGAAACATGAATAGACTAAAGTTAGGACCCGAAAAGCAACAAAACTGAAACATGCTGTAAACTAGAAAGATATGGGAGACAAGATGTTGAACACTTAGCAGGATTGCCTGCATCAGAGGACTGCAGTGAGAATTTATGACTTAAAATTTTACAATAGTTTGGTTTGAACAAATTCTAACCATGTAGAGTGCTCCCTCTTGAAGCCACAGCAATTTTCCATATCTCTCAAGAAAGGGACAGTCCATATTTTTTGCCTATCTGTTCAAAATTTCCTTTCTAAAGTTTTTCAAGTATACATATATGAAATGGGAAGAAAGATTCTTGGGAAATATCTAAAAAAAAATCAGTTAAGATTTATATGGTGCATACTAATTTCACGTGTCCTATGGATGTATAATTTAATAGATGACACAGGAGAGCGCAATATAGATTATGTTAATAGTTTATGGATTATGCTAACAGAGTGAGGGCTTGAGGACCCTATAGAATAGGATAGAAAATTCCTTCTTTTTTTAAAACTTTTCTGTCTCTAACGAACACAGAACTGTTTACTCAATTAGAGAATTAAAAAAACATTTAAAAGAGCTTGCCTTATATTTTCCAGGATGAGTAACAATGACAAAATCTCAAAAGGTGACAAAACGCATTTAGGTTTAGCCCTGCCATCTGTCTTGATGAAGAACTATGTGGTAGTACCTTATCACCCTCAATACCAAAAGAGCAGGTGACATGTCAGCAGTGGTGACAGTCCAGCTCAGGCAGTAGCTCTTTGCAGGGCTGGGGGAAAGGACTTGGCTGTGCTCAGCCAGAGGTGCTGGAGCTGTAGCCCACCCTGCCAATGAGGTTGCCAGGGTTACCACAGGGTTCCCCAGTGTGAAGATTCAGGATTGTAATAGAGAAGCTTTGCTTCACTAAACAAACAAACAAAAAAATCAAAATAGAGAGAGATGATTAAATACTAGAGGATTGCTGCAGAAATAAATAAAACCAAATAAAAACATTAACAACTACATACAGACAAAATGCAGGAGACAGCAAAATTATTGCTAAATCAAGAACTATATGTTGAGTTTAAAAAGTGTTTTATAAACCTGGAGGGATTTTTTTCACAATTACATTACCATTCCTGTCTCTGTTATACCCTTTACCACTCTCACCGCATGCTCACGCTTATCCCAGCTATATCACTGGGAGACAGGTATGTCTTGTTCCTTGTGCAGGACAAGATGAAGCCTCAGCTTCAGCCACCCGTGCTGCTTCAGCACAGCTTCTCCTGGATTTGGCCATAATGAGTCTCATCCAGGAATTTTTTCACTGAGCTACAGGTTAATTCAGCGTTCAAGTACAAGGCACTGTTTGAATCAGGACAGCTGCTGTGCATTGTCCCTTTTTGGCACAGCAGATTTGTGTACCAGGGCACCCAGAGCCAAACACCAGAGCACAGGCATGAAATTGTGCTGCTGAGAATGCCAGGGGCACATGAGCAGCCCTGTATAAGCACAGTGAGTGTGTGGCTAATTTTATTACAAAAGCCTCATTATTACAAAATTACTCAGCTTGTATCTGAGTACAGAATCAAGCTCCTGGTATAAACACAGCCTTAAAATATCAGTTCAGAAACTACCATTGGATGCTGTGAAATACACTAACACATAAAAATCCTCCAAAAATTTTGAGAAAATTCTATCAGTCTTAAAATTTCTCATGCTTTTCATAATTTTATTTGTGCTTTTTTCCAATATTTTTCTGCTTCTATTTTATATTCTGTTATTGAGGAATTTGCCTTGCTCTTGCCTTATTTAATTTATTTTTTACATGGAAGTACCTACATTTTCATGACACCCATGCAAAATCTTATGTGATCAGCATAAGGTCAGGAAGACATGACTTATGTAATAAAAGTTTGAGAGTAAACTTAATAGTCCCATCACTTATATAATTATTTGCAATATAATGTTATACTGAGAAATTACTTTTAACAATATTTACAATGTTTAGATACATTTTGTATCTAAAGCCCAAACATCTTGGGCCTAATAATTCCTTCAAAATATTGTTTATTGTCGTAGACTGTTTCTTTGGCTGTGAAACTTAGGCTGGACACTTCTCCATTGGTATTTTAAAGCATTGCATTTAGACAGGATATCACAGAAATCTGTTTCTATTCTAAGCCATTTCTTTTTGAAGTTACTAGTTTTAAGGACTACTACAGTGCAAGTGCTGAACAGGGAATGGATGTCTGGATGTATCTATTCTATAACCAACTATTAAAAATATAAAATTAAGAAGGCAAATATAAGAATGAAAAAGAATAATTAGTAAATCTAAACGGGAAGTTTACCTAGCGAAAAAAGAATTTTCTGAACTTAGTTATTTAGGGTTTCATCTTTATTTACTGTGCAGGTTGGCAAGCAGTATAATTTAACTAGACAATGTTGATTCATTATCTTCAAGTTCAGCCCACATTGTGAAGAATTCCACAAGGAAGCAAGAATGCTTATTGTGACTATTTCTGCTTTTGCCAGTTTATATTGGTGAATCTCCAGTGATTTTAGGGGATGAGGGAAAGTCGCACAGGCAAGAAGCCCAGGACACTTTCATTCATAGGGCTCAAACCAGTTTCAATGAGCATTCTGTGTATTATTCTTGGTAGTGATTGGTTTAAACACAAGAATCCCTTCATCTGGAGCCTTGCGTCTTCTGGACACCTACAGAGGGTTTGGCCCTTAAGGTTATTTAGGCACCTAAATGTCCATCTCTGTATTTCTTAATGCTTGGCTTTCTCATAGGAGGAACTGTGAAAGTCCTAGGCTTCTGGAGGTTGTACTCAAATCAGCAAACTGTGTTTCTGTCTCATTCTCCCTTTCCACTCTCACACTCTTCAAGCCATTGCCTGCATTGGGGATTGCAGGACCTGACTCCTTCATCCTAGGGAATGTGTGATGCCTCCACAGCCTCTGCTTGGCACACTGCAAGAGTGCCTTCTACTGCTGCTCTTTTCAGGAGATTTTAAGCCTCTTTTTCTTTTCGCTCTTTCCATATCTCCAACTGGAAAAGACTCAAACTGGAAGAGAGTGACAAAATACTGCATACGCTGCATCAAAATCCCTTGGCAGTAGACTTTTTATGTCACAGACAGGTTTAGGGTTTCATTGAGATATAAAGCTGAAGAAGAAGCTGACAAAGATGAGAAAAAATCTCCAAGAAAATGTAGAAAGTGTAGGGAAAAAAAAAAAAAAAAGGAATGTAGCCAGATAAATTGTTGTTTGTGGAAATGGCGTGAAAGTCTATCTTTAAAATATTCAACATATACAAGGATTTATTCAGAATTTTTCTGTCTTTCTATCCATTACCAAATTTCTGCAACTTTGAATTGCTGGACCAGACAACTGAACTTAAAAAATTATGTTTAAGTGTTTAGCAGTAACAAATGGATATAATACAATTTCAGTAATATAATTATCACATGATTCTGGGGGTTTCACAAAATTAAAGGGATTAAATGTCTCTCTAAAGGTTTATAGTTTGATGTGAATCTATAACTCAAAAGCCTGCCTGCAATTCAGCTGCCTAAGAAATATATATTTAAAATCCACACAGAGCTTTTGATCTAAATGAGAAACATGAAGAAAAAAGTTGTCATGTTAAAAATTTGAGGGTACATTGAGGTTGGCTTTTTGGATTTTGTGTTTTCAAGATAAGTTTAAAAGCAACTAAAAGTATTTTTCCACCTTATCTAAACTAAATGTGAGGACAAAGGGAGGACTGTCCAGAGTACAAACGATGACCTATGAGATTAAAAAGAAGTCTCTTTGTTGCAATTTTATCATCACTTGTAAGTGACAAAGTGCCAAAAGACAGGTTTGTGGCAGCAGCAATATATTTTCTGCAGGGCAGGAAAATCATCAACAAGGTGTCTGTATATGTGTAGCACTGCTTGAATATGAAAGCAATTTTCTGAAGCCCTGTGGCTTAATTCTATTGTTTTCATCAGGAACGAATATTCTGGATCACAATCTTCAGCAACTGATAATAATGGACACACTGTGAAAAATGGATGAGCAAGTTCCTCAGATGACTGTTGGACAAGGTTCCAGTATCATCAACAGAAATATTTGCATTTATCTAAAAAGAGATTAAATGCTAACAAGGTTTCAGTACATTTATCTGCCTGGCTTCTGTGTATGGTTCCCATCAAATTAAAGGGGGAAAGAAAATATGTAAAGGGAATAAAATGAAATGAAAAAAGGAAAAAAAAAAAAAAAGGAATGTTACATGTAGAGAGTTACTATAATCTTCCATTTCCTAAAATACATTTATTCTAGAAAAATATCAACTAAAGATGCAGACAAGCAGTGATACAACTGCTCTATCAAATATAGGTAATGTGGAATAATAGAAATTATTGCACAATCTACCTCTAATGTACTAATATACCTTCAAGAAAACCTAATTATGCATCCAATATTCATACTTAATATCATCTGAAAAATGCCTCAGACATATGAGAGCCAGTTCTTTTGCAGCAGGACCATATCCTCCAGCATTTGATGGCAATATAATTTACAAGGTTCTTTAATTATTCATTTCCATCCAGCCTAGCCGGCACTTTCATTATCTTCCCATGCAGAGCATCCTCCAACTTGGAGCAAAGACTGTGTATGGGAACAGGTTGGGTAGACAAGCTCAAGGGATTCTCTTTTCATTGGCAAGTAGAGATAGTTGTTGACTTCTTCATCCACTCAAAATCTGCCCCAAAACCCACTGGGTTTGTCCCAGTTATGGACTTGAATTAATGTTTTTTGTAAAAAAAAAAAAAAAAGTCTACACTTTCTTCATTTCTACACTGCCTTGAAAATTATTTCAAAGCAGTGTATAATATTTGCATTTGATTCTACTTCTTCTGAAATCAAAGGAAAAAAACAAGGTGGGACACTGAAAGCATCTGACTTCATGTAAAAATTCTAGATTCTGATCCTGATTCAGGAAAGAATAAAATCTGGTACAGGCTTTACTTTATGCACCTAAGCAGCTTCATTTTCGACATAGCAAGATTAAACCAGATGGAGGTAAACATGGTCAAAATTGTCTGTTCAATTCTTTCCACATTTAAACTAAGGAATATATTCCCAATATTTCCCAAAGCTATAACATCTTAACATATACCTTAACATCTCAACATATACCTTAACATCTCTGAGAAGCTGAGCCATATTTTCCCAGTAAACAAGCTCTAACAAAATGGTATTTTAATGAATTTTTGTGATTAATCTGATTAGAAAAATATTACCATTCTGTATTCAAATGTACTGAGTCTTGATTTTGACTCCTTGTATTTTTTTCATTAAAAAACTACTTTTATATGAATTTTAAAGCAGACTGTCTAGTTAGTGCAAAAATTAAGTAATGAAAATAATGGGGGAAATAGTTTTTGGAAGTATTAATTATATGCTTAATTTCAAACAGAAAATTTCCAACTCTAATCACACAGACAAGTTCTTTGGCTCTCCACTGCAGGAGTAATGCAGTTCTGCTTAAGATACTCGGTAATTTTTTGTTATAAAGTTCATAAAGATGGTTCCCTAAGGTCAAAGTACTGCCCATCCACAAAATTCAATGGAAGCTAGCAGTGGTTAGTTAAGGACAGCCTCTGCCCAAAGCTTTATCTATTTCTGCTTTTCTGGAGCAACAAAACTTTATAGCCAGCATGGGACATGATATCCAAAATGATAACCAGTGTATGGGTATGCATATGCTGTTACGTCTTCAGCTGGTGGAGAATTTCCCAAGCTGCAATGAAGCAACCAAGGCTGCCTGGTTGCAGGACCCACGGTTTACAAGGTGATGGCATCTCCCAGAGTGGGACTCTGTGTTGGTTACGCTAGGAAATATTTTTGCCCAACCTCCAGGAAAAATGTAAAACTACAGCAATCTGTCTTTAACTCCCACTCTGATAAGCTGTGAATAATAAATGGCTGAATACAACTATCACGAGTGAGGCTGCTATTTCAGATAAATATAATAGCAGGCAGTGACTACATGGAGGGCCATAAGGACAAACGGGAACTGTTGGTGTTGTTAAACACTGACTGCCTAACTAGGAAAACGAATGTTTGTTATACCTCAGGTATGAAAAGGGGACCATGGATACATTTCTATCTAATTCCTTTCAATGACAGTAATTTTTGACACTTTTTGCTATAACAATGAATTTTAAAACACATTTAAATAGACATTTTGCACATCTGTTATCCCTATACCTATAAAACTGATATGAAACCAGTATTGTGAATGTCTGTGGCGTCTGCTATTGTCTATTTGAAGACTGAATTGAATTCACCATTGAATGAGTTTATCTCACAGCTATAAAGATAACTCCTGGTTTTTAAAGGAAAATCATAAAAGAATATACTAAAATGCAACTTTTTTTTTCAAAGGAAAATGGTAAAAGTATATACTATTACAGTATAAGAAAATGTAAAAAGTGTTTTACAGAGAATCTCAATGCAATATAACGAGCCTCAGATCCTCCACTCTGATTTCTTAAATTTCTTCAAAACTGATTCTCTCCATGAAAAAATATAGCTAGTCACAATGCAAGCCCGTTACTAGATTGTGGAGGCCAGTCTTATTAGGGTCTGGGACTCTGGGAAGGAGCTTCAGAAAGATCAGACTATCAGCAAGAAAAATAAGTCCATTATTTACCAAGATATTGGCGTTCTGTCTCTTCATTCAACTACTTCTAACACTGCACATAAGAACTATAGTAGTGAAAATGTACTGTATCAGGAATGGCACACAAGATCTATGAACAATTTGTCCCTCCTGTCATTGCCAGAACAAGCCTCACCACAGATCAGAAATGAAGCAAAACAAAAGAATAACCTTAAAAAACTTCAGGTAGCAGATACTCTATTCATAAAAAATCCTACATATCAAGGGCTAAATTTTCAAAATTTGCAAATTTCAAATTGCATGACACAATATTTATATGAAAATGCACAATGTATACATACATCAGTGGGGTATTTCTGAGTGTACTCATCCAGTTTCTCAGTTAAGGTACAGGTATCTGTATTTTATCCCGTACTTCATACAGCTAGACATTGAAATCACATAGATACTTTGTTCAATGTAAACATCATAAATAATTTCAAGGATGAAAAGTATTTAAATTCTTACAGTTTAAAAGAGCAACTAAGAAGCTATAACACTGGAATGCTTTATATGAACAATATTTCTACAGTATTTGGGATAGATGAAATAGACAGTCATGCAATGATCTCTGTACCATCAATCATATAAGTCCTTTCCTACATTCCTCAAGATCCATCTGAAAAACTAGGTGTCTTGTCTCCACGACCCACTGTGCTGGTTTTGGATGGGTTAGAATTAATTTTCTTCACAGTGGCTGGTATGGGGCTGTGGTTTGGAATTGTGCTGAACGCAGGGTTGATAATGCAGAGATGTTTTTGTTATTGCTGGGCAGGGCTTACAGAGAGCCAAGGCCTTTTCTGCTTTTCATAGTGGCACGCTGGTGAGGCAATTGGGGGTGCACAGGAGGTTGGGAGGAGACACAACTGGGACAGATGACCCAAACTGACCAAAGGGATATTCCATAGATATGACATCATGCTCAGTATATAAAGGGAAGAGAAAGAAGGAAAAAGGCGGGGGGGGTTGGAGTAACAATGTTTGTCTTCCCAAGTAACCATGATGAGTGATCGAGTCCTGCTGTCCTAGGGATGGCTGAACACCTGCCTGCCCATGGGAAGCAGTGAATTAATTCCTTGTTTAGCTTTGCTTGTGTGCACAGCTTTTGCTTTCCCTATGAAACTGTCTTTATCTCAAAGCATGAGTTTTCTTGCTTTTATCCTGCCAATTCTCTCTCTGAACTGGTGGGGGAGCGAGCAAGTGGCTGTGGAGGCTTGGCTGCTGGTTGGGGTTAAACCATGACACCCACTCACAAGATTTTCACAAGCTCTCTCTCTTAAAGGTTGTGATATTTAGCCTAACTTTATTTATTAATGTTTACTCCTCTGTACTCATTTCAGTCAACAATGCCCTTGAGTTTAAGCAATTTTCAATTTCATGTGTCCCCTCCCTGATGTGGTCAAAGCAATCACATTCTCTTCCAGCTTACTTTTTGCAAGACTAATAAAACCCAGTTGTGATCTCCAGCTCCTTGATCATCCAGGAAACTTTTCTTTGCAATTGCTTCAACTTGATCCCAGCTTTATTGAATATAAGTGAGCAGAACTGATCAGTACTGAAGATAAGATCTCACTAAGGCCTTATAAAATAGCATTCACATTTCATTCTCTCTTAAAAAAATTTCACCTGATATATCCTAAGACTGTTTACTTCTCACAGTCCTGCATCCAACCTGCTTCAGTTGTCCTTTGACTAACTAAGACTGTGTCTGCATTGCTTCAAGCACCTTCTACAGGCTACAGCACAGGTCACAGTGGCAAATTATGCTAAATGACTCATGACCACACTGCTTGGGAGATGCAATCCTTTTCTAGTGAGCACCAGCCGTGTCTAGATCACATAGCACTTGATCTGAGTCCCCTGTGGTATCTGCATGATACTTCTGTGGCCCTAAGAATTAATACTGATTTTCTTGTGGTTTTCCACTAAGGGGCCAAAAATAAAAGGGAAACTATGCCAGAGTAATGTCAGACCAAAGACACTGTTTGGACATGGGTGATACATGACAGGTCCTGGGTTTGCTTAAACCAGTTTGGATGGCTACACAGCCAAACCACATTCCCTAGCTGTATATGAGAAGCAGTCCCTGGAGTGAACTACAACTTCTTGCTAATAAAACACTTGGATTTTCCCTGGGAAAGAATTAATGGTAGGGTCCAAGAGAGAGCTTCAGGATTCAACATATGTGCAGTGCAGCTGATGAGGAGAAGAGGCAGAAATTATTTGAGAATTTCCACCATGTCACCAGTGTATGCATATATACTCTTTTCTCTCTGTTATTTCCAAAAGATGGTGACTCCTTGCTTGACAGAAAATGTTGCTATTGCTCTTTGTTGACCAGAACAATGTAAACTGCTTTCCAATTTTCTTTACTAAAATAAATTAGTCACCTCTTTGATTATTTTCTGTAGCCATTTCACCCTTAAAATCTCCACTGTTCCCCTACATTGAATATAAACCATCAACCTGTATTGATTCAATTATTGTTTACTGAAGAAATCACCGTATTCCCTACAGATACACCATTAAACAAAACAGCACCAGTGAACAATGAAACTGCTCCATCATGCAACTACTTGAAAAGTCCATGGTGTAATTTATCCCTGTTTCAACTAGATGTCTCAGCCCACTCTTAAGCACAGTTTAGCAAAAGCTGGCAAAGAGTCTCAATGAGCAGCAAGCACAGAGGCAACCTGTTGGAAGACTAAAAGCATTTAATAACATGGACATGGGCACATCATATTGTTGGCTCCTTCATCAGGAAATAGCCTCGGGCCCTCTGAATTTTCTGATGTAGACTTGGCCCCCATCACTATTAGCCTTGCCTACACATATTCATCTGGTGTTATTGCAAACTCTTAAATGCTTTTAAATATGAATTTAAATGCATTTCTTCAATGTGTGCAATGGTTTGCCATTTTGTTGGATCTTTAGGACATGAAACATTCAGTTAAAGTCTCTTCTAACCTTGTTTGAACATACTGAAATCTAATTGTGAACATCACAGCTTACTTTATCTCTGCGATGAACAGAAGCAGTCTCTACATTCAAACACCTCTAAACGTTGGGCTGCGATGAGCAGAACTGGTATCTGCATTCAAACACACCTCTAAACTTTTGGCATTTTGCCCAGCTTTGCTACAGGCATGGAAAAACTGATATTTTAGTATTATGGGGCTTTTTACTGTAACTCTAAACCCATCAAATTCCTGGAAGATATTTTCTCTGCATAGGAAAGTGGAACTATAAAAAGAACATAAACCTGCAAAGGTGGTCAGAGACTCTGATCATACAGAGTTTGTGCAGAGTTTCAGAGGAAAATCCTTATCAATAAGGACAGAGCAGCTCCAGCCATTATCCTGCAGAGACACATACATCTGTATTGCTCCCTTGCACACATAGCTGACTCCAGTGGGACCACACACACATACAGAGCTCAGCAGGATCAGGGACTGCCTGTTTCAGACTCTTCCATGACCCTGACTGGTTCGTCTGGGTTCTCAGTAATTAGTAAGTGATTGCCATAATGCATTATGCATACAAAAATCTTTTTTTATATGGATACTTCTTCATTCTCCCAAGTAACATACATGTTGAATTCTTACTGAAAGCCTTGTTCTAGGTGACTGTTTTATACTTAACTTGGGCTGTGTCTTTGTGCCCTTGCTTTCTCAGTTGCTCTCACCAATGCTTAGGAAATGCCCGGGCTGATTTTGTTAGCATTTTTATAGTACTGGGAGCAAAGAGGGAGGGGATAATGAAAAGGAAAAGGATCATTTATCAAGACAGAATTAAAAGCAAGACTTTAACAAAAATACATTTGGGTTAAGATTTTAAATGGCATTCGCCTGAATTGTCTGGGAACCAATTTTCATCCGCTCTATCCTCCTGTGGCCAGAAGGCTTATACAATGCATTTTACACTGTGATTTTCCCCATATTATGAGGGGGGAGTTATTTCAGATTCTACTGTGCTTTCAGAGTTTCAAAGCTGAGTCTTAACCTTTCAATCTGCTTATTAATACTCATGTCATGGCTCCTATTGAGAAAGAGGTTTAGTGTCACTGTCCTCAATCAGTGTCCTTTCATTCACTTTCATTAAAGAACCATGTTTTCCTGACAAAGGATAACAAATGGACGCTGTGGGTCCCTAATGTGCTTTTTGACTACAGAGCCTGTACCATTTCTCTGAAGCAATGGCAATTATTTGTCATTTTAATACGACTTGGCAAGGAGATCCAAAAACATATGACCATTATTCATCAATATGTATATCTTGTGCTTGCATTAATATTAGAATATCATTATTATTACCCTGACATTGTATGAGCTAGACAAAATTACATCATGTAAAAAAATGTATTAAACTATGTTCAGCCGTATCCATGCAGCAAGGCAAAAGCAATTTAAAGACCTGTAGCAGCTTGTGTTGAATGCAGCAATTCATTCTGATTAGCAGTAAAGTCCTGTTACCTGTGTATTAATGAAATATATTTCAGTATTGCTCCACTGTTAATTGAAAACTACATAGTTCTGTGTTACTGTTGTTACCACACATATGAAATGATCACATCAGTTTTCTTTGTTCCTAAAATCTCTTGATATTTAATACTCCTGACATTCCCGGTAAATAGTGGGGGAAAAAGAAAAAAAAGTCAATTTCTGTTAATTTTGGGGAATGACATAGCCATGTTTTTCTCATTTCTTCTAGTTGTTTTTCGTTGCTACTGTTTTAGTTCAAGCTATTGCACATTTTAATAAACTGAGCTTGCATATGATACTTGAGTCCACTGTCAAGTTCATTATCATAGTTTTCTACGTAGGAATGAAAGAGTTGTGCTGATGTCAGGGCTTGTTGGTTTTAGATCCAAAATCATTGGTTAAAGCCAGAGAGACATTCCTATTGTTTCTAGGGTTTGTGAAACATGGAATTAAAAGTGGATGAAGAAAATAGCCTAATAATATTTAATATTTTTCCTCTCATTCCCCTCCACCTGGTAAATAACATTGTTCTATGAAAAAATGTGAGGTAGAAGGTCTGTAATAAATGCAAGGGCTGTTCTATCCAAGCAGGCTATTCAGGTTAATTCTCTCAAGAGAGTTTGACTTGAGGGAGAAAGACTCCACATTGAAATACTTCAGTAGTTACATTTTCCCAGATGACATATTTATTTTTGCATGACACTAACAAAGCTTAAAAGGATACAGTCCCTTGCACTTAGAAATGGAGCAAGTTCAGGCATTTAAGGACACTTTCCTAGTGAACTGTTGGAAAATACAATTCATAATTAAACAGAAATGTCAAAAATTATGAGAGGTGATGGCAAAGGCAAGTGGTTTCAAAATGTTCAAAATTTAAAGAAACTTAGTTTGTATTACAAAGCTGGGAACCAATATGATATAGCAACTAGATTAATAGCTGATGAATTGTATAAACTTGATTTTCAACTATTCCCCTCTCAACTGGAATAAGCTACAATAAGTATAATACTCTACTTACAAACTTATATGTGTGAGACTTTTTCAGGTCACTTAACCTCAAGTGTCTTGGTCCCTTCGTTCAGTAGGTCTGGACTAATATCCACTAGGATTTTCTAAAGGCATGGGGCTCTTCTCTTTGTTTATTCTCCTTACCTTCCACTTAAAAACAAAAGCTACATTATTTTACATCTTTTACAAAATTTTTCCTTTATTTTATATTTTCTCCAACCATAGCACTCTATCAATTTTGTCTCAGATATTTCTGTTAAAATTAGGTTATTCTAAAGCATTTAAACACATCACACCAACCATGTACCTTACTGTGCACTGTGTACTTAGATTAATATCCATTCTAGGAAGAGGTGCTCTTCGGTCACTTGAATACTTTCTTAGTAGGCAGAAAAAACGAATTGTAAGATGTCATTGAACTTCTTCATGGAACAACATAATGAGAAGCAATAGTTGCATCAACTTAGGAGCAAGCATGTATGACAGCCAAACAAAGGCACATCAATTATGCGGGTGAAGGGATTTTTGCAGAACATCGTTTTGTGCAAGTCAAAGACATGAAGAGAAAGAATCAATAAATCAACAATATGCACTGAACAGCACTGGGATTACAACCCTAAAAATAGCCTAGCAAGAGTTATGTTGAGTGCTATCTGAAAGAGGCTTATAATTCCATTCGTTTTGAGCACTCTTTGCAAAAAGAAAGGATAATATCCAGACACCTGACTCCCTCAACAACTTCTCCTGGAAGAAATATCTCATTGGCCAATTGATCAAGTCAGCAAAAAAGATATAGGAATATTCTCTCCAGTACTGTTCATATGTCATCCTCACGTGCCAAATAAGCAGTTTGGTTAGCAGGAGATAAGTAGGTATGGCCAGAGCAAAAGCAAAAAGAGGGTGAAGGAGCAGTAGGAGGAGTGAAGAAGTCAACATTGTAACAATCACATAATGCAGTGAAGAGCATGCAAAGAGACACCTGGACTGCTCTAAACATGTATTTTTGTACAGATGTTTTGTGAAGGGATTCTACTAGCATGTGAACCTACATGGTCATTTTCCATTCCTCATTAAGTATAGGAACATTTTAGATATCTCAGGTTGGAAATATATTTCTTCAGAAGTCAAATCCACAAAAAAACTCAGATGCTCTAAAACTGCTAGGGATTTGACAAATATTAAAATAGAGTGGAAACAGGAAGATGGTAGTGTGCTACTCTGTTTCCATCTATGAACTCAGGAATATGAAGTCCTGCTCTGTAAAACATGAGAATCAAGTGAACAGTAGTGTGTAATACCTTTCTCAATGATACAGACAGTGAGACAGCACAGAAAAGACATGGACCTGTTGAAGCAGATCCAGAGGAGGGTCACAAAGATCATCAAAGGGCTGGAGCGGCTCTGCTACGAAGACAGAATAAGAGAGTTGGGGTTGTTCAGCCTGGAGAAAAGAAGACTTTGGGGTTACCTTAGAGCAACCTTCCAGTACCTAAAGGGGGCCTATAAGAAAGCTGAGTACAAACTTTTTAGCAAGGTCTTTGCAATAGGATGTAGGCTAATGTTTTTAAACTAAAAGAGGGTAGATACAGACTAGATATAAGGAACAAACTTTACACAATGAAGGTGGTGAAACCCTGGAGAGAGGTGGTAGATGCCCCATCCCTGGAAACATCCAAGATCAGGCTGGACACATTGAAGGGGAAGTGGACTAGATGCCTTTTAACAATCACTTCCAACCCAAACCATTCTATGATTCTATGTACAACAAAACAATGAACTAGAGAGCACGATCAAAGAGGAAGAATCCAAAGCTTAGCTACATGGGGTGGCTCTTTGAACAACAACAAGGTCTGGAGAGAGTGAGCTGTGATTAGGTGTTTAATAACTGGCAGAGTGCACTCACTAGGATGTGCTTTGGGATTGACTTTTGTTTCCTGCCTTTTGATGCAAAGTGTGGGATGGTCAAAGTAGCTGCATCAATGCTCAGTTACTGCTTGGAGTACTTAACAAACATGCCTTTTTGGTGTTTTCTCAAGTGCATATATTATGATAGGAGCAGCAACATTTCTTCAATCTTCTCAGACCATTAGTGAGAACAAATAAAAATGGAAAACACAGCACAATTAAGACTATCACTCTTAAATAAGAACAGCTACACTGCAAAGCACTGAAGGAA
This sequence comes from Margarornis squamiger, assembly GCA_035222235.1. Taxonomy (NCBI): domain Eukaryota; kingdom Metazoa; phylum Chordata; class Aves; order Passeriformes; family Furnariidae; genus Margarornis; species Margarornis squamiger. The sequence continues at coordinate 20,423,118 of JAWWTY010000077.1, forward strand.
ATCACACTGATTAAATATTTTTAATGTGTACATGTATTTGGCACTTTAGTTGTGAATCTTTAAGATTTGGGTTGTTCATCTTTCCAGTTTTTAGTAAACAAAATACAACTGCAATGAGCTGTAAGAAACTACTTTGGGCAAAATTGCTCATGGAAGACTAGAATAGCATCTGAAATAGCAAATCACCTGCTGATGCTATAGAGACAGATGATATCCTAAAAATAACCTAAAAAATGAAATTCAAACTGCAGCCTTTATTACTTTCCTGACCAGGCTTACCAGTGGGACCCCCACTACTGGGCCCATTGGCACAGCAGTGGAGGAAGCACGTGATCCAGTAAATGGCTTGAACTGAACAGTGGTGACAGAGAAGTTCAAAGTGCTACTGAAAAAATGTACATTAAACATGGCACAGTAAAATAAATCTTGTGAAAGTTTTATGTCTTTTTAGGACTGCACATTTGTGCAACTGCTTAGAACACAGCAACGATTTTATCTCATGCTTCATCAGAGAGGACCCACAGGAATGCATTATGCATGTGCTTGGTGGCCACTAGTAGTGGCATGAGAAATCAAACCTTGCAAGAAGTTATGAAGGATGGCCACAGATATTTGAAGGATATAAGGAACAGTTTCTCAGGATAATCTAGAACAAAGATATTTAAAGTATGGAAATATATGGAATAATACAAGAAATCTCTTAATGATCTTAAGGATTTGCAATAGACACAGCAAGGCAGTAATGGCTTTGATGTCATGGAGTTCCTTCAGACGGAGACCAGAGCACTGGAAAATAACAATGATGAAACAAGACCTTTAATTTCTATGATTTGGGCATTCTCTTTCATTACTTGATCAACTTCTATATTGTCTATAGAAAAAAGAAAGATACAAAAAGAAAAAAAATACAGAAGGCACCACGGCTCATGCTAAAATACAGACCTAATTTAATAAATTTAAAAGCCTTTTATCTTCACACAAAAAATTTCTCCCTTTACTGTTTCTTGGATCTATCACATTTGCTGTCTTTTGCCATATTTTGCATGACGGAGCAATTTTCTAGTAAACTCTTTGGGACAACACTTTTGTCCTGTATTTGTTAATGCAGTGCACAGAATACTGAAACTTTTGTTCCTTTTTAGGTCCCCAAGCAGTAGCACTGAAAAAAAAAAGAAAACTGATGAAAAGGGTATTATCTTGCACATTTTAAAGCTGCAGGTGATGTGCCTTATAATTTTGTTGCTGCTCTTTTCTTTCTGTGAAGGCAAATATTTATCTTGAGAGGTCAATTAACTCATAGTAGCAGCAGGGTATCCCACACAGTACAGTGCTACACTAAAAACTCCCACAAAATCCCCTCTTAAAGGTTATTTACTGCCCTTGACCTTGACTGTCCTTTGGGAAGGAGAATAAGAATGGCCTTAGCTTTGCTAAGCAGTAGCAAAAGCTAACCAAACTCACTTTCACTTCCATTTCCAGCATGTGTGTTGCCTTCTGATCAAGACTGCTGCTCCTTGGGAGCTTAATCCAAATCTAAGACATTTCCCGCAGGACCTGTGGGTGTACTGACACAGTAACTCTGTGTCAACTTCAACAACTTTTAGCTAATCTGGGGTCCTCCAGAATTTACCTTCAGCATCCCAGTCATATTTTGACCTGCTTAGCCTGGCATTTTATGGTAAATTTTTGACAGTAAAGCATGACCAAATTCCTTTAGACAAAGGAAAATTTTCCAGTAGGAAAGAGGGCTTTTACCCCATTCTAGCTTCTTCTTAAATAGAAACACTGTATATTGCACTGCTTGTAGCTCCACAGCGAAATACTTATGAACAAACAAAAAAAATTTCTCCTAGTAGATATTATTCTTTTTACCAAATCAGCAACAACACAAGCTGAGCTCTACCACTGACTTGCATGATATAAGACTGAGTGGGTTGAACACATTTTACATTTATAAGATCAAGATATTTAATGTATAAAAATCAAGACAGTGCTCTTAAAAATGAAACATTACAGTTGCATGATGTTTTCAAGAAAAAAGCTTTCAATAAAACATATTTGCATCTAACTGACCCATACCCAAAAGTATCCTCATAAACATTTTGCAGTTAAGCAACCTGAAGCTACTTTAAAAAGAAACTGTCAATAATTTCTAAAACAGAGTATAAAAAGATGTCGTTTTGATCCTTGTGAGTATACTTTATTTGTCCTTGAAAAAAATATATCCAATGTACCTTTCAAAATGATTTATTATGTGTTATTGTTACAGTGTTCAATATTGTTCAATACTGAACTACTGTACTGATTACCACTCTCCCAGTCTGCTTTACTTCTATCATGTGCTTTTATTTACCACCTGAGGCAAAAACATTTTAATTGGTTTAGGGAAGCTTGAACTCTCTTTTATCAATGACACATTTCATCAAAATCGAACTAAGCCAGGAACTGTACATACTCTCCTAGTGTTGCAAAAGAATGGGTTCGTTTGAGGGCTTAAGTTTGGAAATGGATCTCTGCAGTGTAAATTACTTAATCACTCGAATAGCAATAGCAGAACATCTTAATTTCGTTTCTCTTCCTTTTCTTTTTAATAGTAAGAAAATTTAGAAACAGATTGCACTAACTTTCCATATCTTAACTTTATTCTAGACTTACACATTCTACAAATTGGCACAAAACTTGTACTGTGTATCTATCAAAGATTTGGAATGTAACATTACATCGTTTACAGTACTGCAAGCGAGTGACAGAACTAAATTAGGTACCAACGCCTGATTTATGAGGTTTCTGTTAAAATCAACTTCACACAAAACAGAGAATTGTAGTCAAGTTTGAAGTAAGTTTCATTGTTTGAAGTGATTATAAAAAAAAGACCTAATTTTTTGAAATAAAAAATGCACTTTTAAAAAAGCATGTGACTTTCTTAAGGAAGACATCATATGTCTTATGAATAACTAACAGAAGCTCTCTTTCTGTTTTATTAAAAGTTCTTAGTTGGCTAGGCCAGGACCCCACTGTAAGCATCACATTTTTAAAAGTTGTTGAAAACAAAAATATATGTATAATTACTATATATTAGTTAAAATTAATTACAAAACAAGGAATAAAACTACTAGGCTGTTTCTATCCATATTTTCAGCTATGATCATAAACATTTTACTTTGAAATTTAACAAGAATTATGCAACATCAATATTTTTTCATGAACAACAGATGTAATCAGCCCTTTTCTCCTAACAGGTTACATACTACATCCTTCACAGAGATTGTTGCCACAGTTCCTGCTTTTGTCCCAGCTGTCTGTCTGGGCAAAAGGAGCATTATCTGTCTGGTATCATACACATGGTGACTGACCAGCCAGTTTCTATTTCAGCACATGTACCAGTTCCACATGTACTTATGCACATAAGTGTTGTTTGGGGGTTTTTTTGTCTTTTCCTCAATGACATAAATATTAGCTATCCAAATACCAATTTTCACAAAACATCTCAAAATTCATTACCTCTAAGACCTCAGATCCACCCTGTCCATATTGTTTGAAATTAATTTCAGAATTCAAAAGTTTTTAGGGATAACTGGAAGGAAAAATACACAGACATGCCAAAAGAATAATTGTATATGTTTTGTATATTTAGGAATTGAAGTTTTTAGAAAACAATATAAAGATGGACTGATGTAATGATCTTTACCTTTTGGCTTGCACAGCAGCACTTTATTGCATGTCAGAGACCCTTCAGTGTCACTGGAAAAGACTTAGGCTTCCCTTGACATTTGAGGTGCTTGCTTTCTGCCTGTTTGCTGCAGAGGGAACAATGAGAACAAGCCTTCAGACTTCAGACACTGCGGAGGATGTGCTGGGTGTTCAGAATGGCCCTGCTTCACAGACTCTTTACAGGCTGGGGTAAGAAATGCCTTGTTAACCCTAAATCACACTTAAAGTTGAGAGAAAATGAAAAAAAAAGTATGACCTCCAGAACAAATAACATATTTAAAAACATTCACAGAATACATTGACATAACTATTTGTATTGGGTTTGTGTGACAAGATTTTGGTAGTGGGGAGGCTAAAGGGTTGGTTACTGTGAGAATCTGCCAGAAGCTTCCCCCATGTCTGACAAATCAAATGCCAGTCCACTGGCCAGGGCTGAGCCTGGCAGTGATGGCAGGGGCACCTTTGAATTAACAGATTTAAGAAGGGGGTGAAAACTGCTGTGAAACAACAGCAGCCAGAAGAGACAAATGAGAATATGTGAGGAAAACAACTCTGCAGACACCAAGGTCAGTGAGTGGCAGGAGGAGGTGCTCCAGGTGCTGGGGCCAGATCCAGCTGCAGCTTGTGGTGGACCCCATGCTAGAGCAGATGGATGCCTGAAGAAGCCTGTGACCCTGTGGGAAGTCCATGCTAGAGCAGGCAACTGGCAGGACTTGCAGCCCAGTGGAGGCAGGAGCTCACACTAGAGCAGGTTTGCTGGCAGGACCTGTGACACCACGTGGGATCCATGCTAGTGCAGCCTGTTCCTGAAAGACTGCATCTCATGGAAGGGACCCACACTGGAGCTGTTCCTGTGGGAAGAACTCACATTTTAATAAAGTTTGTTCCCTTTCACAGTTACATACCTGTTTCTCTCACACCTAGTAAGGAACTTAGAAAAATGAAGTGTAATGAGGATTATATTTTTCAGTGGACTTTTATGCTATTTATCCATTTCTGCATTAGAAACATACAGAATGCAAATATCTAAGGAAGTTAGTGCTGTGTAGCTTATTGCTTTCTTAGTCTTGAAACCAGATATTGGCAGCTATTATGCCCTTTAGGATGATTATGGGTCTTGGGTGATCAATCTTCAAACTTTTCCTTTTAGATCTGCCATAACAATACAGCTTAGAGAAGATTTTGAATGTTCTAGTGGGAGCTGAATCCATCCAAATTTGGGCCTCTTTGGCCTTAAGATTCTGATCAGATAAGCTGACATTACTCTATTTGTCTACCATTCACTGTTATATATAAGAAGACAATATATTTTCCATGCTTATTAAAACCTTCCTGGTAAAAGTGTTAAAATATGTGTAAAATGTATTTTCAATTTTACTTTAAAAATACTCCAAAAACATACTGCAGGAGACAATGCTTACAGACAATAACAATTTTTTGCACTGAATCCTAATGCTGTTCAGTAATCTAAAATACTAATTTTGACATACCAAAACATAGACTCAAGAAGGGAAATCAAATACTGTAGACCATGCCTATTAAGAAGCTCAAAGACAGCAACAGACACAGCTACAGCAGGATCTATATGCAAACAGCAAGATTGCTATAACATTTGGTAATATGGGGAACATTTGACACGTTATTATTTCATAGTCTTTACTTATACAAACCCAGTTCAAAGGAGTGGACTGTAAAATTACACTCTGTGGTTTCCTATAACGACTGGTTGATCTTATACGAAAAAACTGTGTTGAAACTAAACTAGGTCCTATGATTTACAATATTCTTTCCATGTTATTTATTACACTGAACTACTTTAGATATATACTGTATATATTTAATATTAATCTCTGGATTGTTTTGAGTTAGCGCATTATTTCTTAAATTCTATTCCCTTTCTTTTCTTTTGTTTATGGGGTGCAATAAATCCTTATTGTTTCCCTTTCTTCATTTTACAAGGTAAAAACTGTTCTTAATGCCTCATATTATGGGTATAAAAATGAAAGTTGATGGAGTACACTGTTATGATTTACAGAACTTCACCCAGAACTGTCTGTGTACTTAATCCCATAGTGAGACTATAATGTCTCTATAACTACCATTTATTTCTGAATAAAATTATTTGATACCATAAATAAATATATAACTGTGGCAGGGGGGAGACCATTACAAGCCAGAAAACAAAGAAAGGCTAGAAACAGATCCATTACCATGTGCAACAGTCAACCTATCTGAAATCAGACTTTAGACTTCAGTATATACGTTGTACACTGGTTTTGTCTTGGTGCTTTTCCTCTCCGGAGCACTAGCCTGAGAGAACAAAGATGATTCCATAACTAATTACTCCCTGCATACAAACCTTTCTCTTTTAAGCTTTCAAATACTGGACTGCCAGTGGGGAAAATCAAAAAGCCTGTTAATTTTCTAGCTAGTAATGAAGTGGGAAGGCACCAAGAGACTTCAGTTTAAGTAAGAAACTGTCAAGCTGTTAATCAAAGCACTCGATATACAACTTACCCTGCCTCTGCATGTAGTTGTTGACTGAAGAGAGCTTAGTTTCAACGAAATGACTGCACCTCTCCACTGAAGATGAGACTTCAAAAAAAACTAGTAAACTTCTCTCAACCGTAGGAATACACATCATCATCACCATTGTCATCCTAATCACAATTACCCTGGGAATAAGAAGTTACAGAAAAAAAGCCAAAATGGTAGGAGCAAAAAGTCTAGGTGTCAGATGGATCACCATCACTTTGTGAAACAGTTACATGATGTGATTATCTGCAACATGAAAGTGAATGTAATTACTAGAATGCTCTTATGAGAGAAGTTATCAAATGAAATATCAAAAAGATATAGAGAAAATTAAATACATACAATACTGTTCATGCACTTCTAAGACTCAAGTAACATACTAGACAGATGACAATTCACAACTCATTTCTTCTTCTTTCATTTTAGTGTTTTCATTTTTATATTGTCCCCTGTAAAACAAAACTCCATTGACCTGTACCTTCCACTTTAAAAACCGGAATGAAGAGAGACAGATCTCTCTTACTGGCATCAGTCCATATGCATTCAATGACTACCATGTAATGAGTCCTTTAGAATCAGGTCAGTTGAAAGGAATCACTGGAAAACACACCAATGTGCTAATCCGTGTAGGTCCATTTAGATCCACACACTGAAGCCGGTGGCTAGTCGAGCATCAAGTATCTCCTTGGATGGAGATTCCACAACTATACAAGTCACCTGTTGCAGCATACTCTCAGGGGCAAAGGTTTTCCCCCTGGGGCAGTTACCCATGTTCTAACTTCTGGTCAAAGCCTCTTGTCCTTCCACTGTGCTCCTCTGCAAAGAGTTTAGCTCTGCCTCCTCAACACTCTCCTGTGACACAGTCATATAGAGCAGTAAGATTCCCCCATGACAATAGCTGTCTCTTCTTAGGACAAAACACATCTCTCAGTCTCTCCTTGTACATCATGGGCTACAGTCCCCTCCACATCAAAATGGCCCTCTGATGCACTTGCTCCACTATGTCAATGTCTTCTCTGTGTTGGGGAGCCTAGAACTGGACACACCACTCCAGAAGTTGTCCCACAAGTGCCAGATAGAGGGAAAGAACCAACATTTCCCTCCAGCTGCTGTCTACACTCCCAATGCAGCCCATGATGCAGCTGCTCTTTGCCAGAAGGACACACTGGTGACTGTGTGCAACTCACTGTCCACAAGGGCCTTGGGTCCTTTCCTACAAAGCTGCTTCCTAGCCAGCCAGTGCTGCACTGTCCCATTGCATGGGCTTATGATGCAGGACTTTGCATTTGCCTTTGGCAATGTTCATGTGGTTCCTGACAGCTCATTTCTGGAGCCTAACTAAGTTTCTCAAAGAGCAGTCCTGCACTTCAGTGTACTGAACACCTTTCCCAATATATGTATTTCCAATTGGCAAGGGATGCACTTGATCCAGTCATCCAAGTTGCTACTGAGAAGAAACATGGTTGGCATCAATCCCTGAGTCAAGCCACTCATAATCAGCTGCCAGGTGAGCTTTGTACCAGTTATCACTACCCTTAGAGCTCAGTGGGTGAAATAATTTTCCACCCATCTTACTGTCTATTTATCCAGGTCATAGTTCACCAGTTTGGCAGTAAAAACATTAGGTGCACTGTTAAAGGCCTTGCTAAATTCAAGGTATACAACAGTCACTGCTCTACTCTTATTGGCTTAGCCAGTCATCTCATCACAGAATAGAAAGCAGTGGACCCTCCCAGGCCGCATGGCACAGAAGATATATAGGTAACCTAAAGAAAGCTTATCACAGATGAGAAGCAGCCAGAGTGCACAGGAAGCAGTTGCTCGGCAACTGTTTCCAACTGGTGCAAATTGGAAAATAAAAATAAAAATCCAGAATTCTGAGAAGCCATAAGCAGTTCCTTGCAGGCCTTGCATTTTCTCCTGAAACTTTGTTGGGAAACTTCTCTGTTCCCAAGGGTGCTGCTCATTACAAACACAATGCCTCCTGAATTTCAAAAAAAAGGAGTCAGGATTTTAATTTGGTCTGTCAGTATGGCAACTCCTCATGCAAATACAACCCTGGAGGCTCAGAAGTGCAAGATTCTGAGGGTATACATCCTCATCACTTATTGCCTGAATTGAATGTATTTCTTCACTAAAAGACACAAAGCTTGTTGAAAATTTCACCATGCTAAGCTGCATTTCTTTTCAATGTCATATCAAAAAGGTTCCAAGCCAAAAATGTTTCTCTGTCATCATGCAATTCATCACAGCAGTAAATTACATTCACATCTGCTGATGAGCTCCTGAGTTTTGTTTTCAGTTGTGCTGCTCCAGAATGAAGCTATCACAGAAAGAGGAGAGGAACGCTGCACTAGGACTTCTCTGTACATATGTGAAACTGCTGAAAGTATATTAATGCTAAGTGCTTATGAAGATTTTGAAAACAAAAAAATTAGTGAGGTAACAGGAGAGACAAATGAATTTTGAAACTCATCCATAAGCACTTCAAGCAATGCTAAATTTTGTAAAACACTATACAAGGATGCACCATATGTCAAATTGCAGAACAGGCTCTGACACTACCAGTTTTATACAATTTAATAACAAGCATTTAAACTTCAACCATTTCTAGTGACTCAAATGACAAGATGTTTGAATATCACTGTCGCCTCTGTTTTCCACAGCCAGCCATCTTAAGATGAAAATTGCCATAACGCTTTAGATTTATCTGCTGATTATTTTTTCTTAACAGCAGTGTTAGCAGCAGTGCCACTGTTGTGCTGAATGAGAAGTATTCTTTTTAGCCTTAATGTTCAGAAGTTCATATATTTTTTCTAAGAACATGTAATACATAAAGCTCCTTAGTATATTTCAAAGAAGCAGTAGGGAAGGAAGAAGAGAAAAAAAACCCACCTCTTAATAGGCTCAGGCCTTTCTGGAATTGAGAGGTTCAGAAAACCCAAAGAAAACTGAATTTGTAGAAAACAGGGAAATTTCTTTATTTCCATCAAATGGTAAAATTTAAAAAAAAACCTTTCTAATACTTGCAGTTATGATCCGTAAGGACCATGAATCATTCCAAGTATTTTATTACAGGAATAGATGGTTTTAACTAACAAAGGAATGTTGCATTGAGGAAATGCTCCTATTCAACTGCACAGTTTTTAACTGAGAGAAGAATGTGGTATTGAGGATATGTTCCTAATTAATCTAGACAGTTCTAGATCATAATTATCCCTTGAAGCTTTGATGTCTATCAATTGCTACTTAGAATGACAGGAGAGAGGTTATTAGATTTTACTAGTCTCTATTCTTCTGGTTTTTAAAAAACATAAGCAAATGGGAAGAAAACAAAAATATCAGTATAATTTTGATTGTGGAGAAATTTAAAACGAAAAACATCCAAACCAAACCCCAAAATGGTTTATATGTTCAAGAATAAAAGTTGTCAGTAAAAATGACAACAGTTTGTAAAACAGAGACAAGTCATGGTTATTGTGGGAAACTGTAAATTTGAATCCTTCACTTTGTGTGTTCCAAAGCAGATGTTCAGCTGCTATAAATCAGCAAAACTCCCTGACCCTCAATTTCTTAACCACAGGAATGTGCCAAGGATTTTTTTTTTTTTCACTGAATTTAGTTAGACTAAGTAGCAGCATTCTAGCTATTCTAAGAACTACAACACCCTCTATTGGGCAAAGAATTTTCATTCAAATATGGTAGACCAGTTAATTTCAATGATCTGAAGCAACCACTGGTTGCATCCTTCCAAAGGTCGAACTTGAGTGCATGATGCACTCATATACAACCTATACAAGTAAGCTATATATAATGATTTATAAAATCCTATGATTTATTTTGATGTGATGATAACATTCCATAAAGAGGAAGTAGGAATTAGTCTTCTGATAAAAGACCCATCTCAAATCAATTCTGAAGTTACTCGTGATCTCCCTTTCCTTGATGTTTCTCATCTGATGGGTGCTTTTCTCAGTACTGCCCAGCATCTCTTCTGAACAAATCATTGTGCCCAACATACTTGCCCTCTTTGAATTTGATCCTTGCATTCTTACTTATGTATTCTTGAAATGTCACAAGTCGGTGATACTTTTGCAGACTACATTGCAGACACAGATGTGTCACAGGCCCAAGGAACACACAGACTCTTGCAGAAAGGGTATCCATATGAAAGTAGATGGGATTTTCAGCTACCTCTGTGAAAAGAGATGAAATAATGAATTTTCATCACAGATCTGAAGAACAAAATGTCATACAGGAAGAAACTGATCATGCAAGAATTTAAAAACTAGTAACATTTACATTAATACTTAGGAGACATAACAGTGCTTAAGGATGAAAAACTTAAAAAACACAAGTATCATTAAACATAAGTATGGTAAGTGAAAAGGAGATGAAAACCACCTTGTCAGACTTTTAGGAAAGAGTAGTTTGAAACAGAAAACCTGTATGAATAAGAAAAACAATTTAGGGAGCATGACACTTAAATGGTTTTAATTGCCACACTTAGAGAAGAAGGTTCCTGCCCCTCTCATACAGACCACGTTCTGAGTTCTCCTATCAGCAATCTAAACCACTTCTGCATTCTGTATTCTTTCATCATATCATCTGCTTGGCGACAAAACTTCTCCTGTAAAACCAACTTTTGCCAATCTCTCCAAGATAAGAAGTAAAGCTAGTCTAAATACTTTGTTGGTACTTTCTGCAGGAAATCAGTCCTTTCAGAAGATTGGAACTTTCCTGTTCAATTTTGACTAAATCATGCACATTTAATTCTTTTAATATTTCAATGCAATTAATATATTTCAATTCAGGTTTATTGAAATCAAACAATTCAGTCTTTTGCATCAAATAACTTTTTAGTTTGAAATGTAGTTCACATAACTAAAATTGATGACTCCACACACCTTTTATCTTTTCTTCTGTGCATTGTCACTTCTAGGTAAACTGCAATTAACCAGAGGGCATTGACCACACAGCAAGTTACCAGCCCATTCACTTTGTACGGGGTTTGTCTGAGCCACTTCTAACTAATAATGACAGAGATATAATATTAGTTCACTGTGTTGGAACTAGACATTCTTAATTTAATTATATTCTTATTAGTCTTAATAATTACAGACTTGTTCTTGCCAATTACAATGCCTTTTTTTTTTTTCATTTTGCTCCCAGAAAAAATTCCAGTCTGTAACCCAAAGGCATTTGCCATGAGTCGCACTTTGAGTGACCATATAAGGATGATAGATGTGTAAATCTACCTGTCTCTGTATGATCATTTTATTTGAAAATAATAGAAAACCTCAGTATACTTTGGGAGAGAAAAGGCAACTCATGTCTTTAAACAATGTGAAAATGCCACGTTAACTTGCAAAAAGTGAGTGACTGTTTCCAAAATAGTCCATTTCATACTTTTTTTCCCCACACACACTTATGAATCTTAACTGAAATACAACAGTGAGTAGAATTGTTATGTGCTGATGTAGCCTGTACTATGAACACAGGGGTACTCACTCATTGGTGTTCCAGGAGTTTTAGCTCCAGTAGCTTACCTAAAACAAGCCTTTACCATTTAGACACTATATATAAGTTATATACCCAAGAAATAACTCCTTTTTACCTTGCTATATGGGCTATCACAGACCATTGTGATTCTTCAGAAATTCCTTCCCGTTCCACAAGGATGTCAATCCCAAATATCCACATGCACAGGACAATCACTAGCTTGTTTAGTTTCATCAACAGATTCTGAGAGCAAATACCTACAAAGAAATTGCCCATTTTCTCTTTTCTGTAATTTCAATTGGAGTCAGTCACCTAAGAACTTTTTCAAATCTAGCACTAATTCATCATTTCAAAAAAGAGAAAATGAGACACACGACAGCCTTCTGTTTCTTAGACTTGGACTCTAACTTCTCAGAGAATTGGGTGCTGATACACAGATCAAAATATAAGTTTTACTCTCTTCTCAAAATAAGGAGAAGCAAAAGGGGCCATGCGAGTGTCAGGACCTTAGTATATTCCTTGACACCTGAAGAGTAATTTTTGTGCCCCAGTTTCCCTCCCCATCTTCCTGCTGGCAGAAAGAAACTTACTCTGCCCATTCCCTGCATCGTAAGGCCTTTTCCTTTGCCAGACAAAAACCCCTGCAGGGCTATCCCAATTCAGAATGGGGACACTGGGAAGATGAGCAAGACACCACATTCTTGTCTTTTACATATAGTGCCTCACTGTCTAACCTAAGCAAAAAACAGGGATCAGCATGTCACTTTGCCATCACTGCTACTACAATTATCTTTACCTCTTAACCAAGAATTAGTTGGAAGAATTGATGTCAGCCACAGTCCCGAAGTCACCCCTGCTGCAAGAGACAGAGTAATCAGCATTTTGTAAGCTGGTGACATTCATTATTCCCCAGACACAAATGTGCACACAACAGAATTTTGAATATTACTTTTGATACCAAAATTTCTTCTCAGAGATCACCCTGAGAGCAAATAGGTGTATAACACTTCATGTTGCACTACAAACAAAGTCCAGATACATTCACATCACTAGAAAGTAGGTATACAAACAGGTAGACAACTAAACGCTCTTATGATTTGATTCACCACAACGTTTCAGCTTCTCAATAGTGTTTTTTCTATACAGACCTGATAGTTTGCTTTTCATTTTGTTGGGGTAAGGTGGCAGAGAGACAGAGTGAGGTAATTAAAAGATGGGAGCAAATAGAAAAGGGAACTGTAGAAAACTTCAATTTTAGGAATAATTTCTACCTCCTCAGAACAATTTAGTAACACAACACCACTGTGACCCCCTTTGGAGCTGTTTGGACTATGTAGCCTTGCATTTATTAATGTTTTTTCTACCATTCAAGCTAGTATTTTTAAAGACAAGTAAGGCAAATCTATTTCAGCTTAGATGAACTTTACTGAGATTTGTCTGTAACTTGTACTGCTGTCTGCCAACAGTTCATAGCAGGAAACCCATAAATTCTCAGTTAATCCAAAAACTTTTCTCATGAAGAAACTTAATCCTTAAAAAATAAATTAAACAAACCAAAAGGGATTGCACACATATAGAGTATATAATTATGTTTTTTACCTTCTCCTTCTGTTTAGTGTAGAACTGTTCTAGGATGTTACATACTACAACCAATAGAATCAAGTTAATCTGAGTGAGTTTGGATTGGAGATCAGAAGAGAGAGAACAGTAGCTGCTACGTTTTCCTAAAACCTCAATCTCACCACACTGTTCTGCAGAGGGAATTAACAACATTTCACACACACACACACAAAAAGTGAATAGTGCATAATGCTTAAAAGAAAAAAACCACTTTGCATGTATTTTTAAAAGTGCACATTAAGTTACCAAACCAACCACATGATGGCAGTCCAACATAAAAAAAAAAAAGGAAAAAAAATGCATTTAATAGAAACTATTTGAAAAAGTGGTTAAAAACCTGTGCATACCACTTAGAACATAACCAAACAATGCTGTAGGGCAGTAATTTTCAATCTTTCTTGATTTGCATGCCTCTAAATATTTCAAGGCATCAAAGATGCAATATGCAGATATGTCTGATGTTTATCTTTCATGAAGCCCAGACTTTATAGTACAGTTCCTACATCCCAGAGTCCGCAGAAACGACATTTAAAGACCAGTTTAATCATATTAGAAAATACTATTTTCATGTACTAGTATGCAGATATGCACTCTATTTGTTCAGAGTTCTGACTCCAGTCCACTTTCTTTTATTTCTGAAATACAGCATAGATGACAAACTGGTATTAGACACAAGCGAGTTTGCAATTTCTCCTAATCCTCGATAAATTTACACGAAAATCTTCTGTCCAAATCTTTGGTATGCATATGCAACACTAGCTGATGAATGCCCAACACTTAAAACATGGTCAGTGAGAGATCAAAAATCCTCACTGATGTCATCCACTGCCTCATTTGCTCAGATTCGGTGGGTTTTGCTACAGCTGACTATACAGTTTGCCTTTTCCCATTTGTATTAGTGAGGCTAATGATTTCAGTGGTATTTCCAAAATAAATTCCTAATGCTTTTCCTAACCAGCACACAGCAGATTGTTCCAGTTGGCACATATCCCCAAAATTGCTCCCTTGTTCCTAGTTTCATTAATTTTTATTTTTCTTTATTGAACTCCATGTGCTATATGCCAACCAAATCAAGATAGGTCAAATCACTTTACATCTTGTATCTCTCATTACTGTCTTTGCTTTTGTCAGTATTGTGAGTAACTCTGAAGATTTGTTTTCTTATATCAAATTATATGGAGCAAATTAGCAATATCAGGGTTGCGCATCAGTTGCTGGTGAAAGCATTTTTACACAACACAAGGCATTAGCTTCAAACCTGTCACTGCTACACAAAAATACTGCTACTGCACCAAAATGTGGCTACTTGCCATTGTAATTCAGGTTAGAAATATAGATCTAATTTTATACTGTGACTTTACAGGAGTATCACAGCTCACCTGCAGGTTCGCAAATCAGAGATTTGCAGCTGATAGCCATTCTTCCACTCTGTGATGAGAAAATAAACCTGTTGCACTTTAATTTAGAGCACATTAAACTGCAGGACCTCTTCCAGCTCACAGGTCTCCAGGCTGTGACTGGGCTTTTACTTCATCTGTTCCACTGTGAATATCTATTTGCACCCATGAAATCAAAGGGCACTCTCATTCTAATTAAATCCCTTTCCAAAATCATCATAGAGTTATAGAATCATTTAGTTTGGAAAAGACCTCTAAGATCATCAAATCCAACCTCTGACTGATCACCACCTTGTCAACTAGACCATAGCACTAAGTGCCACGTCCAGTCATTTCTTGAACACCTCTAGATATGGTGATCCAGCCCCTCCCTGGGCAGTCCATACCAATGCTTGACAACCCTCTCTGTGAAGAAATTCTTCTTGATGTCCAACCTGAACCTCCCCTGGCGCAGCTTGAGGCTATGTCCTCTCTGTCACTGGTTGCCTCGGAGAAGAGACCAACCCCCACCTGGCCACAACCTCCTTTCAGGTAGTTGTAGAGAGTGATAAGATTTCCCTTCAGCCTCCTTTTCTCCAGGCTAAACAACCCCAGCTCCCTCAGCCACTCTTCATATGATTTACTCTCTAAACCCTCCACCAGCTTCATTGCCCTTCTCCGGACACCTACAGTATTTTTCTTTAGGAGATGATCCATAGCGCCAGAGATGGAAGTGGAGGAGGAGCTTTTCCAGCCTTTTCGTACCTCTGGGTGGTGCCATACAACTCCTCTGCCTTGCAGCAGTGGCCATCACGCAACTGCAGGGTCAGCATCCTCGTTTTGCCGTGCCTTCTCCCCTCCATTCTCCATTTGTTTACTGCATTGTTTTTCAGATTGCACCCTGAGTATACACGACAATGCAAATTTGCCTCCTTAGAACAAGCCCAGGAACTTGAAAAGATGGCCTAAATTTGCGCCTCTTTCCTTCACCTCATAAAGCTTTCTTGTATGTGGATAGTCTGAACTTTGTTGAGCTAGCTTAGACTTGCACCATCACAGCATTTTGGTATATACTTCTCTGAAATATTCCAAATGTTTATACAACAACCCACTTTAAAATAAATATACTTTGTTATTTCCGTCTTGCTCATGGGATGTTTACAATTTCAAGTCTGGTATACCGAGTATTAAGCTCAAAGTGCTACAACAAAATTTGCATTTTACTGCACTATTGATTCAAAATATACAAAAACTAGCAAAATGATGGCCTTTATTATAGTATGACAGCACATGATTTTGTTGTTATGATGCCTTTAATTCTAATTAAATTCCTTCCTGTTTGGAGTTCTTTCTGCTAAAAATCAAAAGGTGTCCATTACAATTGCATTACTTATGCAAATGCAGAATCCATTTTGTTAATCGATATTGAAGGAAATCTATGACTTGTCAGTAATTATTCAAAAAATGGCTAATTGTGCACATACATGAAAATGTTTAAAAATCAGAAGTACAACCACCCCATCTTCTGATCAATTTGTGGTATGACACGTCAGAAAGCTTATAAACACCCTTGGTATTGGCTGCTCTCACACTTAATTCAGAAAGCTTGCAATTGTAGCAGCTACAGTGTGTGCTGAATCTCCAGAAAAGCACTAAGTGCAGGATGAGAGACAAGAAGCTATTGGAAAGGGTCAAGAGGAGGGCCACAAAAATTAAGGGGCTAGAGCATCTCTTATGAGGCAAGACTAAGGGAGCTGGGCCTGTAAAGTCTAGAGAAAAGAAGATTGAGAGGGGCCCTCATTAGTACGCGTAAATATCTCAAAGGCAGGTGTAAAGAGGATGATGCCTGACTCCTCTGTGGTGCCCAGCAATAGGATGGGGAGCAATGGCCATAAACTGAAACACAAGAGGTTCCAACTCAACATGAGGAAGAAAGAACTTCCTCGTCTTGCGTCTGGCAGAGCACCGGCACAGGCTGCCCAGGGAGGCTGTGGAGTGTCCCTCTCTGGAGATGTCCAAAACCCACCTGGATGCGTTCCTGTGTCACCTGCTCTCGGGGACCCTGCCTCGGACTAGGCCATACGGGGATCATCACGGGGTAGATTCAGATTAGGTATTAAAAAAAACAATTCTCTGGAGGTCAGGCATCGGAACACGTTGCCCAGGGAGATGGTGCAGTCACCGTCCCTGGAAGTGTTTTAAGAGGCACCTGGGTCTGGCGCTGGGTTGATGGGGTTTAGGGGTTTAAGGAATACAGTGGTACTGCTCGGTTGATGGTCGGACTTCACGATCAAAAAGGTCTCTTCCAACCCTGATGATTCTATGACTGTATCTCCAGAGATCCTTCCCACCGTAGTGATTCTGGGGGGTGGGCACAGCACCGCAGCTCCATTTCGGCTGCACGCTGCACGAAGAGTTC
This sequence comes from Margarornis squamiger, assembly GCA_035222235.1. Taxonomy (NCBI): domain Eukaryota; kingdom Metazoa; phylum Chordata; class Aves; order Passeriformes; family Furnariidae; genus Margarornis; species Margarornis squamiger. The sequence continues at coordinate 20,440,281 of JAWWTY010000077.1, forward strand.
CAGCCGTGGATGCACACTCGTTTGCCCTGGGACGCCTTCACCTCGAAAGGCTTTTCCCTGAGAGCACACCTTCGTTCCCATTTTACCATTAGCGATGGCTGTCCACACCCACACCCAGACACACACACAGACACACACCCAGACACACACACAGTCACACACACACACACACAGTCAGTCACACACACAAACACCCACAGACACGCACCGCCCCACCCCGTCGCGGCCCCGCGGAAGCACCGGGGCCCGCTGGGGAAGCGGAAGGGCCGCCCCTCCCGCCCTCGCGGACTCGAACCCGGCCCCGGCCCTGCCCCGCCCTCCGTCCCTCAGTCCCTCAGTCGGCCCGTCCCTCCGTCCGCCCCTTCCTCCACCCCTCCGTCACTCCACCCTCCGCTCCTCAGTCCCTCCCTCCGTCCCTCCCTCCCCTGCGCAGGGGCCGCCGGAGCCGCCGCGCCCGCCCGGCCCCGGCGCCGCCGCCGCCCCGCCATGTCCGAGGCGGGCCAGGAGCTCGTCCACCTGGTGTGGGGCAAGAAGGCCGGGCCCCGCGGGCTGGCCGACACCATCTTCTGCCGCTGGGCGCAAGGTACCTGCTGCCCGAGCCCCGCCCGGCCCTTCCCGCCTCGCTGCCCGCCCGGCCCTCCCGCTCCCCGGGGCCCGCCCGCCGGGACACACCCGCGGCTCCCCCGCGGGCCCTGGGGCCCTGTGCCCGTGTGCCCGTGTGTCCCTGTGTCCCTGTGCCCGTGTGTCCCTGTGCCCCTGTGCCCGTGTGTCCCTGTGCCCGTGTGTCCCTGTGCCCGTGTGCCCCTGTGCCCGTGTGCCCCTGTGCCCGTGTGCCCCTGTGCCCGTGTGTCCCTGTGCCCGTGTGTCCCTGTGCCCGTGTGTCCCTGTGTCCCTGTGCCCGTGTGTCCCTGTGCCCGTGTGTCCCTGTGTCCCTGTGTCCCTGAGGGGCGCCGGCACCGCCGCGCCTGGCCCGCGCCACAAAACGATGCGGCAGCTTCGCCCGCTGAATAATTACTTTATTTTCTCGCAGCTCGGTCGCCTTCAGCCGCAAATCGCCAGAGGAACTTAAAACGGAGTGAAAAAGGGGAATGCATTTCCTGAATATTTCAGCGGCGTCTCACGCCGTGATTTTACGTAGCTCGTGGAAACGCGAATATAAGTTCGGCTTTGGTTTTGGTTTTTGGGGTTGTTTTTTTTACGAAGAATATATGAGTCGCAGATAGACTTAGTAAAAGTGGGGACAGGCTTGGGACAGAGCCACGGATTTATTTTGTAAGCCGATTCCTTGGCCATGGAAGCAGGTGCATGTCATCTTTAGGATGTGGCAAGAGGTAAAGCAGCAATAACGATGGAACTGGGGGTTTTTGTGAGGTGTTTCTACTGTATTGAAATTATGCAGCCTGCGTATAATTTCTTCTTGATGGAGACGTTATGGTGTTCTTTTAAAACTGCAATTGCAAGGTGTGATATAGTGGCTTCCCTGTAAAAATTATATGCAAGGAATCACTCTGTGTACCTGTCCTGGCTGAAAGAAGGGACTAATAGACCTCTTTATAACTCACTGTGGGCCTTGAAGTATTCTAGTAATGGTTATGATGTTCATGATAAAATCACTAATTCCTGGAGAGGATTCATAAGTGATAGTGGAATTTATAGATTAAAAAAAAGATGCATTCAGGTCTCAGAGTAAAGTTGGTTGGAACAGAAATTTCTTAATATTTTCTGTTTGGTTTTTTTTTTTTTTTCCCAAGTGTTGTCATATAAGTAGTTTCAGTAGATGCATGTGTGGTGGTAATTTGGGAGCTGCACAGCTGCTCCCCTTACAGGACACAATGCATTGCCAGAGGGATACCTGTTTGTCTAGGTCTATCTCTGTTAATTCAGTGAGAAAAACTTTGGGGGGAAATGCCAAATTCCTTCTAAGATCTAGAATTTAGGCAGGTATAGTAAAGCCATTACTTTTCTTAGTGAACAGCTTATTGAAATATAATTACTTCCTGAAACATCTCTTCCAGATTTTGTTAATGTTGCTGTTTCAGTACAAGGTTTGTGCAAAGTCAGAAAAGAAGAATTGGTGTTAAAAAGCTTAATTGTTTGACCAGTAATGTTCGAATGCCGCAATTGACATTTTAATGATAATTTGTATGAGAAGTTTTAGCAGTTTCCAAATTTATTGAAAACTAAATTTATTGAAAGGTGTGTTATACTGCCCTGCACCTGTGATCCAGTGAAGGACTAATGGAAAAGGTCTCTGGTGTTCTTGGTGGCTTCTGCAAAGGAGCTGTTATTTCCTGTCTGGCTTTAGGGAGAGTCCTGTGACTATACTGTGTAGTGTATCTGTTCCATTCTCTATATCCTCCTTAGTATAACCAATTTTTGGGTAGCAAAACCCAGTAAGTTTAGTATGTTGTTTGGAGGTCTTGTGCTGAGACTCAGAACAGTCAGTTTCAGTCACTCGTGTAGCTGCATGATACTTTTACCCAGCTTTCTGTTTCTATTGGGCTGAAAAAGTTCTGCAGCATTTACTTACTGCAAAGCAGTTGTGTCAACACTGACTCATCAAGATTTTTAAAAAAAAACAAACCACAAACAAAAATACCAAGCTTTATTATTTCCAAAGACTCCAAAGTTTAAAAGATAGACTCTTGTTTTGAATAATATATGCAGAAAGCATCAAACAACTAGTTTGGTGTGGGGGTTTTTTGTGTTTGTTTTGGATTTTTTTTTTAATGGAGTGCCAACACTGGCATTTATTTCAGATACTTGCTGAACATTGTCTGATCCTTTCTCAAACCCTTTGGAAGCTGAGAACTGTGATTTTGATTTGGAGAGAAAAGTAGAGACTAGGGAGGCTGTTGAGGAACGTAAGACACAACCAGTCAGTTTCTCAGTGAAAACAGATTCCGGAATCTTCATCATGCACCAAACTCTTTGATCATCGTACTCATTTGATGATGGGCTGAAGATGGGCTAATCTGCAGGCAGTTAGCAGAAGTGACCCAGCTCATGTGGATATGCTGTTGGAAGTCAGTGACAGTAATTCCCTCAGTTTGCTGCATTGGCAACTTTATATATATTGTTCTTATTCCTGACTTAACAAAGGCTTGACTGCAAAGTTGCTGTTGCAGTGGTTGTGAGGTTTTTAGTGTGGGGTTTCTTTATAGAATTTTTTTTCTTTAGGATTGCAGCAGAATTTGAAGTTTGAACCATGTACAATCTGTTTACCAGAATCCTCAAAGCAAACACAAGAACGTGGTGCAAAGCTTCAGGCTGCTCTTGGGTGTTTCCTGACATAGATATGATGACTTAGGAAGGAGTTAGAAACAGCTCTGAACCCTAAAGAAAGATACCCATATTAGGAGTAATTTTCTTCATTGATCCATTCTCCATTGATTCCATTCATAAAGCTGCTCTTTAGATGAGCCCCAAGGCATCACGTTCATACAATAGGTTTGAGCACAGTAGCCTTTCAGAATTTCATAAGCTGTGTTCACACTGGTCTTTATAAAGAAAGGTATGGGGCAGTCTTTTTAAAACAACCACTTAACTGCAAAAGAATAGTGTGAAGGTATTAATAGTACAGCTTCTGTATACATGGATAATGTACAATATAAAAATGTTTGTTTTACCTGGATCCTCTTCCAGCTTCCAGGCTGAGCACTGGGTAAGTGGGTGACAACTTTCTTTTTCTTCTCTCCTATTCTTTCCAGGTTTCCTTTTTTTACATGCCTGGAACTCTTCTTTCTGACCAAACATCACCAGATGGGCTTTTATTACATGGTTAGTTGGGAAGCTGCATCCTGTAGTATTGTTTTTAAGTAATTTGAGTGGAATTATCCTTAGACTATGATCACTGCAGGGCTACTAGGAAATAGTATTTTTACCAGCCAAACAGACACTTTTTGAGCAGAAAGAATAAACTTGCCATTCTGTAAAATCTGAAGCAGAAGTAGCAATTTGAAATATGAGTTTAATTTAGTCATGTTTAATTCATTTGGTTGATGGGAGAAAAATAGTCATTGCTATCTATGTAATTTTTTTATTGTTTTGATAACTGTAATTTGTAGAATATTTCTATTTGTGTGCTTTCCATCTCTTTGAGTTCTATATCACTCATAGCAGTCAGTTAATCAAGAAGAGAAGAAAACCATTTTTCATTTCATATTTACAGTTAGGGTATAGACAAGTGTGGATTGTGCAAACAGCTGGAGGAAGTGATTGCACCTATTGACCCAGCTCTGCTTACTTGTTACTGCTTGTTGGCCATAAGTATTGGCTCTTCAGATCTCTTGATGAAACTGCTTTTGAAGCCTGTGCTTTACCGATGCCGGTCACACTTAGCAAAGGAAACCTTTTTGAGTGGTCTTCAGGTTACGGTCTGTGAACTGCTTTTAAGGCATCTGTCAAAATTAGGTAAGAAGTTAGAAGCCAAACGTGCTTCCATGAATTTGCATATAATGTGGAAAAAACACTGGGGTCTTCAAGCAGAGAGATACTGTTGACTGTTGACTTTGAGCTTCGCTTTATGGAGAAGTAGGCAGTACCTGACAGTAGGAGGTGGACTGTCATGCTAACACAAGCTGTACTGTTAGTGAGACAACAGTAGTTTTTGGAGAAATGAGCGGGACAAGCTACCTAACAGCCTTCTCCAGGGAAGTTTTTGTTCTCAAATTTTATACTGGTAGACTTTTTTCTCCTTTCCTCCCTTGGAGGAATGTATTGCTTTCGGGATAGCGATGCTGTCTTTACAAACAAAATAACCACGTTTCTGTTTTAGACAGACTGTCAAATCCCTTTCTGTTGTATACAATATTTAAATGTTTATTTCATACTTCTGTAATGCAGAGTTATCTTGATATTAATTTTGAAGAACATAAAACATTGTGTGAAGCTTGCTGAGTGAAAAGTTAGACTTTAGGGTGGAAATACAGGTTTTTGAGGGACTGTCATTATGTGTAAGTAACAGCCCTTTCAGCACTGTTAAACTGAAAGAAGAATAGAAAATACCACTCACTGTGGAAAAAATGGGATGTGAACATGTGAGTTAGGTTGCTAAGATATTGTACGTTCTGACTAGCGAGCATGTTGGCTAATGTAGTTGGAATACACATAGAGCAGGAAGAATTTGAAATGCCCTGTAACACAATTATTTAAATTACTGCTGAACCTGAAACTTGCTGCTGCCTGAGCCCTAAAAGGAATAGCTGGAAAATACTGTTCTTACTTTAAGAAAGGGTATGGTGCTGGTTAGTCCATTCCTTGCTCTGGATAAGGCTAACAGGCTTAAAGAAAATAAAAGATCTAGAGGAGCGCTCACATAGAAGGCTCTTCACAGGGTACAGATTCAGAAGTTTTGATTAAAATTTATAAGTATCTGAATTCTGTAATATCAGTGTTCTGTAGCTGTTTTGTTTTGTGGTTGGTTGGTTGGGGTTTTTTTCAAGGGTGTTAAAAAAGGAAGACACATTGGAATCTTACCTTGTTTTCTAGCACCTTGTTTAGTAGTAGCCTACCAGGTAGTTCGGATACTTTCCTCAAACCTTTGCAGGGCTTTCCTGCTCTTTATCTATAATCCATTAAGTGGAGTTTTGTTGTAGTATTACTCTAGTAAGTCCTCCTTTCTTTTTGTGTGTGTGAAGAAGTTGTTTGGTTTCTTGGGGATTTTTTTTGTACAGAAAATTTCAGAAATTTCTGTTTACTGTAAAGACATGCTTGGAAAACCCAAAGCTGTAAGCAAAATGTCTCTTATCATTCTACACTCAACTCTAAAGAAAGGGTGAAACGTTAAGATGTGTTGTAAAACTTGTGCTTGGCTAATAATTTATTCTAGTGTTTGTCAGGCAGTTCTTGTATCCCAAAAAAGAAAAAGAACTACAGTTCCATGGTGAGAGGCCAGTTTAGCAGAGAACAGGACAAAAAATTAATAATCTTTGTAGCTAGATTGGGTCAGAGAGAGAGTAAGGGTTTTTCTAACGTGGTTGATGTTACATGCTCTTTGCTAATTTCCTTGTCTGTTTCTTTCAGCTAGAGCTGATTCTTGCACAGAGTGAAAATACTGAAGATACACAGCATCCTCTGTGAAATGGCAGTGTTATTAATGTCTAGGAAGTCTTGGGTGGAAAAAGTATTTTTTTAGAAACAGGCTAGTAATAAAAAAGTGCAGGAAAGTAGTGGAGTAGTCATAATAGAAGAATGAATAGTTTTTGTAGTGCTTTGGGCCATGTTGTGGCCTTTTAGATGAAGGACAAGAGTAGGTAACTAAGTCATATGTTAATTTTGACAAACTGTTCATAGAAGAGCTAAGAATTAGGTGTGAAAAAGAAACATTGGCCTTGGTAAATGCTGTATTTTGGGGAAGTAGGAGAATAACTTTGTGTGATAGAAAGACAGATTTGGGACTGTCATAACTCAAAATAATGGGCAATACCCTGATTACCCACAGGAATCTAGATCCATTCCTTCCCCCCTCCACCTTAAAAGCAGTACAGCAGTAGTGATGTTGAAAAAATTGGGTCAGTGGAGCATTTAATAAGGTTATAAATGACACAGAGGATGAATGGTAATGGTAGTATTTTATGTTTCATACAGGCAAATGATGATAATTATACTCATGGATAAAAGGCAGACAGATTGATTAAAGAAAAAGATTATTTTGGCTGCATTACATCACTTCATGAAATCTTGTCTTGAATGAAAAAAGCTCTATGCTAGATATGACTGGTTAAGAGTGAGAGTAAGCAGAAATTAGTCTGGATCAGAGATGCCCATCTTAGTCTGTAGCTTAAAGGGTGGCCAGACCATTCTTACAAATCATAAGGAAGAGCATGGGTTGATGAGTATTTCCAGAGATTGCCCAAGATGTGACTATTATGGAGGGTTAAAAAGGTAAGTAGGTGTGATTGCAGGCTGAGGTAGACTTGAATCCAGCTGGACTTCAGACTGCTGGTTTCTGAAACTTTACCTGAGCTTCAGATTTTACAGAACTTTTTTAAAAGAGAGCAAGACCATACTGTCTGAAGCCCACTTTTTTGCTTAAAGCTTCTAGAATCTTAATGTTTATTGAGCATTAGGCAGCATTTAGGTAAATAGAAATAAAGTGTTTCTTCAGGTATTATATGTGTGGTTTTTTCTGTGGTTGTATTCTGTCACATTCTGTGTAATACCAATTTTGCCTTGTCTGTCTCAAATTTGTATTCATTCTGGTGGATCACCCTTGGTGTTCTTTATTTTTAGGACGCAGTTTTGAAAAACAGGGCAGGGTTAAGCTGAGACAGTTAATGATTTCTATAAGAAGCCTGAAGAATGGGAAGCAAAATCAAGATTTCTAAAGTGTGGTTTAATGGTACCACATCCAAGTATGTTGTTTTTCTGCAATGACCAAATCATTAAAACAACTAAAAAAGTCTTTGTTGTTGCAGTGTGCTTAGATGGCATGCAATAATGCTTCAAAGTAGGGGAGAACTTACATTTTAATATTCTTAGCCTGCACAAACTAATTCAGAAAGTTTACAGGGCTGGTGATATTTCTTATTAGGGCATTTTAACAGAGAAATGAAATGACACTACTGCAAACTTTCGTTGAAGTATGAATTAATGGAGCTTTGTTTCAACATTAGATGATGCTGGATCTAAGTATGTAGGCTTGATGTGCATCTGGATTTTGGATATAAAATACATCCTTGTAATGCACATTTGCACATGTGGTTAAAAAACCTGGAGCCTTCTGTCAGATACAAGGAAAACCCCATGGCTACAGTGATCCTTTTTAAAACAAAAAAAAACCCCCCATGTTGTTGTGGAACAACTGCCATTTCTGTGATGAAGTATGGCCTACAAAATGTGCAGTAGTCCTCTTGCCACTTGGGATGATGTACCTGTCATGCTGTAGTGTGGGGGGGATGCATTTCCCCAGCTTAAAAGTCACATCCAACGACTAGGGATGCTTTTGATATGGCATAAGGTAATGATACAGAACTGGGAAAAGAAGAAATTTTGGGGAAGAAGCATTGAATATTCTTTCTGCTGAAACTGACACTGTCTGTGAAAAGATGCATGTATATCACTTTTTTGCCTGCCCCCACTTGCTTGTTGGTTACTGACTGCAGTTGCATGGTTTCTAGATTACGTTGAACTAGAGTCACTTCTGCACAATTTTGTCATTAAGGGAATAATGCAAAATATCACTCACTGTAAGTTGCCATGCGTCAGCTTCATCAAGGCAGTTGTCCGCGTATGTGCATTTGTCCATGAGAAATGAAGGCTGTGAATATCCATATCTTAAAGAAAAGTTTAAGGGCAAGATGGTAATGGGACAATTTTTCAATAATTGATCTAGCATTTGCTTTATTATGTGACTGTAAGACAATTCTGAAATACAAATACATTCAAGATGGAGGAGGAAAATAGATGTTTTATCTCGATAAAGATAGTGTATCTTCTGTGAAAGAACACCTTTGATTCAGTGGTTACAAGTGAATATTAAAGTTACTTGGCATATTTCAGTCTCAGTTGGACACACTGATAGGGCAAAAATGAGACTAGTGGGAGGCATACTGTGCCTTTTATAGGGAGTAGAAATGTATTATGCATCTTCAGTGAAGGTTCAAAGGTGTATTTTTTTTACATATGTGAGACAAAAGATTACCACAACCAAATTTTAATTTATTGATGAGAAATAAACTCCTTTTTTTTTTTGTTTAAAACCCCAGCTGTTGGCCCTTTGTGACCCTGATTTAATTGCTGAGATAAATAATTTCTGTTCTTTCACCTGTACTCACAACTTTTTTTTTCTTCAGATAGATTAACCATATTCTGTTGCATTATCAGGGAAACAAAAATTTACCTGATCTTTAAAGGTGAATAAATCAGGTGTCATTTCTGTTTGGGAAGGAATATACCTAAACATGTGCTTATTTACATATTTCACTAAATAAAACCTTTTCTCATTTGACAGGATTTGTCTTTAGTGACTCTGAATCAACTGCATTAGAACAATTTGAAGGTGGCCCTTGTGCAGTGATAGCACCTGTGCAGGTAAGATGCCTTTATTGTAGGAGTGGTTTAAAATTAGCCCAAAATTTGTTCTTTATATATTTCAAAACAAATATGAAAAAATACAGATTAGTTGTATTTTGATTTCATAATTAAAGTGTGGAGGAGACAACTCTATAAAAAGGTAGAGATGGGTATGGGCTGACTTTGAACTATAATTTTGCAGAAGGACGTTTGTTTGAGGAAGTGCAGTAGGTTGATCCATGTAGAAGTAACTTCAAAGTGGGGAATGCATAATAAAGGGGAGAAGAAAAGGATCAGAGATAAATGTAATCCTCATTCTTTTAATCTCTTGAATTCCCTGCGTTAAAGGGTAATACCAGTGTCACAATGGCTGCTTTAGCAAACTGTATTAGAAATATTTGAAGTAGCTGATTTTCAAAGCTAACAAGGCTTGCTATGGAATAAAAGGGGAAATGTTGTACTTTCAAAGTCCTAGTTAGAAGAATAATTGAAGTATGTCGGGTGAATGCATTTTATTCTGGATACATGCTTGGGATTTCGCTTGTGCTTCAGATACATTCAACCAACCATGATTGTGATTTTTTTTGTTTTCATACTCCGTTGTACCTTGTAGGCTGTGTGCATGCTCTTCGTAGTGCTGTTTCTGGGTCAGTTCTGACTGCTGGGTAGACGTAGGGCCTGTACAGCAGTTTGTCTAGCTGCAACTGTTCTTCACTCTCTTAGGACCACCCTGCAGAAACAGGCAGGTATTGAGTCACGGGCCACGTTTTCTGGTAATGTGCTCTTGACTCCTCTTAAACACAGTTGAAATTCTGCAGGTATGTCTCAGTTTGATTGGAGGCCTTGTCCACTGATAAGGGACATATTAAAGTTATGTAACAGAGTGAATCTGATGATGAACTGGAAGGTAGCTGGGTCAGACAACTGATGGTGTGGAATTTTTTGCACCTGTGGTGTGTATAATGTGATCGTAATAAAATCCCTTACTTCAAGACACTGTAAACACTGGTCCTACCAAAAAACTTGTACTGCAGGAAGGAGGACCACTTGTTTAAGTGGCAAGCAATCAATAAAAAAGTACTTTTTTATGAACTGCACTTCATAGTATGGCTCTGTCTAGTTCTGTGGTCTTAAAACTGGATGCAGAGTGTCTGGTCTCTGATTTTAGACTTGAAAGTCTTTTGTATGAGGGGAGTGGAGAGAGTAAAGAATAGGACCAGTCAACTCCTTAAAGGCAATGCCAACTCTTTACCATATCAACTGTTCTTATAGATAATGTTTTTTTTAGATTTATATATAGTTCAGCTACCTTGGAATTAAGTGATTAAAGCATGATTAAAAATGAACTGAGTTCCAGCTAGGGAAGGAGGAAGGAATCAAACAGATCCTGCAGTGCCTGCTGCTGCTGTGAATTACTAAAAAGGTGTGCAAAAGGTCTGTGATGGGAAAACAGGGTGAGTGTTTCAGGAAAGAAGTGAAAGTTGAACCACCTGTTTTTAAGGTACTGTGAATACCTGAAATGGCATCTAATAAAGTAATCAGAAAGACCAAGACTCTTCTTCCCAAAGTTTATTCTTTCATTGTTCCTTCTCTGTAACTTAAAGCGTATTGTTTTAACTGTAGCATTAGTGTTGATGGAAAAACAAAGTAGGCATATGGAGATGCATAGTTTTTCTTTAACCTGATCAACAAGTTATGACTTACAATGGTTAAAAGAGGTGGGCTTGTTAACTACTAAAGAATTTTGTCTGAGTGACTGGAGATGTCTTGTACTGCTGGTCAGTAATATTGAAATATATTTGTGCCTCCATTACTGCAGTCCTGTGAGTCTGGAGATGTTTATGTCAGTATGTACTCTGTGCATTTGAGACACACTGGACATTCAAACTCAGTAGTGTTAAATATAGTTATGAGGCCACCTTTGTAGTTAGTTTGGCTGGGAAAAGTCAGTAAACTGTGCAGGCTTATGGTCTTGTACTGAACGATGAGCAGCTCGAAACCCTTCTCATAACATGCAAAAATGCTTTGGTATAGAATGTGTGATGTAATGTAGAATTTGGTGTTGTCATTTATTTTAATATTATTTTATTCTTTGATAACAAAGGCATTCCTTTTGAAGAGGCTTTTTACCAGTGAAAAGTCTACTTGGAGAGACTGTCCAGGTATTGAGACCTCTTTTTCCCCCCCCTCTTTATTTTTCATCTCATTTATTTGTAAAACATTTCTTAGTGCAAATAATTTAAAATATTCCACACTTTAAGTGCGCTCCCATGCCATATGTATAGTAAATGCTTCTGAATTCCCAGTTGAGAGGTCTATGCTTGCTCATACTATTTCTGCATTTTATGAATATTTAATTGAAATCTATTATTAAAAAAGGGAATGGGTTAGAAATCATATAAACCCACATTTTTCTAAAGACAGCTTTATAATTCTTTGGTCCAGTATAGTCAAAGAGCAATTAACATTATTATTTTTATCTCATTATTTAACTCAATTGTTTAGATAGCTCTAACATATAAAAAATACTATTAGCTTATATGTGACACTGTTAACAGCAGTTGAACTCAAGTAGGTTTCTGATCTTGCAGAAGAAGAGCAGAAGAACCTTCTCTGTCATACATTATGTGATATTTTGGAAATGGCTTGCTCTGATAATTCTGAGTCATACTGTCTGGCAACATGGATAAGAGGAAAAACAACTGAAGAAACTGCTAGTATTTCTGAAAGTTCTGCAGAATCTAGTCGTCGAGAGGAACAACCTTGTAAGACGTATTTCTTTACTAAACTACCTGTGACTTAGTGAGTTTAGTTTTTGAGGGGCTGCTGCTTTTTATTAATTCACAGATGGGGTTTTTGCCTTTGTAATTCCATTAGCAACAGACAGATTTTTGTCTCCTGTAATTAGAAGCGTTGATCCTTTTTATTGAAAAGAATGTGCTATCTATCACTGGAGTTCTAACATACGTGTTTCTTTTGAATTTTAGGAATTTCCATAATCTTTTCAATTTTATTTTTTAATTTTTTGGGGCCTGATGTATCTTTGATTTTGAAACATCTATGTGCTTCCTTGCACAGGAAGAACACTTTAACTTGTCACTTGTTGCTTTATTTCAGAGGAACTTTTGCAGGAAATTCTGCAATGCTTTATCTGTTCTAAAGTATTCTGGATCCCCTGTTACGGAGAAGTAGCCTTTTTCTTTTTATTTTGTTATATGCGGTACCAAACAGCTTAAATCACCTTCTGGTAGATTACCAGAACTTTTTTGTAGGTTAGAATTTTTCAGTTGCCTGCTTTTTGCAAACATCTTGATTCCTTTCCTAGCTCCTGACATCAAGGATCCAGGGAACATCATCTGTAGCACTAAGATACGGCATCCAGGCGTATCTAACTGCTGCAGAGCCAGTGGCATGGAAAATTTATCTGTGCACGTATGATCAGAGAGACATATTTATTAACCTTTTATTGGGAGAGATCTAATGTGGTAAAAGATAAGCTTCTTTTTCTTCTAGTTTTTGTTCCCAATGTGTCCCTTAAGAAGTATGAAAAACTCTTCACATGAGAACATGCCTATAAAGGTGCCATCTTTTGATGGAAGGAATATGTTATTCGGCAGTTTGTGGCATAACTACAAAGTAAGAATTGTACAAAATAGATTTATACGTGCGCAGCTAGCTATAGCAATTAGTAGTGTGGAGCTCTTTGTTACAAGTCATCCTCATCTGCTTCTAGCAAATGCTCCATGTGCTTTAGAAGGCTCAAACAATAAGAATAAAAATGTTACTTAATTGAAAAACACAGGAGATCAACACTTAAGTGTTCCAAAGAAGATACTGTTTTTAATGCAGAGTTGTGTAACTGCTAGTGTGAAGGAATAAATTTATTTCTTGCTTGGCTACTGTACTCAATAAAAATAGTAACTGGTGTTTTCATAGTCGATAGGAGTTAAGAGATGAGTTGCGGGGCAGGGAGTATTTCAGACACAGTTCCATATGGTGGGCTACTGCTATTTGGGAATTGAATATGGGGATATATTTATAATAAACCCATGAAATATGGTTAGACACAGCATGATAGAGTATCATTTTAAAGAGTTTCTATACAGTTGAATTTCTCGTACATCTCATGTTCTCTTGCTGTTAGTTCTTTTTCTTTCCACTAAGTACTGTCTTTATTTACCATTGTTTGGGTTATGTATAGCCACACTTCTCTTTAGAATTTCTACTTCTTTCCCTTTATTTCAAATAGTAATTCTCTTACCATTTCACTCTGTTCTTTAGTAACAGAATGAAACTGCCTATCATCCTGCTGTGTGAACAAAAGGCGGATTCGAGCGCACTTACTGAATGCAATAGCATTTTTCATCTGCTTTTGTGGTGTATAGCAGTGACTTGCTGGCCATGTGTTGGCTTTGGTAGTGCAAGTTCCCAGGTTCAAAGATTGCTTTATATGATTTAGTCCCTCTGACTTTCTGCTTACAAAAATGTATGTTCTTGAAGCAGATTTAGTTTCCCCAGTATTTTCTGCAATTTGGATTAATTGTTTAATATTTTTTTAAAAATGTCTTAAAAATACATGTTTTAAGTCTAATTTTGCTCTTGGTAATCAAATTTTATCAATTCCTTGTAGTTTTTCAACAGACAAAAACTGACATGCTTAAGACTGAGGTTGCCATATTTCTGAAGTAGAAAATGGAAGTATTCTGTTGCTGGAGAATTAGTTGTATTTGCACATAGGCAAGTCAAGTGCATCTTTCAAAATACGATCGGAATGGGCATTAAAGCCCTTTCTGGAACTCTTGTGGGAAGAATTGATCAGTAGTATTAGCCTTAGTTGCCTCAGGTCTTAACTGATTTGTATGCAGTCAAATTCAGTAGCTAAATGATCAGACATTGTTTAAATATTCAGCGTTAAGTGGCCTCTATAAGAAAGCAGATGTGTCTGCTTTGTGTATTGTTCTACTAGCAGAAAGATAAAGAAAAGATAAAAGAAAGGTATAAAGCCTATGTTGAACTTGGGAAGACACTAATGCTGTATTTTTTTTCTGTCTTGGACACAACACTTATTTGAAAGGCTGTTTATTATTAAAAGAAAACAATGAGAATTTATTTAAGAACAGAACGTGTAACACTGTATAGAATAATTCCATTAATTTGTAATAAATAAACACGAAAGGGAAAAGAGCAATTAAATTTCAGTAGCAGAAATGTGTATTTGAAATAAAAATACAGCTTACCTACACTGATAAAATGATCCAAATAATCATGCTTGCTTTTTTAGGAAGAAATACTTCTTGTTGACTTGAAAAGTTTTGTCTTAGTATACAAATGCTTGGTGACTTGGTAACAGCCATATTTTGTACAAAATCAACAGCTTAGCATTTGACAAATACTTCCAAGGCTGCACACTCCAGTGCCTTTGTGCTTTTAATAAATTGATTAGTCCAAATAGAAATGTTCTCGCTAATTTGTATGGTGGAATCTTAATGTTGCAGTAAATTAGTTTATACTAATCAGTTAAATTTAAATGTTAAGGGAGGATTAAAAATATAATTAGAGCTTGAAAGTATACTAGCTTGCTGTGTGTATCTTGTGTCATTTTTTTGCCATGTGTAGTGCTGAAAAGTGTCTCTTGTGTATAGCTGCCTTGGCTGTCGAAGAGCTTGGCTTTGAGCGATTTCATGCATTAATTCAGTAAGTAATATGTTGGAACATTTAAAATACAATATTTTGAAGTTACACTAATATTCGTAGGCCTGAAATGGGTATGTTGAGGACCTTAGTGTTTTAAACATCAGGTTAAACTTGGATTTCTAGTTTTGGTTTGGGGGTTTTTGTGGTTTTTCTTTGCATTTTGCCATTTGAAATGGAATATTATTTTGAGCCATGAGCGTTAGGCTTTAAAATAAAACTGGAGCAATGTAATGTGCAAAATTGGTCAGACAGCTTGTGTATATGAACACAGCTAATCAAGATTTACATGTAAGTTAAAGATGCTAATCCTCTGTATTTATTATTGTTTCTATCTGAACTATTTGTGATATATGTACTCAAAAAACTCATCTAGTGTTTTTCCTGATTTAAGATAAAGAAGCATTTATAAGAAGTTTTCATATGCAAGACTGAATTTTGTTTCATACTTTAAACACTATTTTCTTTTTGGGGTGTAAATGCAGAGCTCACAGTTCTAGTGAGTTTATCTTCAAATGAAACAACCTTTTATTTTCACAGTGGACAATTGTAAACAGTATACAAATAAATGTCAAAGAGGAAATAAAGAGCAACAGACTTAAAAAAACACTTGAGACAAAAAATGTTGCTAACTAGAACTGAAATTACCACTCTTATTGTATCAGTAGTGATTATAATTTATTTTTTAAACCCATCATCACAGAAGGAAAGGAGAAAGAGGAGAGTGTAAAATTTGCGTAGCCTTATCAAAACACTAATTTTCTGCTCTCTCCCTCCCTCCTGTTCACTCCCTCACTCTTTCGACGTGTGGTACCCACTTAATTTTTCTGTACTTCTAATTGGAAATGAATGCTCTGGCATTTGCTTTTAAAGCAAACTGAGCAATGGATTTCAGAACTGGCTTTGCCTTGTGTACCTTGTGTGCCATGTGTACTCTACTGACGCAGAAAGGTAGTTTAAAAATCTCAAGTATTAGCCAGAGTAAACCTGTCTGTGGATATATTTTTGCAGATGTTTGCTTCTTTTGTAAACAAAACTTATTTAAAAGTGTGCAAGAAACCAAAAGAAAATATTATCCTTAAGTCTGTGTAAGATAAGCAGAGAGTATGATCTAGTTTAAATTAATAAAAACTAATGTTTGTGTTCTGAAAAGCAGTATTTAGCTCTAAAAATCCCAAGAAACAGAAAGAGTATTGGTTCATTGGAATCTTGATGGATCTCTTCCTTCCTCTGTTTTTTAGTTTTATTCTTTTTAAACATGTGATCACATGGTGTTAACCTTGTCGTCCAGACAGCCACCATATTATGCAACCAGATTGTCCTAAATGTTACTGTACCACTTGTGGTTGTGAACATTTGCTCTTCCCAAAGCCAGCGTCTAAAAAAGTCAAATTCTCATGGGAAATGTAGTAATTTCTTCAAAAGCCTGGAAGATAATTTTAGCTGGTGAAGTAGAAGTGGTTTTTTTCTCCACAGTTTATGAGCTGAATGTCTTTCAGAACAGATAATGTAAATGTTATTTTGGTGACATGCAATCTATTTGCAATTTCAGTGACAGTGTTTTGTAGAATTACTGGTTCAAGCCACTCGGCTCTTTCACAAATTAATGCATCTTTATGGTTAGTGTTTGCATATAAAAACTATGCTCATTTTTGCATTTTGCTCCAGAATTATTTATTATCTTCTGACGGGTAAATACTAACGACTCTATGGCAGTTACAGTAACTACAGAACAGCTGCTCTGTCATTCTCTGTATAGCACCAGATCTACTCTTATTTGGACATTTTCATATTAAGTATTAGTAGTTCTTACTTGTGCTTTGTCAGACTATTCTAATGCTTCATCTAAATACATTCTTCTTTTTGCTATGTGTTTGTTCGTTGTTTTTTGTCTTTAGCAAACGAGCATTCAAAAGCTTCCCTGAACTGAAGGATGCAGTTTGGGATCAATATTCAGCATGGACAAACAGATTTGGAGTATTGCTCTTTCTCTATTCTGTAATACTGACAAAGGTTTGTGGATTGTTTGGTATTTTTTGTGTGTTTTTTATTTCTTTAGGAGGAAATCTGGCTGTAACCCTTTTTCGGTAAAAGGTGAACAATAAACTGATAAACTAAGTCAAATCTAGGTCAGTATATGGAATGGTATCTTCATCCATATTGCAGTACATTTCCACCCTAAAAACTTGAAAAGCTCAGACCTTTTGGTTTGTTTTTTTTTTCTTTTCTGATGTGGGAGAATTACATATTTTGGAAACATCCTTCCTTATATATATCAGGAGAAAGCAGTCCATTTAGTTATCAGTTCTTCTAAGAACATCAGCCTCCTAGTGTTTTACTGTTGCATTCTGTTGTTGTATAAATATTTTAATTTTTTCCTTAAGATAGCAAAAATATTTGTAATTTTTCTGCAGGGTATTGAAAACATAAAAAATGAAATTGAAGATGCAACTGAGCCATTGATAGATCCTGTTTATGGTCATGGAAGGTAAGCTGAAAAATATGGTTACTACCACTTAAAATAGATTAGTGGGCTAATTTTTTATGTTTCTGTAAGTGATCATTCTTTTAGGAAATCACTGACACAATGACACAGATTCAGTTATAACTTTAAAGTAACTAAAAGCCACACTGAAAAGAGTGTGCCTTTTTGACTGCTAACTCTGTTTAGTACATCAGTTCTGAGGAAGCACATATGTTATTGCTGAATTTTCGGAGGAATAATTCTCAAATTCAGGGCCACATTTTTATATGAAGTTTGTAGTTGAAAAATGGAGATGATAATTAGTGTTTCTGAATTACAAATACATGGTAGTTAATGGAAAATAGTTACAGAATGCTTAGCTGGGTAATGCAGTAATTTTTTCATTTTCTAGACACAAACACATTTTCAGAAGTAAATTATGTCCCTTTTAATTTCTTACATAATCTTTCTGTTATATAGCCAAAGTTTGATTAACCTCCTGTTGACGGGTCATGCTGTTTCTAACGTGTGGGATGGAGACAGAGAATGTTCAGGAATGAGTAAGTTGATTCTAGTTTATGCTTGTCCATAATGTTTACGTGCTCCGAGATGCTGACCTACAGATTTAGAATATGCTCCATTTCTGTTTTGTTAGTCTCTTTGTTTATTGCCCTTTGATTTAAGCAGACGTCAAATGGCAATAAAACATCCTTGCTCAAAATTGCTGATGTTAGTATCAGGGAATACGTGATTGTCAGCTACAAGTTGAAATTATAAGGTACTTGATGATGTGGATGATGGAACAGAATGCAGTCTCTGCAAGTTGGGAATGTTGGCCAGTATCCTGGGGACAGGGCCACTATTCAGAGCAGCCACATCAGCCAGAGAAGTGGACTGACAGGAACTTCATGAAATTCACCCAAATCCTGCATCTGGGATGGAATATGCCCATGCAACAGGACAGGGAAGCTAGGAGGCAGCTTTGTAGGAAAGGGTTAGTGTATTATTGAGCCAATAGTGGCTTTTTTTTTTTGTCCTTCCTATTACATGCAAATTGATTAATAAGCCTTTGGAGATTAAAATCAGCGTTTCTCCTGGGTTTTTCCTCTGGCTTTTTGTGTCATGTTTGCTAGGGTAAGGACCTAGTTTTCCCTCTTCTAGTCTTCTGACAACTTCTGTACCTTTGATACATAAGTTAATCATTAGTGCTTCAGAGACTTAATTTGTCTAGCTACTTGAGTACTATATAATGAAATTCATGAAGATCTGCAAGCTTGAACAGGCCTGTCTTATTTACAGTTTTTTAGCCAATGTTTATTTTTTTTTTAATGACTGACAGTATTGTCTTATCATTATTCATCTTGAGTATTTGACAACATGTACCTTTTTTGTTAATTAGAGCAAAAATGGCTTTCAATACTTTTATTTTCTCTGTCTCATTTCATTTTGTGTTTTATCACTAAATTCCTACCCTGGTTCATTCTGCATGTATAAAACATTGTAGTCATTTATCCTCCCTATTTCTAAATGAAATTTCTTGTCATTAGCTTTCCAGGTTTTATCTGTATGTTCTCTTCAGTATTTTTAATTTTCCCTTTTTGATAGATTATGATTTATCAGTCTGAATTTTTAGATTATGATCAATCAATCTGAATTGGTCTTGCAGCTTTCCTTTACATTGGGATAATTTGCTCTTTTGCAATTCAGTAAATTGTTTATGAAATCTGGGAGTTCATTCCCTTGTTTGTCTTTCAGATTATCTTTCTGGTAGGCCTTAATCCTTAGTTATCCAAGTTGGAATTTTTTTCTTTTCTGAGAATGCTGAACTCCTTTTGCACACAGTAATCTTCCATATTTAGGTTCTCAGTCAATTCTTCCCTAAAATTCCAGGACCAGAACTCCTATAGAAACATTTGTCTCTTTTTGGGGGTAGCAGAGAAACAGAAAATGATCTTTAGTACTTCTTAAGGATTTGATGTTTTGTGTTCTTTTAGTTGCTGACCAGCCAAGTAATTGGACTTTACTATTGAGAGCTTTCCATTTTCTTCAATCCCTTGCGCTAATGATAGTTAAACACCAGCTTATTCACTATCTAAAGTTTATAATCATATCTGTTATAAAGTGATTTGTGTAGTCTATAATAAAGAAGGAACAGCCAGTACTGTTCACAACTTCTTAGGCAAGACTGAATTTTGGATACATCTGTCAATCCTTTTTGTCATCTTTTCTTCTTCCATCATTTCTTTTATATTTTGTTTCTCTTTGTCTGTAACCTTCAGCTTTTTTCGGGCCAGTGCTGTGAGTTTCTCATCTAGGAGGATTGCAGGTGTGAAAATAACAGGCTGAATATGTTTGGTGACTGTTTTATTCAGAAGTTGTCTGAAGTCTCTTTACTTCTTGTTCAACTGTTTAGATAAGGAGTTTTTAATTAATAAGTAAATAATTAAAATTGTTTATAAACCATTTTCAAGGTACTGTCAGTAATTTTAGCAGTGGCAAAGAACATACTGAATTGCAAACTTGAGGAATTACCAGGTAGTTTGTAGATTGTACTCAGAGCTCTGACTCTTACAGTACTGCATATTGTGCAAATACAGTAGGAGTTATTAGCTGGAATTGTTCTTGGCTACCAGTGGTAAAAATAGCAGTGAAATGATCCCTCTTCTTTGACTATCTATATAGTCTCCTTTAAGCCTTTCTTATTCTAGTCGCTTCTTTTGCCACAATTATCCACAGTGGGAAGATATGGGGAGGTAGATTTTTTTCCTTTTTTCAGGATTGTCATTCTTTCTTGAAGTGTATCAATTTCCTATGTATACAAATAATGCTGCAGCTGCTTTTCCCGAGCGGTGCCGGGGCTTCTGGTGTTCGGCGTGGCCGCTGGGTGGCGATGTGCCCGTGCGGTTCGTAACAGAATCCTCACATCATAAACCATCCTTGGTTTGGGCCTGATTTTTTTATTTTTTTTTTTAAAGGCTCTAGTTTTCCGTCTGTTTAAACGGTCGAGTACTTTGCAAAATGCTTTTCAAAAAAAGAGAAGCTAACTTTCTGACAAGATGCCTACATATTAGTTTTCCTAGCTGATCTTTGGCTAATTCTGAAGGAGGCGTAGGTAGACCAGTGACTACAAGCTGAGGTTAACCTAGTATCTTCCAGGGACACAATCGATTGAGCTTGTGTAGACTACTAACTGTTCGGGTATTCACATTCTGTGGCTGCTGTTGTAGCCAGAATCCCAGTTCTCTCATTATCAGTCAGAGTTCTCATCTAGTTATCTGTCAGGGGAACAACGTACTTGGTAATAGAATCATGGAAATTTTTTTAAATAATATTCTGAATAACAAATACTGTTTATATGTGACTTTGCTGTTCTGTTCCAAGCACTGGCTTCTAAATCCGAAGCCTTTGTTTAGCAGACTGAACTTTACATTGATTTTTGTTAATGGTTTTTAAGAAATACATGTGGTATCTAAAATTATTTCTTTAATATACTATTGCTTACTTTTGCTGCCTGTTTCTTTTCATTGCACATATAAATGTACTGTTTCTGTGCGATAGCTCTTCCCTAGTTTGAAGGATCCTTCACTTTCTTGCCTTTAGTTCAAAGAAAGAATGAATTGCCTCAGTGTATGGCAATTTATAGCAATACAGCTATAAGACAGTGAGATAACAGACTTCTGCAAAGTATTTTTGTGCACCCCTGAATGTTTTAATTCCAAGCAAATGTAAAGATAATCCTTGGAAGCACAGTTTCAGATCAAAGAATTCTGTACTGCAAGAGCCTTTTAATATGTACAACTGACATTCTAAGGAAGAGGGTTTACTTGCAGGTCTCAAAGGTAGTGAGCAAGCTCATGTTTGTAAGGTTTTTGGGGTTTTCAAAGTCGGATGGATGGTTTTTTCACTTAACAGTAGAGGGAAAAGTTAAACCATTAATATAGTAGCTGTTCATCACTATTGCAAAGCTTGGTAAGCTTGAAGTTGATGAAGGGATCATGTGATACCGTGCCTAGTGCTCTGAGTTACAGTGAAATGCAGAGTTGATTCTGAAGTCCAGAAATTTTTTAAATTTAGAATGTTTTCTTTGACTTGCTATGGTCCTCAGGCTTTAGCCCATAGTTTTATGCTGCTGTATGTGAATGATCAATGTTAAAAATATAGTTGAGATTTAGTGTTTTAGGAGGAACTTTCAAATGAGAAAGTCAGTGTTCACTGGAAAAAAAGGAAATCCAGATTTTGTTAAATTGATCATGGTGTATGTTTCTAGGTACGTGCTGCTCTTGTTTAAGCAGTGTTTGGGCACCTAGCAGAGCTGTTCCAAGCAGTCAGTACTTGGAACTGTTCAGATGATATGTATGTGGGCCCAGAGCTTTTTCCAAATCCCTATAATTAGCTTCAAAGCTTGAATTTTGAAGTACTTTCTCATTCTTTATTAGAGAACCTCAAATAAGGCTCTGTAAGTGCTCTTTCAATCAGTAGTACATAAATATTTGAGCTATTCCTGACAGCTCTGTGTGAGAGCTCTATGATACATTAAGTGGAAGTCAGTACAGAAAATCAGATTACTTTTCCTACTAACAAAACTATTGTTTGCAAAATTGTGTTTTATTATTCAGAATGTGAAAAGATTAGATGATGAATATGGCCAAGGAACTCATAAGATAAAAAAAAAGAGGGAGGGAGGAAGAACAATACGTCTGGGCATATATATATATATATATGGAATTTTTTTCTTCTTCAAGATAGCTCTTTTTTTTAGATTTTTTTCATAATGATTGTGGTCTAAGTTGCAAATACTTCATCTCCTACTAATTCCAACAATTTTTTAAAACAGGCTATCAACAGTAACATTTTAAAACCATGACTTTGGCTCTTATTATCTTATTCTATATAGGGGGGAATTATTAAACCTTTTTAATTTTGGATATCCCTTAATGATTTGCTATTGTTACTAAGACTGCATGACTTAAAGTTGTTATTACTTGACCAATTTTAAAAGTAAGAAAAAAATGGGTTAAAATAGGATTTTCAGATTTTTCTTGTTTTGTTTTAATAGAACTTCTTGGCATACACAAACAGGCAACAGTAGGCTTTTTGACGCTGATGGAATCTCTGAGATACTGTAAGGTAAGCTGTTTTCTACATAATTTAAACATTTTCTCTCGTTAAGGTGTTGTAGATTTTTTTAACCATATTACTGAAAGCTTTATTTGTACAACTGGAAATCTGAAAGAACTTTCAAATTATGCTCACAGTAAAACTGAGACTAATATATTAAAACAGTTACATTATAAAAATTGTATTTTACTGAGTAGATGTTGTTTGATGCTATTTAAATTAGAACCTTATAGCACTAATTTACTATAGCTAGTTAGAAGCTTACGTTTTTACTGAAATAACTCTTAAAACAAGTTGTATAGATGGTTATAAAACTGTGAAGTCCTGGGGTGGCTCGCTGTTGTGAATGTAGTTATCTCTGAACATCCAAAAGTAACTGATGGGCACCTTAGTCCATGTGGTTTCTTCCTGTTGTCTCATAGAATTTATTGATTTCAGGTTCTTATTTGAGAAATTTTGTGCTTTACTGTGGTGATATAACTCCAGTCAGCAGCCAAGTACCACACACCTGACTTATTCACTCCCCACCCAGTGGGATCAGGGAGAAAATTGGAAGGGTAAAAGGTAGAAAATTCATGCATTGAGATAAAGTCAGTTTAGGAGGGAAAGCAAAAGCTGCGCACACAAGCAAAGCAGAACAAGGAACTATTTAGTGCTTGGCTGAACAGACAGTGTTCAGCCATCCTCAGGAGAGCAGAATTGTGTCTCACATAATGGTTACTCAGAGAGACAAACTCCATCATGCCAAACGTGCCCTCTTCCTCCTTCTTCCCTCCCACTCTATAAATTGAGTGTGTTGTCATATCTGTGGCATATCCCTTTGGTCAGTTTGGGTCACTTGTCCCACCTGTGTCTCCTCCCAACCATGCATGCAGCTCCAACTTCCTTGCCCAGTATGGCAGTACAAAAAGCAGAAAAGGCCTTGGCTCTGTGTAAGCCCTGCTCAGCAATAAAAACCATCTCTATATTAAATCAACCCTGTGTTCAGCACAAGTCCAAAACACAGCCCCATACAAGCCACTGTGAAGAAAATTGACTCTGTCCCATTCGAAGCCCTTACTCCATACCATTTACATCATGCTCAGGTCCCACACTATTCAATACAACCTCATTAACCACCCCGGCCCTTCCTACCCTTTGATGTAATGCACAGATGTCCTTCCCTTAGTCTATGGACTACCCCTGTTAAATGTCCATGAAATGTCCTTTGATTTCATTCAGTCCATAATTTGGGGCTCCATCTGTTACACAGAACAGGAGAGATGGTGTGCTGCATGGAGTTGCTGGGCACTAAAGCCAGCTTGGGTCAGGTCGCTGCTGCACTGCAGTTGCTTGTAAGGCTTCTCCTCCATTGGTTCAGGTGGTTCCTGTTACAGTAATTCCTGTGACATACAACTCAAATCATGGCTTACCACAATTTAAGGGTGTGTCTGTTTGAATCTGCCCCTGGGCCCTTTGGGCCAGGTTATAGGGTTTAACATTGCAGTGAACTCCACCCCTTGTTTGCAGACTGGCTGCAACAAGGGGCTCCTGCTGTAGTCTACAATTAGTAAAATCCACATCATAGTTCTCCGTGGGCTACAGGCAACAGCCTTTTTCGCCATGGTCTGCCGAGGGCTCTTTACTTCTCCTGCTCCAGCATGGGGTCCCACCCTATGGGAGACACTCCTCCTTGAACTTCTCGAATGTGGGTCTTTCCCACTGGCTGCAGTTCTTCATGAACTGCTCCAGCGTGGCTCCCCCGTGGAGTAACGGGTCCTGGCTGTTCTACACAGACTGCTTTTGAAACAGGATTAATACTCTTCTATTTTAAAAGACTTTTTGGTTGTTCTTTGCTTTCTTTTCAGTCTCTATTGAATTCCTTTAGCTTAGCTCAGGGTTAAAGAGGTTAATGCAGTTGGCAGAACGTTGGTGTATTGACTGGGACTAGCAGTCCCTTCATTTATTAAGTAAATGTCAATTCTTAATTGATTCATCCAAAACCAGCTAATAAGTCAACTGGGCTTCTACCTCATTTAGCATCTGATTATTGCATAGGAGCAGTTAAGCATAGGAGTAGTTGTATGCAGTGTTTGGAGGATGTCCCTGAGGTTGAAGTAAGGGTTATCATTGATACCCCAGTCTTACTGATGTCTTCTTATCCTCAGCTATGTTGTTTTCCTAGTCAAACAGGAATCAGTGATCAAAGTTACAACCTAAGTATTTGACACAGTTAGGTCATTTTATTGAACATTTTATATTAGTTTTCAGAGCAGTTGTGACTCTACTAGCTGAATTCTCATTAACTTGTAGGTGGCTTTTCTAGGTTTGCTTAGTATTTCTCATTTTGTTATACTTTTGCAGGTTGGCTCCTATCTGAAATCTCCAAAATTTCCCATTTGGATACTTGGCAGTGAAACGCACCTCACAGTCTTCTTTGCCAAGGTATGTTAGATATGGGTTTTGGTAACCTCAGGCAGATAAGCACCACATAAATTCAAAGTACAGATCTTGCTACCATGTGAGTTTCGTATGGCTTTAATGTCAAAATATAGTCACCAAACCTTTTAATTAAGCCTTCCCTTGAGGGTAGAGTTGTTCACTTAAGTTTAGTGATACCTCATAAACTTCTGTGAAGTCTTTCAGTTTTAGCTTAATTTATTGGGCTGGGGATAGGGTATGCTATAGAACACCATGCTTGGGATAAGTACTGTCTTATATTTCTACAGTGCAGGAGAACTGTAAAAAGGAAGTAGCTATTGTAGGTGCCTTTAGTGGTTTAATCTTCTTAACAGTACTGTCACAACTTTTAATCTATAACAATAGTTGTTCTAGATTAAAAATAGATATCAGGACTGTTATAATAATTCCTTACATTTACTCTGCCAGGTGTGTACTGTAATCTGTGAGACATACAAAATGCGATTGAGTGGAGCTCTGTTTAAAATCCTAGACCAGATTTTCCAAGGAGACAAATTGTTTCTGTAGTGGGTGATTGCAACTTGTTTTCCTTACATTTTATTTTTATAGAACACTTGTTTCTGATGAAAAATTTTATTGAAACTTTGAATGGTACTTATTAGTATATTTATTAGTACTTATTAGGAATTCACTTCCCTGTATGTAATATCTTAGAAATTAATATTTTAGGTATTAATCTTGAAAATAGATACTAGAACTTATGACAAAGATAAAGCTGTAAATTCTTGAGCTGTTGAATTTCTTTAAGTAAAACTTTTGCCCAATCTTTAAAAAGACAACACAAATGCTAAGATTTTTCTTATTAAAAAACACAAATCCCCCACAATACATTGGAAGTTTCTGTGTAGTAGTATTTATTACCTTAAATTAAAAACTTAAATTTAAACTTTAAAAAATCCTTAAAATGAATTAGCTAATGAATTAGCACATTGAATATTTTTTGTATATACTGAATCCCTAGTGTCTGTTTCTTCCCTACTACATAAAAACAGAAAAATCCTTATTCTCTTTTGAATGCTTGTTTTCTGCTTTGCTCTCTCCCCAGAATCTTTCCTAGTAAAGCCTTTATATTTCAATTTTGAAATTTTATCCACTGTTTTTCTGAATTATACCATCAAAGTCAGTACCTTGTATAGAGAGCAGTGTGATGAAAATAGGTGAAATCACTCTGTTATACAAGACTAGTGTACTTGTCTCAAATGTAATTACATCTAATGTTTAGTGTCTACACAGACCGTTTCCAGGTAGAAATCCATTTCTAATGCTCTTTCTTTTAGGATCTTGAGGGCTATTTTCTGGATTTAAAGTAACTGGGTATCTGTATCTGGTTGTCTCTTACTTGCTTCTCCTTTTTTCACTGAACTCCACTTAGACTGTAGAAAATTTCAGTTTGTGGTTGATACCTTAGGGACTAAAAAGCAGAATAAGGAATTGACATGGTCTTGGCGAAGTATTTCCTAGATTTTTTTTTTTGTTGTTATTACTAAACAACATAGTAGCTGAAGATGTATAAATAGTTGAGTCCTTGAATTTGTGTGTCGGACCTCATCATTTCTAAAATAGCAGTTGTTGAGCATTTCAGGTGGAGCAGAGGTGGCAGCTACAGTGGAAATATGCATCATGTTGATAATCCATTATTGTATCAATTGAAACTACATGCCAAAAACTACAGGAAGAAACTTGAATTCATTGCCAATGGTTAGTCAGCAAGTTGTTAAAGTAGCGTGTGTAGATGGTGTTTGATACTGAGGATGTAGCTTCTAGTTTGATGGTGAGTTTGATTACATGAGAAAGAAATTTTGAGAGTGGAAAAATGAACTGTGGAGCCAAAACCAGTACAGATTAAGTTAGGAAAAAAGCACGTATGCTTTAATTTTTTCAAACTGCAAATGTTTTACAGGAACCTAAACCCTTATGTTTTAAATAGAAGAATGTTAAGCAATTTTTAAGCAGAATAGTAGTCACTTGTCATTAGCTGAGTAATTTGGTCTAGAAATCTAGAAACAGCAATCTTCCTAGGCTGCTGCCACTATGGACAAGTAGCATGGGAAAATTAGGGAACAGGACAGTCTTCATTGCTATCCCAGGGACTTTTCTTGAGCATAGAGGTTTAACAAGCAAAAGGTTTTACTCAAATTCTGCATACTACCCTACTTAAAGAAAGGTGGCTACTGTTCTTCAATACTCAGACGTTTGACTCAGATTTTTTGCATTCAATGAATTATAAGCATTGTTGTCCTATCTGGGAAATGAACGATAAACCACCTCACTTTTCTATCTTGGAACATTTTGGTTTAAATACTGCAGACATCTATTGCTGTCTGCCAGAATATATTTGCACTACGCTAAATGTAGACCTTTATTCTGGAGCTGTGACTGTGAGAAATGTTTTTCAGTCATACTTTCTAAAATAAATAAATCTCTAAATAGCTGCCATTCTAAAACTTTCTGTATTTTCAGTGGATTGTAATGAGTGAGCAAAATGCAGCACAGTATCTTCGGTCTGAAGGTCACACTTCAGCTTAAAGTGAAAATAAAAAAATTAACTAAAGTATGTAATTTGGCTTAAGTTGTCTTGTAACTGCTGCTGCATGAAATAGCCTTAAATGGAGACAGTTGAGTCATGTCCTAGTTTTAACAGAAGTCTGCAGTGGATCAGCAGTTTCTCCCATTATTAAAAGAATAAGTTCTATTGTATCTGCATGGTCTTCATCTCCGTATCTTGGTTGTCATAGCATTTCTGTACATACCAAATGAATTATTAGCCTCATTTTGCAAAAAAGAATTGGATGTGGAGATAAATAACATGAAATATTTTTTCCTTAAAATAGCAATTTTGATTGAAGCACATTTTATTGAAGAGAATATCAGGAGTTTTGCTACCTGGGACTTGCTGACCTGTTGTCAGCCAAATAATTATTTGTAGTTAGATCTTGTGGAAGGAAAATAGAATCTGGAAACATCTGAAATGAAACCTCACACCTCCCATATATTAATTTCTAAGGTAGACTGTCTTGGGCAAAAGTACTACGGCTTGTTCTGCAGATGAGTATGTAATGAAGTCAGAAAGGACATGGGAACATCTGTATTACCTAAATAGCTCTTCAGAACTCTAATACTTACGTATGTCATCGTATTTTTGTATGTACCACCGTATTTTTTTTCTTTCAATTACAGCTGTGTGTGTGTAAGGTCAGAAAGTTTCTTAATCCTCAGCAGTCCAGTTTAACGTCTTCTGAAAAAATAAGCATGGCTATTAGTCTTAGTGGTCATGGACTCTGCATTTGCACCAAGGTAGATTTTCCCTGAAAAAGTGAATATGTAGATTGTTCACAGGGAACTAAATCAAAGCAGCCATCATTTCTGCATCTCTCTGCCCTCCCTTCCTTACAGTGAATAGGAAAACTTTGAAATGGCCTTAGTCCAACAAAAGCAAACAAGGAAGCTTTCATCTGACGTGCTGAGACAGAGGGTGTGAAGGCAAATATATGGTATTGTAAATGTCCTCTAAAAATCAGCTCTAATGTTAATATTTTTTTAATTTTTGTCTGTTTTATTTTAGGGAAAAGAAGTGAGAAGTGGGGCAGGTCTAAATAAGGCCGTAATGTTCTGGGTGAAATGCTGTATGGACAGTTCTTAATTATTTGTATGATACTCATAACATAGGAAGTTATGTCAAAGTGTGGTCAGACACTATAAACAAGAATACCAACAGGTTGAAATGTCATGCAAAATATAATAAGAAAATGTTCCTGTTCAAACAATAGGAAGAACAATAGCAGGTTAACAGCTGCTCTCTAAATACTGTCTGCTCACATGCAAATCCACATGGTCTGGAAGTTTGAATTCAGACTCTTTGAAAGCAAAAAGACAGTCTGAGAAGAAATGAATGTCTGGTGGTTGAAACTGTCTGTGGGGACACTTCAGTTGTGTAAGTTTTTAAAAAATTCCCTTAGTTTGTTTCTAGGTCTTGGAGCCCAGAGGCCACAACAGAATTGGCTATCCATTTTCAGTTGTGACATTGTAGCTTTTCTAGACTTGAAGAATCAGATAAGCAGAGGAAACTCCTGGCTGAGACATCTGAAAAGTTACAAATTACTGCTTTTCATGGAAAATGTCCCTCTTCTGGTCTGTTGGAACCATACTGGTTTTGGATTACATTTTTTTATTTTTGTAACTTTGATCACTGTAACCTGTTCTACATATTCTCAGGGCCTTTCTTCTGCATCCTTGATAGTATTGTCTCTCAGAAGAAAGAACATTCACTTCTCCTCCTAAACAATCTTTTTAATCAGAGTTCCACTGAGGGGCACCTCAGCAAATGCTCACACTGCTATAGGAGAGCCTAAATTTGGGTCAGTGGTGTTTACCAGAACTGGGCTAAGGGGGAATGTTATTTGGTACAGCATTTAAGCTCAGAACACCAGCAGAGATTGTCAGTGGTCATGAAAGAAAGCATGATATACATGTAAAAATTCAACCATTACTAGTATGTCATTAACAGCTCTGTTCTCAACAAAAGTAACGTATGTGTGTCCTTTAACTTAGGAACTCTCCTACTTTGGGAAAGTAGTGAAAAATATCTACACATTTCCTTTTATTTTTTACTCCCGTGACCAGTGAATGCAGGTAATCAAATTTTGAAAAAGTATGTCTTCATCAGAGAGGAAATTAAAATCACATTTTGAAGACGCTAGGAAACAGTTACAGGGCATGTGGATTCAGAGTCTTTGGTTTTCAGGAGTAAAAGATGAATTGGTTCTGGTTGGGACAGTCTGGACACTTAGGGGAATAGATATAGGTATGTGAGGCAACTGCACAAATAATTTCTGGGCTAAAGTAGGGTTTATATTTTCTGTGTGCTGAATAAGAGCAGGGAGACAAGTGCTGCCCTGTGCTTGACAATAGCTCTCACCTGACTAAATCAGCAGTGAATCTTCAAATATTTGTATTGGCTGTTAATTTAAGACCTCCTTTCTGCAGGAAGAGACCCCTTTTTAAAATGAATGTTGAAGGAGAGTGTTTCCTGTGAGAATTGTGGACACACAAAGAGAATTGAAGTTACTCTATTGGTTGGTTTGAGCTTCCTAGTGTAAATGCTATTGCTAAATGAATTTAAGTTGTTCTGAATAACATAGTAGTTCATGAGGCTTTCTTTTTCGAAATGAGTTTCCTAGCAGAAAGGCCAGCAGGAGGCACCTACAAATAAAATGCTTCTGAAAGATATCTATCCTATTTTACCTGTGTGAGATCACATTGCTCAACTGTGAAACCTTATTCTGCCCTTTGTGCGTCTACTCCCATTTCACTTGAGATGAATTCATTCCTTCTATAGATTCTTGGTTCCTTTTACAAACAGCCACTTCTGGACAGTTTCTTCATTGATTGTTTGGGTGGTGTTCTGTGGGAGAACTTTGCTTTTTTCATTGATGTGATTTTCACACTAGCATTTATCAAGTAACTTCTAGATTTTGTATAAACTTTTCATTGTAGTAAGAGAAGTTATATGTAATGCAACAGTGTGTGATGGCATATTTGTTTCTAATGAAGCCAGTTCCTGATATCAATTTACCAAAAGTCATGGTGGCTTTTATTTTCTCTGAAGATAACAAATCTGGAGCATTGTCATTTCATATAAAGTCTCTGTATTTCTATTTTTTTTAATTAGAAATGTAGTTTTGGTTTTAAATGGAGGTGTCTCCCCTGAGAAACCTTAGCCATCATATGATTTTTGTCTTTGCTGAGGAGAAATATTTGTTTCTTTTTATTTTCCTGTTCCCACATTGTTTGAATGAGCAGCCAACTCTTGATAGCTACTAGGAAAAATCAGATCTCCTTGTATGCTCGTAGTTTTTGATGATCTGTACTTCAGCTTTACTAAAAGAATTTTTAAATAGTGGAGAAAGCAAAGCTCCTCTGAGTGGCTACACCAGCTTTCTACTGAATGTGTTCTTTTTCATGTCTTGCACAAAGTTTGCGAAATACAAAAAAGGTTGTGAGGACCCAGGTATGCCATCTCTAGTCCAGGAGTTAAAAGAACTAATTCTAGTTTTGCCGCCTCCCTGACATCCTCTCAGGCCTACAAAGTGTTTTGGAGAACTCTGGGCTTTAAAGAACAGCTGAGATATGCAGAGGATAACAGGAAGTTTGAGTGGGAAATCTCTGCTAGACAAGTGGGGCTGATCTGCAGAGCTAAGAACTTAGGGCTCATAGATCATTGTGCCATAAGAAATTCAATAAGAGATATTATAGAGCCCAAAGAATATTCTAACGCTGTGATTATGGCATACATTATTACATCCTAAATCAGCGAGTCAAGAGACCATACTAAAGTTTTCAGGATTTTTAGTGGCCCTGTCCTAGATTTTTTGGTTTTTAGAGTTGTTGGTCACTCTTTCTTCCAGAGTCAGGCAGGACTCTAATTGCTCAGGATTTTTTGGATGTTTCAAGTATTACTAGAAGGATGGAGTGCGATATGAGTCACTGTCACACTGTTATAAAGAGACCTTGAAGTGGAGATCTAGCTGTACAGATTTTATTTGGGTTTTAGCTAGTATAATAGCTAAAATACATTGAGCTAGGAAGAGAAAACCATAACTGTGGAATTTAAAATCACATGGTTGACATTTATCAGGATTGGAGTACAATAACATACCCATAGATGTTGAGGAAATTGTGTGTGAAAAGTATTAAAGAACTGGTGGTCTTCCAGTTCCTGAGGTTGGGTAAAGAAGTTGGTCTTTGAACACTGAAGAAATTACTCTTTGGGCAGTGGTGGGCATTTTGATAATTTGAGGTGAGAACATTTAGGAATTAGTTCCAGGTCCTGTAGTGGTTGTATTGCTCATGTCAGAAGGGCTGTGCATCCTGTAATGAGTAGCAATAATGAGGACTCGCTGCTCAGATTATAAAGCGGTAACTCAGTCATGAGGTTTTCCGTTATTTGTTCTTACAGACAGAAATTCTACTGAAGAGATCATTAAACTGGGAGAAACAAGACTCTGCATGTTAATCTAACCAATTATTTGGGATTGACCATCCTGAAAGAGTTTTATTTGCTGTGTTTACCCCAATTGTCTGACTGATTTCAGCTATTTAGTCATATCTACATGTTTAAAGGTTTAGAAAATTTTTAATATTCATCCCATTATATACAGCTTTCAAAATGATCATTTAAGGGCATTTTCCATGGTTGACTGATGCAGACCATGAAATGTAATTGTATATGGCCCTAAGCAAATAAGCAGATTACTTCCTTTTGGGTAAAAAACTTCTCATCCGTTTTCTTTCCGAGAGGGAGGTTCATTTTTTGTATATGAAGTAACTGAGAGTGAAGGGCTGTTTGCATACCACTTTTCATGTGTTTGTTTGAGTTGTTCCAATTTTTGTGTCACTGAAAAGAATTTATCCTGAAATGTTACACATTTTAATACTGTTTTGTGCTCAGGCAGATGAGAGATCACCTTTGTATGGACTCAGGGTATGCAGTTTCAAAGCCTGGGTGAACATTTTTAAAATGAGGTCCAGGGAGTAGTTCTATCAGTTCCAGTAGGAACTTCTGCTCTATCAAAATTTAGGTTATAAAAATTCAAAATAAAACACTACCACTTGTTGAATAAAATACCTTTTGAAATGAAGGAAGAAAGGAGAGATGAAAGAAGGAAGGGTAGTAAGCCAGTGCAATACGAGAACCTTTTCTAGATCCACAAATGAAAAATAATTACCCACAAACTGCTAAACTCTCAGTTTAATACACTGTAGGAGCACTTCTGAATTGGAAAACTTACAAAGAAAATATTCATAAGTAATGACCATGAATATCACATTAAACATTTTTAGGGAAATATCTCCTTAATCATTTCAAGCCTGTTTTAAATACAGTTAGGATAAAAAGTGATTCTAGAGGTCATCTATCAATTCACTTTTCCAGCTTTCTAGTTCACTTCCAAGTGTGTGCTCTGTTGACCTTCCGCTTGCTGAGTTTGCATTTCAGTTGGTTAAAAACTAAATTTTTGTCTGATTTGTAAAGATTATGCGGGAACACTTTTGAGTCTAATGTGCCGGCATCTCCATGAGACAGTATTTTGACAATAACTTGATGTATAAATTACTTCTGAACACTAGCTGGCTCTGTTTTCAGAGTAGCTGAAATAGCTTGTAGTGGTGAGTGTGTAAAACACCTGTTGTGAAAAATGCACAGAGCAGTATAGGAA
The DNA here is from genome assembly GCA_035222235.1 of Margarornis squamiger. Taxonomy (NCBI): domain Eukaryota; kingdom Metazoa; phylum Chordata; class Aves; order Passeriformes; family Furnariidae; genus Margarornis; species Margarornis squamiger. Next base: position 20,473,242 of record JAWWTY010000077.1, read on the forward strand.
TGGTGGGTCATTTACTGCCTGTTTGTAGGCAGTGCTGTCCTGAGGAGTACTTTCTCCTTTTCCTCATATTAGAATGTATGACTTTGATATATAAACTGAAATTGGGAACTGGAAAGTGACAGATTGGATCCTATGCAAAAAGAGCACGTATTAGCATCTAGAAGGAATTGCAGCCTCCTATTTCTGGAAGGAGGAGGGTATAAACAAGTCTGCATGTATGTTAGTCTATCCAGTGAAAGACTGATTTTTAAAGAAACACGTTTTAATTGTTTCATTCCTTTTGGTAGTATATATTCAGAATGGCTTGCAAATAGTAAATACATCAAAGAAATTGCTAAATGCAATTTTATAATTTATAAGTCACTGTATGAAGTAAACTCTAAAAGTAAAGGAACTGCATGGAAACAAAGGCTGAGAACTTGTATCATTCTGTATCCCTTTTAGGTGTGAAATCAATGTTGGTTCCAGCTATATTTCATACAATAGCGAAGATATTGGGCCTGAGTCATCACGTAACGGGTAGATATTCTGTTTTTGAAATTTGGAGGAAAGACATACTGGCTCATTGTTAAAACACAATAAATTCATAGAGTTTTTAGTAGTATTGTATTATTTAAATATCAAACAAATTGATATTTAAAGAAAAGTTGCATTAAAAAATGTTATTTGTAATTCCAAATCAAGTGAAAAACAAAATACTGATGGCTTTTTCCTTCATCATTTGCTTCTTCCGCTAGTCAGGTGCCCTAGCCTTTCCAGGTACAAGTGCCATTTAATTCTGCTGCAATTATTTTGTTTTCAGCTCTATAAAATAGCAAAGCATTATTTATGCTGTTGCTTGGGTGGCAAGGCAGTAGGATACAGCCATCCATAGAGAGCTCACCTGAAGTTTCCTTAAACACACCTAATGAAATAGAATGTGCTCTTGTATGTCATTTTACATTTTTTTTCCTGCTGGCCACTAAGCATTTCCACCTCACTTAATGCATTAACATTTACCACTTGATTCTGCATTTGCCACATCTTATGTTTGTAGGTATTGCAGTTTGTGGGTAATGTTCTGAAATTAGGTATTGTTTATAGATATGTCTGTGTGTAATTGATTTGCAGACACCTTCTTTCTGTGAGTCATTGTTACTGAATATTATGCAGCACAACTTGGAATCCTTCCAGTGTCTGATAGCTTCCAACTTGTGAATAAGTTAATGGTTAGTTGACAGTAGATCTTGGCCTGAAAAGTAAAACACTTTTTTGTAAGCCCTATTCTCATTTGGATGTTTATGCCTTGGCTTTTTGGTGCTCAAAATTATTTTACACTTTAGCTGTCTGCATATATTTAGATACTTCTCAAATTTCCCCATAATGATAGTAATGTCCTTTTTATTTGAGCCCTCTGGGTAGTGGAGCAGGTATTATTCCACCCTAACCAATTTGTAGTTCGTTCATTACTAGTGATTAGATGGAGGGGAGAGACATAAACTTCCGTCAAAGACCTTCTAAAGTCTTAGACCAATGTCTTTGATAAATTTAGTGCACTTGCATTTTCTGCTAGTTTACAAGTCATTGAATAGTACACAAACAGTTAGGAAGAAGAAATTAGTTTAGCAGTTAATCTGACATCCAGTAAAGAAGGGAAAGAAGGGTGTTACTTTCATGCAGTAGAACATTCCAGAAATTCTGTAAATGCACTGGTGTGATCCAGTGTTCATATGACGGATATCATGCTTTGACATGATGGTGTATTTATGGAGGAGATAAGACAGAGGTAAAAGATGCTGTTCTAGTCGTAAGATAGAACCTCAGCACATGGAGAGGGAAAAAAACTGAGTTTAGTTTCCTTTTTTTTTAACAAATGTATATATGCATGATTGTCAAAGTTTCTAAACCAATGCAGGTCAGTAAATAAACCAATTTAGGGCAGCAAATAGTGTATTTGTAGTCAGGGTTATCTCATGGAATCATTCCAGACATTAAATTTTAAAAGAGAGATTTTATTGAGTCATTTTCACATAGAATGTTTCATAAGAGCCCTAAAACCTAAACCACTGTCTTCCACAATATGGAATTTAGTATGCTTGTAGTATCACAATGAAGATAGTTTATAGGCAAGTAGAATGAATATTCCATATACCTTTAGACAAAGTAATAGGTCAAAATCATAAACCTTCATGGTGCCAGGCTCACACCATCCATTCTTTGCTCTTTGTCTTATCTTTTAATTGCAGCCTACTAACTGCAGATTTTTATTACCAGATAATGATACTAGAAATACCAGCTCACCCCTCGCTATCTCAAGTTTTCATTAAGGCTTAGAATTGAGACTCTAGTATTCACTACGTGACTGAACAACAGTTCCAGCACATGAGCTGATTATCTGCCTGTCATGTCTTCTGTTTGAGAAAATGAATCTCTATGAGTGGCTGTTAATCTGTGCGTGCATGTTGTAAATACATGTTCTATATTGATTCCTCAGTTTCTTTCTTCCCCTTACAATTTTGCTTCCTGAAAAAAAGACGTCCCAAAAGCATTAATGTATTACAGAACTTAGGAAAGCGAGTTTTAAATATAGTTACTGATGCCTCCTAAAGATATTTTTAAGTGAAGTGTTCTTGGGCTAAACAACAGGGAAATTATTTTGTGGCCATTTTCTCTCTCTCTGCATATTTTTTCTCCAAAATGTCTGAAGACCAGATGTGCTTTTTGAGCAGGGCACCATGTATCTTTGGAAGTGGAGCCTGACATTTTTTTTTATTCTCTATTCAGCCTGCTTTATTCCCATGTTCTCAAACCCTACTGGGATAAATGCAGGGAACTAGAAACAGTAAATGAGACTGCCAACATAACAACATATGCTTCAATAATAAAAATACACTTTAAAATAGTAACTGTTGTAGTTCTGTTCTGAAACTTTATGCCAAGTTCTGCTTTTTGCAAACTCACTGACTGCCTAATAAATGTGTGGCATGACAGACTGCACTTTTATAGAAAATCTGTGTCAGGAGACTTTAGATAATTTTATGAACAGCAGGACACTGAATCAGTTTGGGTTGTAGCTGGTGTTTGAACCACACAACCTTAATGCATATGAGAGCTGTTGATTCCTGGGAACATTTCGTAAATCCATGTGCAGCATCTGATTTACTTCTTTATAAGTACACCTTTAGTAATCACTTTTTCTAACCACTTTTTAAGAAGTATTGAAAGATAAGTTCTTCATCCCTTTATTGACTCTTTTCCTACCAATAGCAACATTTGTGTGTACAGAATAACATCTTTGACCTCTTTTCATAAGGCAGCCCTACTTTCAGGTTAGGATATGTGAATGAATGAATTGAAAGTCTAAACATGGATGGAGAAAAAAATACAAAAAAAACCAAGGTGTAGGGGAAAGGATTGTCTACGGTGGAGGAAGTTTTGAACTCTTCCTAGCAAAGATGAAGCAAACTTAGTGATATTGAAGACATTGCCTTAATTTTCTATCTTTACTTCTCCACTTACATATCAGAATAATATATTTAAATAATATATTTGTTTGTTTCTGAAACTGTAGTAACCTCATTTCAATATTTAAGAGGAGTTTTTCCAGTGTTGGTCTGTTTCACATAAGAAGGGTATGGAATCTGTTTTCTCTTTGTATTACAGGGAGTCCAGTGCCATCTTCCTCTACCTATTGATTGTTTAGGGTATCTTTACATGCTTATACATTTATATATGTACTTTAAAAATAGCTACTTTTTGTTACAGAGGGCTACCAAAGTTGTCAGTCAAAGACTTAAATTAAAGACACTTAGGTATGGAACTACTGGAGCAGTGCAGATGTACTTAGAAAAAAAGTTCAGCCACTGCCTATGTGTAGTTAAGAAAGCTTGTAATTGGTGAGAAGTGAAATGGGGTTTATTGTATAATATAGCTTTAATTAAAAAAAACCCACAATTTTTGTATTAATTAAAAGAATTACACTGTTCTTATAGAAGCTAATCTCTCTATTCTGCTACTATTGGAATTAGCTACCTGAAATACCACATTCAAATATGAAACTAAAAGATGATGCTTTTTATAATGTGAAACTGTGATGTTTGTGAATATTTAGTCTTTTTTCCATATATGTATCAACACATGCATATAATGACTTCCTAAAATACTGCTTACCAGTACTAAATTTCAGTGGATTACTTGGCCTTATTATTGTATTGTTTTCCTCATTACTTCATAGAGCTCATATATTTCACATGTAAAGACATAAAATATTGCTGTTAGAATAATTAACCAGACTAATAATTGTCCTTTAGAAACACTTTAGCCATATTTGAGTTATGAAATAACCTGGCCTATTTTCAAAAACATTTCATCATTCTGGATTAAAGCAAACCAGAAAGTTTTTGTCATCCCAAGAGGCAATTATGTGGTTTAAGTGGGGAACTGAACACTGTAAGCTGGTTTCCAACATTAAGTGCAGCTTTTAGTTCTGTGAGAACTGTATTTAGGAAGATCTGAATTTCTGCAGTACATCTTAACTGGCTCTAAACTTTGCTATCAAATATTCCTGATGTACTCATTCATTTCCCACATCCTTACTGTAATTGCCAGATAGAACTAGTATGTTAATACTTGCCACGGGTTTTATAGCAATCAGCTCATGGCTATAGGCTGAAATAATATTAGATTTAGAAATAATATATAATACAGATATTCATTTTTTTACATAGAAAAAAGGTGGCATGATAATAGAAGCTAAAGTTAATCTTAGTTAATTACATTGGCAAGGTTTTGGAAGTTATAAAACATGGCATTTGCCCACTTCCAGCTTGGTTCCTCTTAGACAACAGCTCTTTGGAAAAGCTGCCATTTTGGATTAAACTTGTGACTGGAGCATAGTATGTAATTTAGTAATTAGATAAGAATTCCAGTAAACTCAAATTTGCTGACTCCTGGTCTATAATTCCAGTAATGTATTTTTACTTTCAAAACAAAGACCTCATTTTGTATTGATGAGCAAAACAAGTTAGTAACTGAATAAGAAAAAGGCTATATAACTCATCTTTATTGGTTTACAATAATGTCTTGTAATCTGTCCATCAAAGCAAGGAACATGTTGAAGAAGCTCTTATTTTTTTAATGGGTCAACAAGTGAATTGTTGCCTTCATGTAATGTTTTAAACTAAACCACTGCCATCTGTGGCAGTGTAACTGTTAAACATGTATTCACTGTACTTTGAGTTTCTCATTTTTTAAAAACTGCACTGCTGTGGCCTTTTTTTGGTGGCTGTCTCAATAAACCATCCTCTCCCACAGGAATGGAAGATACATTGTGGTTTCTGTAACTTAGTTGAGTGTATGTTAAAAGGTCAGATTTCTAGACGGGTAGGCTTGACAGGGTCTTCAGATTCCTGTTATTAATTTTTGCGTTTTGGCTTGTCTTTGCTTTTCCTCCTCAGCCTCACCCCACTTTTGGATTGAGTAGGCTCTCATTTCTGTTTCTGTAGTATGGGTGAAGATGAAAAAGAATTTGAAGAAGTAGTCCATATGGAGCTTTTCATTCTGACCTGTTGAGAACTCCCTTCTGTTCTCAAAAGGGTACTGCAGGTACTGTGGAGTAAATACAGTCCTTTCACTCCTACAAGACAGCTTGCTGCTGGTACCATTTTGTGTTCTTTTAACCACCATGTTGCAACAAACTGCTTACCATGAATATTTCTCCTCCACCACCAGTTCTATCCCTCGATGAACACTTTCAGATAAACTGTGTCAACTTCTCTTAGTCTGAATTCCAAGGCCAGTATTTTATTTTCTGACCCCCACTTTGGGGGTAGCATAATTCCTTTTGTGCCTTTTTCCTCTCTTGTTCAAGAAAATTATTTTCTTTTGGCATTTTCTGAATCCCAGATAGACTCATAGCCCTTCTTCAAGGAGGAGGATAAGAGTATATGGTATTTGACATGTGCCATTCTGAAGAGGTAATACTTGTGGCTGCAGAGCTCTTGTATAGTGACAAATAAGTCAAGGATCTTCCCTTCAGTTCCTCCATGTACAGCTCTCAAGGGGGAAAAATACTCCTTTGAGTATTTTTTGGGTGTGTTCCAGTTGTTTGGCATTATGTAATGCCTTCCTCTCATAGAAGATAATGCACAGCAGAGTAATCTTGTATTCCACTGGCCAGCACAAGAAAATCAGTGTAAGCAGTCAGTACTTGATACTGCCATCACTGCTACAGCCTTGGGCTGTGACCTTTCCAAACTGTTGGTGTGGATGATGTCCCTGAACACAAATGGGAGTCTTGAACTAGTCTTTGTTGTCCATCTCTCTGTTCAGAGCCAGGCTTGTACTCCTTCAAATGACATGTGTGTCAGGTAACATCAAATGCTTTAGGACAGATTTTGCAGGCTAGGACTCCAGGATTTGACTTGCTTTGTTGCCATGGCATAGTTCTCCAGCTCTGTCCCTTTCCAGACAGACCCTTCATAAGAGTCTGACTAAATTGACAGTACAATGTTGCTGATTATTTTTAGAATGAGTAACTTCCCACCTTAGCAATCTCAATACCTATTCAGAGGAAACAAGATCTATGGCCTTTTCATACCTGTTCAGTTCTTTGTATGATGGTAGTAATGGCCTCCCATTTCAGCTCTTTAGGACTCTCCTTTCCTTGATTTGATAATTACCTCATAGAAAAACGTACAAAAAAGCAGTTATTTAATTTCAACCAATTCCCAAGTTCAATTTAATCTTCTCCACCTTAGTGAGAATCAACAGGTAGATTTATATCACTGCAAGACTTTCGACCTGTTTTTACTTCTGTAGTGATGATAGCTTTCCCACTTGTGAACTGATACCAGCCTATGTTAAATTTTACGCTTTGGTTCATTTCTTAGCAAGTCTCTACAAGTAAATCAGTATCTGACACCTTTCGGACACAAGACCTCATTTGTACGTGTAGTGATACATATGGCACTTCTGCTCCTTGCCTCCAAATAAAGGTGCATCCAAACCTCTTCTCTCTCAGTTAAATGGGTTGTTCTGTCTCAGGCTGTAAAGACTATTTCATCTTCTCTGGCTTTGGTAGAAGGATCCCCTCACCTTTTTAAGAAGAAACCTCTGTATCCTCCAGGATACTGACATTGGATGTGGAGATTCATTGGAAGTGAATGATTACAGCTGCAGGAGGAACTGAAGCTTCAGGTTCCTATTTCAGAGCATTAGCCAGTTTGAAATGCATTCTGGTCACGTGTGAAAGACCTGTGCGTGCAAATTATAATGATACAGTTGCATAGTACAGCAGTAGGATTGTGTGAAGTGTCTTTCCTCTTTCAAAAGGTCATCTCCAAAGGAACCTTACCGACATATAAAATCAAATTTTTTTTTTTGAACCAGCTCCACAGTGAGATGCCCTGCCTGGTATCCACTTTCAGCAACCACTTGTGAGACTCCATTTTCTCTGTAAAACTGAAATTGGGCAATGGATTCAGAAGTCAGCTGGAGAGATGGGAATCAGTTTCAGAGATCCCATCAACCTTGTTTTCTTAGGAAACCATTTTGGAAAGTTGGTGCCTTGAAAGCCACTGATTATAGCATTGAAAAATACACTTTTTCTGTAATACAAGACTGGATTAAGTAAACTTTGGTCCTCCAGATCTGATTAAATTATAACAAGTTAAAAAGTTGATAAATAATTAGGGGTTTGGTATTGTCTCTAGACGAAGTTTTAAGAAGAAAGTTAGTACTACAATAGGTACTTCTTCCACATACCACTCAACAGTGGCAGTGTAGAACTGTAAAGCAGTGGGTGTGAGAGGAGATTTTATTTTTCAGGGCAACAGGTCTTTCAGGGTACAATCTTTGTAAAAATTCGTAGCCAGGATTTCTGTGTGGCTTAGCCATTATGTTCTGCTTTTGATTTGTAGAATGAAAACATCTGGTATGTTTTCATTAAAACTTATGAAGAATATTTTTTGCCTCTGAGGGTAAACATGGGATCTTAAAATAACTGGTCTTACTGATGAGAATAACTTTTCAAAGTAATTTAAAATGACTTGTTTGTGTATCACAAGAGTCAGTCAGAGAAACATGATTTTTTGGGACATATTGTACTTAGTATTGGAAATAATTATTGTAATTAACTGTTCATGGGGTTCCCTTGTATGGAACTTTCAATGCATGGGTTACATCAAAATACAATTCATGAAGCTGGGCTGGGGAATATATTTTGGCACACGTGGTGAAATACCAGCTTGGGCAGCTGAAGTATGTTTCTGTTAGATGTTTGTCACGTTTTCAGCTTTACTACATGAAGGAGCTATGTTTTTGGATGAATTGAACTTTCAAAGGTTTCTGGATAGTGGGAATGAATGCCATGCTGAGTTAGAGATTGTATGAGAATTGTATATAAAGGAGTAAAATCTTGTATTTTTAATGTGTCATTAGACAAGAATCTTAGTGAAAAGTTAGAATTATTTTGCAGATAAGAGGGGTAGATTTTTTGGTCATCTCTCCAAGGCAGGTAACTTTCCTAAGTTTCCTTCTGAAACTAGTTGCTTAGGACATCAGTAAATCACATTTAATGAATAAAAGGTGTTAATATGTAATAACTTGGAGTCTTTACCATATTTAAAAGTTCAGTTGAAAGAGTGAATTGAGTAATGCACTCAGTGGCTTCATCTCTGAAGTTCTTCCTGTGTACCATATATGAACTGAAATAACTAAGGACCTGCAAAATTAAAATGCGGACAGAAATACAGACTATTTGGAATGGGACTGTCAAAAAAAAAAAATGTTGGTAGTCTGGACACTTACTTTAAAATCTGTTTTGCATCACATGAAACTGTGGGAAGTACTACATTATCTAGATAATTTGCAGGGAGGGGGGACAACACAAATTACAGTCTTTATTCTTGGATTATGTTAAGATTGTATGGAAAGAACTGCATACTCATAAAGTAGAAATACGTAGTTTACATTTGAAATTGTATCTGCAGTTGGAAGTCACTTTGGGTTATATCCTTCCATGCTATTGGAAATTTTAAGGGTTCTCCTTTGTTACACTGGCTTTGTGAGCTGCTAATTCATTAATAAGAACCTACCATTAAAATACTCCTTCTTTAGAGTTAAATCCTGAATATTGAAATCACTGATCATTTTCTTGTTAATAAGCTATATGTGCTATGGCATCATTTTTAAACTGAGAATGATTTGCATTAGTTTACTGTAATACACTGTGATAATGAAATCTACTCTTGGTTAGTGTGTTTTGTACTCCAAATTATTTAAGATTTGGTCACATATGAAATTTTACAGTGTTATGTATGTACCTTATAATCACATAGGTGTTACCCATTATGGCAAGGTATGTGGTCAACAACTGTACAACTTCATGCATCATCTGGCATCATGAAACTAATTGTGTTGAGCTATTACAGTCTTTTTATTTGAAAGTACTTTAAAAAAGTTTAGAACATACATAAACATGAAGATCCACTGTTAAAGTATTGGTTTTCTGTAAATGTTCTAGTTAGCCTTCATTTATAAAATCACTGAAAATGTTTTCATTAAATAGTGGGTTTGTTCCAAATAAGTCATATTTATGGATCTTTAAAGTTACATTTTTATGGTACAGAATTAATATAAAACCCTAGTGTTTATATTTCCAGTATGCAAAGCAAGGAATTTTCAAGTTGTTCTTTCCAGGAACAAGTAGCAGGATGAAGGAAGACCTCCCAAAGTAGTTTCTTCTGTATGCTTTCTCACTTGGAGCTCTCAAGTACAAGATGATTGGAATTGTAGTTTCCAGTTAGCTTTTGTGCCACAACATCTGCATGAAAAGACTTGCACAAAATTTGTCTATAAGGTAGTAGAATAATCCTTAGCATGTTTCTTGACCATTTTATGTCACTATCAGCAAAATTGCCAAATTATCTCAATTTTTCTTCTGTTTTATTTAAATTTTTATTAATTCAGGTTCCAGCCAGGTGTAATATGCCTAAAAAACTTCTTAGTGATCTGTATCTTAAGTAAGAATATTCTGAAAGTTTTCTTCTTTCCTCCCCATACCCCATAGGATATGGCCCTTGTTGCTCCTGAAGCGCCTTCAGAGCAAGCTAGAAGGGTTTTCCAGACATATGACCCTGAGGGTAAGTGCTGTATTTCTTTCTAAAATAAGAGGTTTTAATGGAAACATACTCATTAAGAGAGGAATGAAACACCTAGTGTGTAAGAAATGTCCACTACAGTAGCCAATCTATAAGTGACATTGAGCAGCCTGATCTAGTGGAAGGTGTCCCTACCCACGGCAGAGGGGTTGGAACTAAATGATCTTTAAGGTCCCTTCCAACCCAAACCATTCCATGATTCTATGAAGAAATTCTCTGAGAACTCTGAAGTAAGGGAAGTTGTGCAATAGGAATTAGAGTTCTTACAACATACATTTTATAACCTTGTAATGTTCTTTAGTAATTAAAGTTAAATATAATTTGATTTCTCCTTTATTACATTTTCATAAAACAACTGATCTGATGTGACTCATTCTTCATGAGATTTTGTTCTTGAAGGTATGTGGCATACAGAGAATTTTCTTATGCTTTGGAAAGCAGGGTATAACATTCAGGTACTATTTTTGACTAATCAAAAGGGAAAAAGTGTACCATTTTTATCCCAAGGTAGCTCATGGGGGTGGAGATTACTAATACAGAGATTGAATTCTTAGCAAGTATTAAGCTTCTAAGTGTACGAATGATAAACCCACAGTTTCTGTATTGGACTCTGTTGGATCAGATAAAGTGGGAGAGAAGTGCTTGAAAACTGGTTTCCTTCTAAAACCCCACCATTTGCTTGCAAATTCTACAAATGTAAATGTAATATGTAGTATTTTTATCTTTGAGTGAAATTTGTACTCCTGGAAAGCATTTTGTTTCTTTTCCTCACAAGAAGCTTTGCTGTTTCTTCAGATAATGGTTTTATACCTGACACTCTGCTAGAAGATGTAATGAAGGCTCTGGACCTTGTTTCAGATCCTGAATAGTAAGTATAATAAAATTTAAATGTAAATACACAGAAATATCAATTAACCACATTAATTATAATTTAAGGCTTTTTTCTGGATTCAGCTTACCATATATCTATTATAATTTCAGGTTGGGTTTCTTTTCCTTGTTTGGTTTTTTTTGTCCAACTTGTAGTCTGGGCACAGGATGTTATTTTGAAGTGCTTAAGTCAGCTTTAAATAAAATAGAAGGAAGTAAAATTAAGATGTCTTTAACTTTGGTAATGATAACTAGAAGCCAAAAAAACCCTCAGACCTACTGCATTACTATGTGTTGAGAAGACAGTCATGAATATATTTCTGTATGTTAATGGGGGTGAAACTGTGTGACAGAAGAGCCAAACAATCAAGGTATTCAGAGGCAGATTTGCACTGTCTTACCACTGGATCTGTCTACAGAGTTTGAAGCTGAAACTGCTTCAGTTACACTTTTTTTCTACCAGCACTCAGGACTTTATAGTGTTTCCAGAAATGGCACATTGATTCCTAGGATTAGAGTTAAAACTCTTAAATGAAAAAGGTAACTTACTTTTGATCTAATATGAACAGACAGGACTAATATTAAGTGACAACAGTTGACCTTTGGTGTCAAAACTTACCATGTTTTGCCACTGAATGCTTAACCCAGAAAGCATTTTTTTACTGCTCCAAAAGATGCTTCTGCACTTCTGTAAACATTATGATCTAGTTTAGTTGGATCTAAAGTCGGTTGTTCTGCAGAATGACTGTGGAGATTGCAAGTTTACTTAACACAGCCATCTGAAATGCAGCTGATGCCATTTTCTGTCCTTTCAAATGTTAAAGTATAGTGAAGTTTACTGAGCTGTTCTCTGGAGGATAGAAGTGAGAATTGAAGGGATACCATGAAACTAAACCAAAAGAAAGTACAAGGCAAAAGGCTTATATTCATATTATGACTTTTAAGTGGTGAAATCTGCAGAAGATTTCTTTTTAAGGGAGGGAAAGAATAAAGCCATAGTTTAATAGGTCTGAGAAGCTTTCTTTTAGCCTTTTTGTTCAGCTGTCTCAATAAATCTTTGACAAACCTCTTTCAGCATTTTTTCCATTTGGCTGTTTGGCTTTCAGAGCATTTTTAGCATAGACCTGTCCTATTTTATTGTGCATAGCACATCAAATGTAAATTGATGTAGGAGGAGCCAGTCAGAATATTGATACTTGATATGAATATAGCTAAATTGAAAAGCCATGATCAAACCATGAAATATACAGTCTTGACCCATCTCCTCTCAAATATATTGCCTAATATTACTGTCTTGAGGGCTTGTTCTATTCTGGTCCTAGATGTCCTCTCTATTTAATGTGGAACACAAGTATAAATCACACATTTCAAATTTCATACAGGCTTTTCTGCTTGTTGTTTGTTTGTTTTAAAATAAAATTAAAGTCCTTGCCTCTGAGTACACTATTTACATTTCTGATAATTTAATTCAAGGCTTTAAGCTTCTCAGAGTCTCAGGATGTATAATAGTCAGACCTGCTTAGAGTTTTAGAACTATAGAGGGCAAACTCTGTAGAGCAGATGTGAACAGCAAGGTGGATTAGCCAGTACTGAATGCCATTGCATGTGATTTTAATAAAATTTTCTAATCTTTTAGTAAATACTCGGAGAATCCAGCTGTCTCCTTTTTGCCAGTTCATTTCTAAAACTCATTTGATGCTCTTTAGGGCACTGGTATCAGTACATCTGTCAATCTAGGTTTAGCTTGTTTAAAACATGTTATCCTGTCTCTCTATTTGACCAGCAGTGGAGGCTTTTGTCCCCGCACACTTCACAGCCATAAGAGTACAAAGACCATCAGTACCGTCACCCCAGTGTTTGGTTCAGGAGCCAGGCTTTGAGCTGTGGAGACTGAGGCACAAACTATGAGAAGCTAAAGTGTGTCTTCTGAAAGGAAAATGTACTGCCTACATGAAAAAATAGGGAAGAATCTGCATTTATGAAATGTTAAATGTAAATATAAAGCAGAGTTAAAAATCTTCTGAAGACTAATCTGGAAAGTTATAAAACAGTAACTAATAATATTCTTATGAACCCATCAGAACCAGGAGACTTGCAAGAAGTCTGTAGTTCTGGTAGATGATTCCCAGTGTTTAAAAGTATTCAGAGTTAGTTAGACAAGTGTAGTGAGTTCTTCATATTCACTGGGGAAGATGCTAGTGAGCCATTCTCATCCTTGCTGGGGAGCATTACAGAGGGGTTTCCACTCTTCATTACTCTGGGTATTACTCTGAATCAAAATCCTGAAAAAAACATCAGAACGAAATTGCTGAACTGTTTTAGGTTACATACCACTGTGAACTGTGCCGGTACCAAACAGTGTCAGAATGAGAAGGACAATAACACTTGGAAAAAGACTTGAAGGCCAGACTGGGGAAAATTCACATCTAATTATTTCATATGTACACGTGGAATAGGAAGGAAGGGTTTTTTTTCCAGATAAAGTATTGATACAAGAAAAAAATGTCACTTTTTCATAGTGAAGGGAGATTATTATGCAATTTGTATTATGCCTCTGAAGTTTGTTATGGCACCAGTGAGGATATAACAGTAGGAATTTGTATGACAGTTTGCTGCTGATACAAAAGTGCTCAAGATGTTAAAAAAAATAAGTATATGAGAACAGTAGAAATTACTAGAAGATACGGTAACAGAGAAATTTCAATACAGTAAATGTAGATTGATTGCTTAGGGGATAAAACAATCGTGATTTCACATACACATTTTTGGTCTGTGAGCTAGATATTACTCGTCAAGAAACAGTCCTTAGATTTAAACTGATAGTGATAGGCAGACATATGGAGTGGGATTTCTAGGAATTATGCCATTGTATAAATGCCTGACATTTGAGTCCATCTTAAAAAAAGAATATTTTAGTAAAGTATCAGGAGGTCAGCAAGGCTAATTGAAGGTACAGTATACAATTAGTGCAAGGAAGAACGAGGTTAGGAGTGTTTGACCTGGAAAAGATAGACAACCACTGGCACAGTAAATAGGGAATGATTGTTACTTGCTTCACACAATGCAAAAAGGAGGTGTAGTCAAACTGAATGATCAGGTGATGGGTTCCAAACAGGGAAGAAACTTATTCCCATTATCCACAGTTTAATTTGAATTTTTTGAGTGGAATTTTTTAAGTCCTAGAAGAATATATGGGTTCAAAGCCAATTAGGCACATGCATGGGAAGAAGAATATGTATCTTTTTGTTTTAGATACTGCCTGTCACTGAAGATGTCTTTGAGCAGCAGACTGCTGGAAATAGGGAGGGTAAACAGAGGATTTATGTTTGCCCTGTTGTACTCTGTCACTAGTGACCCGTGTCAGAAACAGGATACTGGGCAAGGTGCTCTGTTGTTTTGACCCAGTGAGGACGTTCTCATGTATGGTACAACTTGTACCTTAGGCAGAAGGCCGGGTAGTTGCACGTAGATCTGATCTCGTGCCCATAGAAATATATTGCTTAAATAGAAATACAGAGTTATAATCAACATCCGTTTGTAGGGACCTGAAGTTGTACCATATTCATGTAGTAAGGCGTTCAGATTACTATTGTTAGTATTTCCATTGTTTGTTGGTTCTGGCTTCTTTGATATCAAGTATGCAATGTAAATAAGAAATGTATCTGTTAAATCTGAGTTTATTTCAATGTACTTAGAAAATCTTGGATGTTTTTCAAATCTCTGTTGAAAAACAGGTTGTTTGGCAGTTAGAGAGCTATATTTGAAAGATGACTGTTTTTTGTATCTTTAAAGAATGCTTACAAGACAGCAAAATGCCTTTTGGGCTGTAAACCTGGTTTCAAATTATTTTACCAAATATGGTGGTCCTTCAGAATTATCACTTATTTAATTTAAAATAACAGATTAATTTTATTTAAAAATAACCATGTTTTGGCAACTTGCATGCCATTCTGGTGCAGTTGTCACTTATGATTAAAAATAGAATAGTATTGCTATACTTGGCAGTCAGTACTGTGGTAGCACAGCATAACTTAGTCATGCAAGAATAAAAGTGTCTTACTCATACTTTTATATTCAATGTTTTTGTCTTAGTGTAAACCTCATGAAGACCAAATTAGACCCAGAAGGACTGGGCATCATATTACTGGGTCCCTTTCTGCAAGAATTTTTCCCTGAGCAGGTAATCAATATAGCTTTATCACCAAAAGAGCATTGCCTATTCTGTTTGTCTTTGAGATTCGTTAAACACTTTCATCAATATCACAAGGTAAGTATTGTGTTCATTTGACACAACTGACCAGCAAATAACTTCTGTATTACACAACAAATGGTTGACTTCTGTTTAGCATAACATGGCCATGATTCTGTCAGCTTTACACTGAAGTAAAGTCTCTTACAGTGACAAGATCTAAATTTATCTTCAGGAAACGCATATTCATTTTGCATATGGAATTGAACTGGTTCCCTCCACAGAAAATTCATCTGAGTTTAGTCTTTCTGAGAATAAAGGACTGCAACTGTCATTATCAGTACTACAAATGTTGCTAGCAAATGGAAAAAGGTTACAAACATATAACTATTTTTATGTATGTCTCTAAAGTTTTTGACAGTTTAACAAAAAGTCATCATAGACTTCTGTTTAGCATATGTGGAAGTCAGTATCTGCCAGGGTCATGCAAAATTATTTTCAAACTCTGTGTGTTCCATGGATTCATTAAGACAGCACCACTACTGAGGGGCATGTGTTAACCTAGCACTGCTGCCATAGAGGGTGGCTGAGCACTGGAACAGTGCTAGGGAACACCTTCCCTAGGTGCTGTGACCCTAGGGAAGTGGTCACAGCACCAAGCCTATCTGAGTTCAAGAAGCATTTGGACAATACTCTCAGGCACATGATATGACTCTTGGGATCTCCTGCACAGGGCTAGGAGTTGGACTCCACGATGCAGATGAGTCCCTTCCAACTCAGCATCTTCTGTGATTCTGTTATTCCTCTTCTCCCTTTGCTCTGGATCACTGTCCTGCCCTTATGCTGCCTCCCTCCTGCCACAAGGAGCTTCTTTGGACAGATATGTGGTAAATCAGAACAGGGAGCTGGTCTGGATAA
The DNA here is from genome assembly GCA_035222235.1 of Margarornis squamiger. Taxonomy (NCBI): domain Eukaryota; kingdom Metazoa; phylum Chordata; class Aves; order Passeriformes; family Furnariidae; genus Margarornis; species Margarornis squamiger. Next base: position 20,489,358 of record JAWWTY010000077.1, read on the forward strand.
GAGCTTTCTTTGCAGGTATATGGAGGCTTGTTCCATGGCAAATGCTTGTATTGGCAGAAGAGAGCAGGATTCCCTGGGGACAGAAGGATAGGCTAAGAAGAATACTTCTTTGGAGGCTTTTGTAGCCTAGCATGTCATGAAGCTATGTGACTTAACCTTTACAACCAAGGAAATGTGAAACGAATATTTTTAAATGCCTTCAGCAACTCCTTTTGTTGGGGGTTGTACAGTACTTTTTGGATGTAGCATTCTGTACTATGAAACAGTCTGATCATTCAGAAGACACTAGAACTGCACTGCCAAAGATGGTAGGGACTGAATATATCATTAAGAGGTTATCCATCATCCAGAGGAAAGAGTTACTGTTCATTTTCTCTGAACTTTTAGAATTATATCTGCATTGTATATTTGCCAACTGTTTCTTCATCCTTTCATTTGTTTATCCAGAAGTGGAAATATATGTACAATTGAATATAATTTAGTTCTTACAATTACATTACGCTTGCAAATCTGGAAGACTCCACTGCTTAATTGTTGGCCTCAGATGCTTAGAATGAAGTTCAGAAAGCCAAAGCACATCCTCCATAATTGTGCCTAAACTGTCCACTATCTAGAAAGTTGATGGGGCAACTCTTTACCTGCTGTAAAGCTGGAGCCACCAAGTCAGTGCCTGTCTGTCAAGTGCTAATCCCCTGCTTCCTGTGATTCCCCCCCAGTTTTGCCTGTGTTGTTAAACTTTTGCTGGTTCCAGTACAGGATATGGGAAGTTGTACTGCCTTAAGGGTGCTGTTTGAACAATCAGCGTGTTTCGGCCTGGAACCTGCCAGTTTCCAGTAATGAATGCTGGGAGCGCAGATATGTTGTCCAGTCTGTCTGTGCTCTGTGGATCGAGTAGCAGTAGCCCTTAGCCATATTGACACCTTGTTCAGGATTCTTTCTGAAAGTGAAATTCTGCAGAAATGAAGATTAATGTCTTTCTTGATTAGTAAATAGCACATACCAGTGATGGTCGGAATTAGTTCCCATGTATACAATATTTGAACTTGTAGCTAGGGCTCAGGAGTTCCAGATTCAAGTCCTTCTTGGTTAAGAATATTCAAACACCTATTCTTATTCTACTAGAAAGTACTAAACTTCACCTCAAAAGCAGGAAGGTATCTCAGCTTTCCTTCTTAAAGCTGCTGGGTCAGAAGAAATTTATTCAAAGCTATTCAGCCTGAAAGAGCAAGCCTGATTCTACTTCTTGGGGCAGTCACTTGGAAAGGGGCATTCCTGGATTCCTCAGTACTTTTTTTTTTTTTGGAACCAATAACTGCACAAAATTCTTAATGACCATGGGAGAGGAACTGGAAAACAACATTTCCTTCAGGGTGAGCATAACTTCCTCAGGGAAAAGAATAAGTGTCCTCTTTCCTTCTCAGGGAAGCTGAATTTTACTTACCTCTATGAAGTAACTTCTGTAAAGCAGAGTTACCACTTACCTTCCTCTTGCCACCCTCCCTCTATTGAATGATACAGTTTGCTGTGAGAGACCCGTACACAGACTGTGAATCATTTAAGAGTAGAAAAATGAGTGAGTGCTTTTTGTAATCTGATGGATGTACTGTAACCTGAGCAGATTTATTCTCATTCCAGCCTTTACTACAGTGTGCTTAAAAAAGGGATAAGCTTTTGTTTGGAGCCTGGTCCAGTAGGCATAAAAGAGATGATACTACATCTCAATTGTGTTTCCTGATTCAGTGAAATCTAAAGCTTTTCAGTCATTTTAGGACTAAACCATTAGTTCGACAACTGCAGTACCTTTGCTGTTAGACCTTGGCTGAACTGGTGTCTTCAAAGTTAGTTTACTGAGGCAGGCATGACTGTAAATTGCTTTTTAGCTCTCAGATAGAAGGACGGAGATTGGATCTAGTCCTTAGTAAAAAACTTCATGACATCCAAACAGTCATAAATACACATGAATGTTACTACTGCATAAGGTGTCTGACATGACATGCAAATCAGGACAGTTTCTACCTGGTCAGTACTGAAGTTGTAGTTCAAAGTTGCTCTTGGGGGCATTACCCCTTAGTTTACTGGCATCTCTTTATTTCTGATGAGAAAGGTAAAATTAACAAAATCTTCAAGATTGTCACCTAAAGAAAGTGTACTTTTTTACAGTTTCCTTAAGTCTTCCTGCTTGAATGCATCTGTCTAGTTGTAAAGAGAGGAGACTCAAGGCACACTGTATATGTCACATGAAATTAACTGTCTTCTTTCTGCTAGGACTCCAGGGTTTCAGAGTCATTCACTGTTTACCATTACAATGGACTGAAGCAATCTAACTATAACGAAAAGGTAAGGTTTACAATTCAGCCCTAATAACAGTTACCATGCAAAACTGAATACAGTTACAGGCAAAATACTCTTAACTTGAAACAGACTTTTTACAAAGCTGCTGTTTTGATAATTTTCTTCCAAAATGATATATTTGGAATTGGGAACTGCTTTGTACTCCTGGTGATGTTTGAGCCAGTGTACTGGATTGCTTGGCCAGACCACATCTCTTAAGCTCTGTGTTTTGATATGACCACTCCTCACACTTAGCTGTCAGAAGGGGGATCTGAACTGTAAAGGACAATGGAGATATATACACAAAGTGCAAGTTCTATAAGTAACCATACATCTGAATTAAGATGTTTATAACTTTTTGTGAAATGTTTTTGTAGTCCAGTCTTGCATCAGAAATCAGTATTTTTTGGAGCCACTTAGTGGGGGGGGGGACAGAAATTACTTTCTTGAAAGGAGGGGTATATGTGACACACCAAGTGCTTCTAAGTTCCTGAAGTAGAATTTGGGGTAAAAAGTCATAAGGCATTAATAGACATAACGAACAAAAATTACTTCAAGTAAAAAGACTTTTTGAGAAAATTTATGTACTCAGTCTTTGATATAGCTTTAGTTAAGTCCTTAAAATTACGCCTGCAGAAACTCCTGCAGTTTCATACTTCAAAATGTAGGCAGAAGCATCAAAGATTAGGGTTTTTTGATTTCATACTTCCATTTAATTAAAAAAAGAAAAGTATATAAAACTTCACGGATTTAATTTTTGTAGTAAGAAAAAAATGTGCAACTTAACAAGCCCCCTCCTAACTCAGTGAAAATAACCACCTTATCTTAGAGTTTTTAACCAGGCTGACATAATTGGGTTTATTTTGACAGGTCATGTATGTAGAAGGCACAGCAGTTGTTATGGGTTTTGAAGAACCAATGCTGCAGACCGATGATACTCCTGTGAAACGCTGCTTGCAAACCAAATGGCCATATATAGAACTGCTCTGGACCACAGATCGATCTCCCTCTCTAAACTGATATGTTGCCCATAAACAAAATACTGCTATCAGATCCTCGAGTGGGGATACAGGAATTGGTATTTGCTTGGAAGTGGTATACTTTGACTGTGTGGAGTTATACACTGGTATCATTGATGATTTGTAAATAATGATTACAAACACTTTTTCAGTGTTAATTGGAATATTTAATTTTTTAATCAGATTTATTTCTATTATAATAGTTTGTCTTTTTTGGCCACTGTAGTACTGTTAATGTGAGTTATCCTAAAATTTAAAAAAAGCCTTCTTATAAAGTCATACCATTTGCCATCTCATGAAGATTTGAAAAATTCTGATATTGCAGAATCTGCATATTAGATGTCAGATCTTTAAAACGGGAAGCATATTCAGCTTTCTCAGAATCATATAGGAATGTTTTATTATTTAAATAATATTATCTTACATTACAGTACCATAATATGTGGACTAGACTGGCCTTTGCACTGGATATGTTTTAATAAGTTTAAATTTTCTGCAGTTTTTCCTAAAATCTAATTATACCTAAAGAGCTTGCACAATGTGACATAAATATGATACATTTTTAGGAATAAGCATAATTCTTAAATACTCTTTTCTTGGCAGTTGTATATTATTGTGGCTTAGTTATTGGGCATGTTAAAAGTGAAGAGAAAATCTGAGGAAAAATAGATGTATTAATATTTATTTGAATTTGTATAAAAGAAATGTAAAAACAGCAGAAAGAATTTCTTGTTCTATAATCTTTAAACTATTCAAACTTATAATATTGCCAAATACCTCTTAATTTGTCCAAACAGCAGTGTAAGCCAGCGTTACTGTATGTGTTAAGTGCATGAGAACATCTGGTATTACATTATTATATTCCTTTATTTATTATCAACTTCTTAGCCCTAAAATAAAATCTTTTCCTTGAATCATATTTTATTTAAAGTTTGGTTTAATTGAATTTGTTTGCTGCTTCTCTGAGATTGTGAAAAGGAACCACACGTTTGGAATGTCAGCTTTCAAGGTGAACACATCTCAGGCTAAAAAACACACCAAAGGTAGTTTCCTAATTTCTGAAATTACCATGACATTGCAAACTGACAGCAGAGTATCTCAGCTTTTTTTCAGATTTCTCTTTCTGAAAAAAAGTATTCTTTTGCAGATAATAATTTGAAGAGATTCCTTAATTCATTATTTTAGGACTCACTTTACTTTGAACACAAGTATTCTCTTTTGCAGTGTGGGCCTGATATGAAAAGACTTGGGCAGCAGTGCAGCTACTTAAAAGTATAGATAATAAGAGAATCTGTTTGGCAAGTGTGAAACTTTGCTTTTCAGAAAATACTCAAGCTTCATAGGTATTTGCTTTAGCTGGTTTTGCACATTTAAGATAAATTTCTTTAGGTAGACTTCCACTGATGCCTTGGAAGGTGAAAATTCACTTTTCTTGCTCTTTCTCCTGCATTCTGGTGTCTGTCTTGGCTTGTACAAGAGTGTCTTACACCAGAGTTTGCACTGAATGATAACTTGAATGTTAGAATAAACGTCCTTTTTTCTAGTCCACTGTCAGATAAAATTTACGTTCTTTCTTACAGAATTAAAAAAAAATAGAAACCCAGGTAATGCCATATATATATATATATATATATATATATATAACCATTACTCTGGATTAAAACTTCTGCTGCACTCCAGAGAAATTTAGGTGATGATGGTGTGGTATAAGACCCCTTATTCCTGTGTCCTTTTTCTTTCATACTGCCTAGTTGTTAGAGGCCTGGCTTCTGGTTAACTTCACTTATTTTTGGACTACAGAGGCTAATTAACAATGTTTAATGGCACTTAGCTCATGTGAGAGCCTCAGCCAAGTGAACCTTTCTGTCCTTTCTTCCATAGTGAGGAAAATGGGAGAGATTTTACCGTTATGGACATTCACCTTTCGTGCCTTGAAAGGGTGTGTTTTATTTAAGCAGAAGACTTATATAATATGTGGGACATTAATGTCTGGTACTTTAGATTTGTTTTCATAGAAAAATTACCAGAAACCTATATAATTCTCATAGGTTGATGTGCTCCAAGTGCTACATATTATTGCAGTGTATATTACTGTGTGTATATATTGCAGTTTGCAATTGAGGCTTAGTCAATAAATAAAGCCAGAGCATTCCATGAGGTTAAATACATGCTTTAACTAACCACAGAAAATTGGTAGTGCTAATTGTAAGAAAGCACATGAACTAAATATGCAGTGAGATTACATTTTGATTAATAGTCTAGGTGAATGATTTTTTTTACATATGGCACAGTGGTTCAATTTTAGAGGAAAGGTCAATATCTTCTGGGAGGCAGCTAGCGTCCCAGCTGGCAACGTGGTACAGTTAGCAGGGCACTGGAAAGTCTGTCTGGAAGACTGGGTTCTTCCTCTCATGTTTCAAAGCCCGTACAGACAGAAAATTGTGAAGGTACATGTTGGAAACTTTGCTCTAAATGCACTTTCCTAACAAAGAGATGGGAGGGGAAAGGGGTCCTGGGATCAACTGCTGGCTGAATGGTAAAAGAAATTATTCCCACTTTGATGTATACTGAGGTTCAGAGTCAAGATAATCTAAATAAATTAGCTAAATAAATAATGGAAAGACTACTTCCAGTGCCTCATATTAGCCCAGGTGAGTTATATTTGAAGGCTGAAATATATAGCAAATGTATATTTGCTGTGTTAAAGTCTAAAGTGTTCAAGGTAAGCAGCCAGTATAAATCCAAATGCAAATACCCGTGTTATAATCCACACAGAGCCCTTTAAAACAGTGATTCACTTAAATACTGGCAGGGCATTTTGGGGTTTGGATACTTTTGTTGAAGTTCTTGGCTTTATCCTTTAGACAGTTATTTTTTCTGCTTATCTTGTCCATCTGTATGCTTTTTTTATTCTCTCTTCCTTGTGAGGACGAGTTTAGGGCAAAGAACAGATCTCTTGAAAAGAAACAAATTTTTCCACAGACTATATGCTGTGATTGATAGAAGATGTAGTCTGCTCACTCTGAAATTAACATTGATGTTTTTCACTTATGAATTACTTCTGTGAAGATTTTTAACTTGGACAGTGTTCACAAAGGTAAGGTTCAAAGTGTTATGCTGCACGTCTTTCGTTGGCATGTCATCATGAACTCAGATCCCACAAATTCATTCCGTTTGAAGAGCATGGTCACATCCTCATTTTATCCTCTTGCTTTGAGACGTGATAATCCATACAAAATACTGTCTATGTAGTGCCTCCAATGTCAGTTCAGGGGAAGGCTTCTGGCCTACAGAAATAAAACCAGGAAACAGCTGAATGAAAAGGTAAGTTTTCCTAGGGGATTTGGATACTTCAGCTTCTGTATTGCCATGTTTTGATAAGATTTAACAGGGAAATTGTCATTAATTTTGGTAAAATTTGTGTTAAAAGCTGATAACGATTCTTTGAAATACTTTCCCTTCCTCTGCTAGCAGGTACGTTACTAAATAATGGTATAAGTAACATTAAACTCTGATAATAGAACCTTCTATGAAATACTAATATTTAAGTTTTGCTTCAGCAGAACTTTACATAGATTTGACTGAGCTATTTTTAAGATTGGAAAGATCATAACGACATATTAACCTCACCAACTGCACATATCATTTGGTCCCACAATTATTTAGTCCCACATCTGCCTTCCCATTATTCTGTAAGGTACATAATGTCTTTTGGACCCTTAGTTAAATGTTCTTAGAAAAGCTTTCCATCCTGCCCTCAGGTCTGGTTCTAGAGCCTAAGACTTTTCAGTTCAATATTCAAACCAGTTAATGTGTCAGACCACAGGTGTGGTAAAGTCCAAATTGCAGTCTACCAATAACTGGGGCAGTTGCTTACCTCCTGAGCAGTGCAGATCAGTGTCCAGTCCAAACATTTCTGAAGTCTGAGGAAACCAAGATGAGGAATAAGCTTCCAGTGATCAGAACAGGTCTGAGTTATTTAGGGAAACACTGCAAATTGTAAAAAAAGCAAACAATACTGTTCTTTTTATTTATATCTTTGAATTGATTTGGAATATCCTACACTCATATGTCTCTCTTCTTTATAAGAAGGAAGAGGGGGAAAAAAAGAAAAGTGTAAGGGGAGAGTGACTGCTGTATGTTAACACTTTGGAGGTAACAGGATCTTGAAAGAGATTTCCATGTTTTCATTCTGCCCTGCTCTCCATACAGGTTTTAGTACTGATTTGAAGCACTTTTTTACTCTTAAATTTAGCTCAAACCAACCAGGTTAGCTATGCCCCTTTGGCTTTTTACCTGTGGGAACACTCACCTATCTCCAATTGACCTATCTACAATTGTGCTCGTTATTGAATTTTAACTCTTGTTTTGGATACATCTGTACAGGATGACTACAGTACCAGAATGTGCTGTGTTCTCGCTCCTGAGTGCCACAGGTCTGGAGTGCAGTCTGAGCAGTGCTCCGAGTCCCAACTTTGTGACACTCAGCCCGGGAACTGGCTCTTGTTGTGCTAAAAAGTAACAAAGCATAATTATTAGCATAAGGCAACACAACCTCAAAAGTTCTTCAATTCCCTTAAGAGATTGCATGACTTGTAAGAGTAGATTTTAGTCCTACAAGTCACTGAGGTACTTCTGAATTTATTACTGGTGCTTAGATCTCTAAGAGGTACTTGCTTAATGTAAAATAATGAAATAGTGTCAATGGTGATGTTTCACTTTAATGGAAAAAGTAAATTTGGTATAAATAAAAGGCAAGCAGAATTAAGGAATATTACAAGCCTGGGGACAGCTAAGGGTCACACAGTTAATGCTGAAAATAAACACACGGTTCTATTTTTGTGAAAAGGAATGTCAGCCTTATCTGAATAATCTTGCCATAAAGCACTTAAAATAAAATAAACACAAAAGTAAAGAAACCAGAACCTCACAACTCTCAGCTGCTTTCATAGGTATGCTCTACTGTAACATGTTTATAAATGGATTCTCTGTCCTTCTGATCTTTCTCTGATATTGTTTTGGACACTTCGGTGTTTTAAATGCTGAAAAACAATTCTTTTTTACTTGTAACAATCGATAACATGGAAAATAAAATGTTTCTCCTTTTCTTCCTAGCTTTGAGTTGGCCAGGAAAAATACAAATGATGCTGTCCTCTCAAGATGTGGGTGTGATGCCTCATTTAGCTTAGGGGAAGGCAGCATTTCAGGCCGTCAGGGGTTTTTTTATATATTCTTAAAACCAGTTAAAGCTCTGTTGTGGGGCTTGCAGGGGCAGAGCAGTTCTAGACGGGAGTTCCACAGCCTCATCGTTTTCCATTGCTGTTTCGAAGACATTGGGAGAGGAGGTGTCCGAAGGCGCCGCTGGGCTCAGGTGCCGGTGCCGTGAGGAAGGGGCACGGCTCCTGCTCCTGCGATGGGGGCTCAAAGCTCTGCCAGCAGCCCCCCCGGCTCGGTGAGGTGAGGTGAGGTGAGGTGAGGCTCGGCCGGGCTCGGTGAGGCTCGATGAGGCTCGGCTCGGTAGGGTGAGGTGAGGTGAGGTGAGGCTCGGTAGGGCTCGGTGAGGTGAGGCTCGGCTCGGTAGGGCTCGGTGAGGTGAGGCTCGGCTCGGTAGGGCTCGG
>JAWWTY010000077.1:20500222-20654508 GCA_035222235.1 Margarornis squamiger
TGCCCCCCCTGTGCCCGCTGTGCCCCCGGTGTGCCGCCCCGTGCCCCTCCTGTGCCCCCTGTGCCCGCTGTGCCCCCCTGTGCCCGCCTGTACCCCCCTGTGCCCGCTGTGCCCTCGGCTCCGCCGTCTCCCTCACCTGGGACACCGAGCTCGGTGTCTGCGCTTGGCCGGAGAATCCCCCTCCTGCATTGTCACTGCATGTGCTCTTGCGGCGGAGGGTTTGATGGTCCCCAGAGAAAAGATAAGAGTGTGACCTCCAGGATCGGGACGTAGTTCATCTTGATAATTGCCTTTTTTTTTTTTTTAGCTTTCTTTTTTTTAGTTCTTTCTTTTAAATTTAATGAAAGGTATTCGTAGCAGATTCCTCTTTTTGACAACAGTTTTAGGTGTTCAGAAAGCAGAGGCAAAGCCCCCAAAAGCATGTCTCACACGTCTCTGAATCTTGGGAATAACAGGATTTCTAGTTTTGCGGTTATTTTCAGCAAGGGGTTTTCCAGCTCTTCAGATGGGTTAAGGACCTCACGTGGCATGTTTATTTAATTCTTTTCAGAAAGCAGAAAGCAGGCATTTTATTTCAGAATATTGGAAGCTAGATGCAAACCAATTTAGGCATAATGTGGATAGATGATATCCACTTCCAAAATCCCAAGACAGATGTTTCTTATTTAATTGGAGGGAACACACGTTTTAAACAATTCAGGCTGTTTATGTTTTTTGTTGTCTCTTTATAGGTCTTGAAAATAATTTAAACCTAGTGTTTGCAGAGACTTTAAGACTGATTCCTTTATTTAGGCAGACTTTGACAGTTTGACCATTAAGCAAAAGTATTCTTTAAGTTCTGTTTAATCTTAATATTTGTGATTTATTGAAATAGAAACACAGTACAATTCAGCTTTTTTCTGAGAGTAAAAGTTAAATTAGAAGAGCTTCCTTCAATGTAGCAAGTAAGCAGTGCAGTTCTTTACCCCTCCCAGCTCCAGCCACCCACATCCTATTACTATGTTAGTGTCTAGGAGCTCTGATCAGGATGACTGTCCAATCATGCTGGGAATTCTTCAAAACAGAGTACGTGATAGTTCCTGTATGTGCGTTTGACTACTTGGGCATATAAAACTGTGCACAGTATATAGTAATATATATAAATGGAAATGTGCACTGACAGTACGTGCACATTGTTTTTATCATAATATACCCCGAGTGTACATATTTAAAATAAAACCAGGGAATAGAGGAAATATTCATGTATTTCCATCTATGATTACATAGTTCATGTAGCAAAAGTGGAATGTATTTTCTATACAAATTAATTTCTGTTTTGAATAGAAAACTTACAGAGCAAATGAAAACTCGGTCGTATTTTTGAAGAGGTGTTTTGAAAAATGAATGGAAACCTAGTGATGAAACCTATGAGGGCATCTAACTTTCCTGTGGGAACTCAGGACAGCTCCATACCCTTGGCAGAGATGTCCTTTCGCAGATACTATGTTTGAATAAAGTCACAAACAGACTGATGAGCAAGTACATCAGTAAGGCTTTCAACTGTATGACACAACTATTCAGCTTGGAACCTCCAAAGTGTGGTTCATTTGGTCTTCCAGCATTGGTTGTTTGTGTCCTCTAGATGGAATCTTGACTTATAGACAGCTGAAGTTAAGCCAGAGTGAGCCCATTGTGTAGACAGAAATGCGTGTCCTTGAAGGAGGGACAGCAACATAGGCACGTTCAGCACTGTTGTCATTGGCTGTCTAATTCCAGTTTCAAGAGCAGTAAAGGTGTCATTTCACACAATTCAGCAATGTCCAGCTGCCTTCATAGACAGGGACCCTGGGAAGGTTTGCATAGCTTGTATCAACCCCTGATCTTCATTGCCAGCAACAGAAAGGCCATCTCCAGTACACCTTAGATGACTAGTTTTGCTGATGTATGGATGTATATTTCATGTAATTTTTTTCTCTCTGAAATCCACTATTTACAGGAGCAAGTTTTCCTTCTTTTCCACTTTTCCCCCAAGCAGGCATGTAGTCCACATGAGCTCTCTCACAGATGAAACTATTTCAAATAGTCTGTTACACACAATTCCTTTTTGAAGCCTTTAGTCATTGTCTGCCTAGTGGGACTTTGTCCTTAGTAAGTATGGAGGATGTTTTCAGTTCATGGCTTTTTTTTGTACAGATATCTTGTACTCATTATGCCTTCTCCCTACATCACTCAGAAATCTTACTATTGCCATTTTAATATTGATTCTAACAAACAGAAAAAAGTCAGTCTGGGTTGTCAAAGATCATACAGGAACTTGGTGATGGTACTGGTAACTGACTTGAGATTGTTTTCTTCTTCCTTCCATTCCTTAACCACAAGATCATTCTTTCTTCCAAAACAGAAACACCCAGCAGTTGCTAGAAGACTGGAAATTCAGCTGTAGCAGCTTTAATTTTAAAGATTAATGCTTCATGCCTCATTGGAGATCTTTAAAAGTCTTGTAAAGCTTTGGGAATGTTTTCTGAAACAAAACAGAAAAACTACAGAGGCTGCTTCAGAGCTGGAAGATTTCACTTTGATGCATTTTTATACAAATCTTCCATTTTTAAGTACTTTTTTCTTGACTCCAAATAATACCAGCTCTTTCAGTTAGATTCACAAAACTCACTAAAAGAAAAAAAACTTCTGAATAATTGGAAGCATTCTAAATTAAGTTCAGACAAAAATTGAGTGAAACTAGAAAGAAAGGCAAGAGTATAATGTAACACTTAAAAGGCAGTATGGACCACCAAATAGATAAATCAGTATTTTTCAGCCAAGAGTTCAATGGAGGACTTCTAAACAATTAGTAAAAGTAAAGCAGATTCACATATACTATGTCCAAAGTTAGATGTGTGAAATCGCTTCAGGTCACAGAAACTGTGAAATTTCCCCTATAACATAAAAATTCAAGAGATTCTATCCAAGAGTTTGAAAACCACTGGCTTAAATTACATACGAGCAATGAGGGCTTATGTCTTCCATTTCTGCAGACCAGATGCACAAATTAAGCTCAGGTATGTTCCTTTCAATGCAAGTTGTGTTCTGCTGTTGAGGAGGGAACATACAGTGAGTACCTTTGCATGATATTTGTACTTTGCCACAAGTAAGTGTGCAAGTGGGCACCTAATTGGTTAGTCTTATATGTAGCTGTACAGATTATTTCACTGTTTCTGGAGAACAGTAGACCTAATTTCAAGAAATGTTTGCAAATGCTTTGATGGTATTTGTATTAACACTGTTAATATCTCAGTGCTACTGAATGAAAATAGTGAGGACACTGACTAGTAATGTGTGATGGTTTAAGTCAAGAATCTGGACGTTTTCAAATATCATAGTGTTATAGATGTGGAGTTATTTTGTACTATTTTATAGTAATCCCGTATTTTACAGATACTGAGATGTTTATGTAATGAGTGGGTAGATATATCTTGTTATGGGGCTATAAAGTATAATAAATTAAGAAGGAACAAAATCTCTCTTCACCAACATTTAAGGCTTGTTAGGAGGCAATGATGAACAAGAACAGGTTCTTGAGTCAGGGAAGGGAAAGAAGAAAAAGATAATGTGTTGGATTTCTGAACTATCTGTTGCATTAGACAAAGGGAGCATTTTTTCAAGAAGTGATATCAGGGAATCAAGTAAGTAACAGACACCTTAGGGGAAAAATTTAGTTGTGCTTAGGTTAATTTTATGATGTTAAGCTCAAGATAGGATGGTTTTTGGTCCTGTAAAGGCTGTTTTGTTGAAGTTTTATTTATTTATTCTTGTTGTTGTTACTATGACTACTACTACTAAAATGTGAGTTTAAAGAAAGTTATTCTATGTCCTGCATGCCATGGAATCCTAAAGGAAGAACACAAGTGCTAAACCTAGCTGGACTTGGTATCCTGGGCACTGGTGTGAGACAACTGCAATGTCTCCTGGTGGATCAGGGATATGACACTGCAGGGATTGCAGCCAGTCATTGGCAAGGTACAGCACTCAGTCCTAAACTTTTTTTTTTTGATCATGTAAGTTTTAAATGGCAAAAGAAAAATCATTATGGTTTGTGAAGCCGTCTTGCTCTTTTTTTTTTCTCCTCAGAAACTAAGATCACATGAGGGACTAGACATTGCATTGCATAATTCATATCCAACAGGAACCCTCGATGTTCACTCAATTCCCAATGAAAGATATGAAAAAAGCTTTAAAAAATTGTGTCACGACTTCTGACTGCCATGTTCTACCTGTCAAACACAGACTGGGCTCCTTAACATTAGCAATGATATTCAACACCAAGACTACTACTGAAATCATCTCTGTGGCCCTGTGCACACGTTAGGATGCCCAAGCTTGTCTGAGTGCTATGGCAGCTGTATAAATTGTGTTAATGTGGAAATGTGTGTGGGCTAAACTGCTCTGCTGAGAAGATGGCTTCATTGGAGTTGATAGAGGTGTAGGACTACCTGCAGCCACTCCTAAGTCATACCACCTAACTGAAATTGTTCTGCAGGTAGTTGTCCCAGATTGTCACTAGTTTCTCAGGTCACCTATCTCTGTTCTTCATAGTAGCTAATTCAGAGATTTCCAAAGCAATGAGATGATTTACTTGTGTCAATAATTAATCCTGTTGATGAACTATAGTTCCTGACACATGACGGGTGGGCAGAGGAGGGAAGGAGCATGAAATTTTGACATGCAGTAGGACTTGAGCCGACCTATCCATAAGCAAGTCATGTAGCAAGACATTCCCGTATGGGTTGACCAGTGATATGGCCTCCAGCCAAGAAGGGGCTTTAGCAGGAACTCTCTGTGTTTCCTGCTGTTGATACAGCACTGACTCTGCAGTCCCATGTTTGCAGTTCTTTAAAGCTCCCCAGGTCTGTGCGCCAGGGTCAAGACTCCAGCAAGAAGCTGAAAGCCCTGCCCCTGCGAGCAAACAAGTGCTTTAAGCTGCTCCATTGCAGCAGGGAGCTGAGATAAAGTATAATGGAAGGGCTTTTAGTATCCACTTACTTCAGGAGATATGGATTGAAGGGCAGAGACTCTTCTCCCTTGTTTCCCTGTTTTGTAAAGCTGTCTGGTTGCATTGCAGTGTACAGATGTGATACTCTTTGAAACTCAATGAGAGGACAGGGAAACAAGCGTTGGCATCATATTAAAGGCTTGTGCTCTCTCTTTCCTCTCTTACCTACACAAAGCTAACTTCTTTTCAGTTTCTCCTGTATGAAGTGAGGTTTACAATGACTTTTTCTGCTTTAGCATTGAGGTAGAATTACCAAGACCCTGTTTCAACTGTGTGCTCTTCCATTTAGCCACCAGGAGAGGTAGCAGGAGAGCAATATGAAGAAAACTTTCTCTCCATTTGATTAACTGGGGAACTTCTGAACCATTGAAAGCCTCTTGCAGCTAGGAGCAAACTGAAGTACTGCCTAAAATGCATTATTGCGTTTGAAATCTGATAAAAAGCTAAAAGTTCAGATTTCAGAAACTCCTTATAATGGTCACTTTTAGTTGTAATACTTAAGAAAGTGCATCAAGTTCTTGTTTTAAATTAACTGCCAAAGGCAGAATTTTAGATACTATTTATTCTGAGTTTCCAGAACTCACTGGCTTGTTGTCTTTGCTATCAGTTAATTTTACCAGTTTTATTAAAATAGGTTATATTTTTCTAAACTAGCTGTAAAAAAATCTGAACAGCCTCTGAAGAGGAGCAGGGAAGGGGGATGTAAATCACTTCTGGGCAAGCATGCAGTTGATAAAAAACATGAGCTAATCTGGCCAGCAGTTGAGCTGATTGTAACAAAACCCAGGTACTGTATAAGGAAAAGATGTATTGTGGGACTCAAGGGGTTTAGTTACATGAAAAAATCATTAACTGAGGAGATGGTAAGATTCTGGGGGAAACTTAGAATCGTGTTATAAAAAAAGAATTTGCATCTCAAGAGAAATTACTGAGGGAGAACTTTGTTGTACTTCTAAACGTTGACACTTTTCAGTCCACTATGCCAGTAAGACCTTATCTGTAGCCTCATGGTTCACTTGTAACATTCTTATTTATAATGGACCCTCATGAGTTTCTTTTGTAGGTCTCAGCCTTATCTAAAGAAGCAAAAAAAAATACCCTTGGCTATGTTAGTTCAAGGCCTGAGGTCCTAATTTACTTTTGATCAGATTTTACTTAGGGGAAAAAAATCGTATTGGGTTTGATGATTCTTTTTTTTTTATTCATGGAATGAAAGTCCAAATAAAGCTCTCTAGATATGATCTATCAAATTAAAATAGCTCACATGAATAGGAGCTAAGTTACAGTAAAAACCAGAAATTAAATAGATGTTTGCCGAACCAGACAAATCTAAAAATAGAAGCAACTGTTGTCAACATGGAAGCATTTTGCATATCTTTACTGTCTCTAAACACTATAGAGCCCTTTTTCCCCTCAGCATTAATTAAAAGCAATTGCTTGGCTTGGTTCCCTAGACCATGCATAGTGTTTAGCTTTGCATTTGAATTCTGTCCCTCTGGTGAGGGTCTAATATCAATGACCCTGTGAAAGTTACTAAGTTACTTCTGCTTTGTAATGGGTGGTATCATTGGACTCTTTTATTGTAGCGATATGAAAAAGATATCACTGTTGATAGGGTTGACAAGATTCCCTCTTTCCCTCACTTCTAGAATATGGGAGCATGTACACCAGATCAAACCCTTCCCTCTCCCTCTTCCCTTCTGTAAACCAGAACCCTTATGATGCTGCAGATCTAATTTCAAAGTTAAATGAGGTTTCTCAGAGCCTTGTGTAGTCAATTTCTGAAGCCACCCAAGGGTGGAGATGCCGCAACCTCCAACCAAGGTCTTGTACTGATGTCTCAAAACTGTACACAGCATTCCAGGTGTTGTCTCCGTGTCAGAAGGAAATTCACTTTCCTTTACCTGTATAAATTTATAGAAATATTTGTTGGGTTTATATTTTTGTATTCCCATTTTATATAAATATGGATAGATTGAGGTGATTATTCACCTCTACTCTGTATATATATAATTATGTAGAAATATATTAAATATATGTATTTTATAGTATCTATATTTTTATATGTATGAATTTGCATAGGTACATACACACATAGGGATTTGCCATCCTGGATGTAGGTACAGGTTTGAGGGAAAAATGTAACTGAACCTGATTAATGCCTGATTAATGGCCATCTGTGTTTATTCAGTACATACAGGCAAATACACATAGAGCAAGTAAAGATAATACTTCTCAAAGTTCCTGAATGATGAGAACTTATTTGAAAGAGTTATTACATAGAGAGATTTGTTACTTTGATTAGAAACATTGTTTTCCTGTGTTAAGTTTAATAAAAATATTTTCACAGAATCTTTTAGGTTGGAAAAGACCTCTAAGATCATCAAGTCCGACCTTTGACCAATCACCACCTTGATTTGCTTTTGTTCATTTCAATATTTTCAAATTATAAAAGGTGATGCATTTTTTACTTACAGTATTCAAGAGCTGAGTGAATCACAACAAGCCACTACCAGTGTTTGCAAATACATCTGTTTCTTATGCAGGTCTTGATTAGTAGAAAAAAGAAATATTTGTAAGAGTAATGTTTGATTTATGCCTATTAAACTGTTTATAATGTATTGACTCAGTGATTGAGAGGAGACCAATCCCCACAGAAATCACCAGGTTTAGTCTAATGTGTGCAAATGATGCATTTGCATTAACACTTGCTCCAGGTTCAGGATTTAATTCCTACAAATGAATTTCTGCACTGCTGTTCTTAACATCGGTTTGCTTTTTACTGTCTGAAGTAAAATTTTTCTGCTTGTCTAGCTACTGCTTTGGCAGTGTAAGGGGCCATTTTTCCCTTTGGTAGTCCCTAGGTGCCTCAAGACTAAAAGACTGTGTGAACGAACACTGGTTTTAAGAATCATATTTCACTATCTCCAGAGCTACTTCTGAAGCTGGATTGTAGGGAAGTACTATGTATAGGAGTTATGGCCCCTGCAGTAGAAAATAATGTGTTTTGGGTTGCTGAAATGTAGTTCAAGGATGTCCTTGCATCTGAGTTTACGTTCGTAAGTCGTTCTGCTCTTTGCATACTCCTGCTTGTCTGGGCCTTAGTCTGCAATACAGTGTTAGGCAGTACGATTATGAGTGACTTCAGAGCTGTGTCTCAGGCCAGATTTGCAAATCATCCAGACTGTTGACCATCTGGAACAGATCCTGGGCTGGCTCTGAAGCAGTCCAGCTGGTACTCAGGCACTCCCTGGACCGCTTTGTGGACAGGCTCAGGCGTTGTGTGCCCAGCCCAGCTGCTGCCTTGTATTCTAGCTATCCTTGCACTAGTGTCACGTATCATGATACAAGATAGCCTGGACTCCATCCTAAAAGGGCCCAAGCATTCTCTTCCAGAAGAGAAGATGAAATTTGAATGCAACCTGAATTCAAGCCAAGTTTTGCTGCTCACAGCAATATAACTTAGCCTGTGGGTAAGGTACAGTATAGACATAGCCTGTGGGCCTCAGATCCCCATCAATAGCACAAGGAGAGATACTTCCCTGTCATATAAAGGTGTTGTCAGGATACAGATATGCTACTTTTTGAAACACCTAGATAATGCAGTTTTGAGGAATGTACCAAAGACAGATAATTTTTTTTGTAGTTGGAGCAGGATTTATCTGGGTAAGTGAAATAGTTTTTATCTGAGTCTGGTCTAAGCTGAACATCCATGGTTATCTACAGTTGCTTATGAAAAAAAAAAAGTACTTTTAGGCCATGATTCTTCTGATCTTCTCAGGTGTTTGCTTTAGGAGGAGAACTGGCCTAGTTTATGTCCTCAGATGTAAGTGGATGACTGGCTCAGAAGTGGACCATTACAGCAGGGCACAGTAATGACAGTGCATATTCAGACAAAGCAGTAGCTGTTTTACAGCAGTCTGAAATACTGATTGTTTTTTATGTACAAAAGACTAAACTATGTTTTAAGGTACAACCTCAGAAATGGGATTATGACTCCATAGCTCCAGCAAGGATGCTGAAGAATGGTGATTAGAAAATTTCTGTCAGAAGATACTATCTTGGGGAAAAACTAATTATTAGTTTGTGATATTTTGCTAATTGTTTTGTAATGAAGATCTCATGCCGCATGACAAAGGATTCCTACTACACCATATGACACTAGACGGGGTGTGAGTGTGTGTGTGTACAGTTCTTGCGGATTTACTGGTGAATTCAGCTATGGTTTTATAAGTCCTGCAAACAGTTGTCCTAGTTTTAAAATTTGACTTCTTTTCAAATGTTGGTGCACTTTGCCAGTAGACAGGTATATTGTTTTGATTGAAAACGTAAGCTCCTTTTAAGTTAGAATACTGGTTATGAGTATCCTCAGAGACAGAGTAGCATTGGCTGCTGTAAGCTGGCCATGGCTGATTTTCAAGCTTCAAAACCTTTGTTTCTATCAAGACCTCATCTGTGGACATTGATCATGTTCAGATCTGCTGGAGCATTAAAAAAAACAAAAAAGAAACCTTTAAAGCTTGAAAGGGTCTGACTTCATTGGAAAAAATAATCAAAAGAAGTATTGCCAACAACTAGGTAGAAGCTGGCAGCTTTTACAATGTGATGTGTCAAATGCACTGTCACTCACACTCCACACACGCTTAGGCCTAACTTAAATAAAATGTGTTTTTTTTTAAATTAATATTTTTAGAGTAAGTCTAAGTTCTATTTCCTGAATTTTTAATGTCTAAATATTCCTGAAATTTATCTCTCTTTTCTCTCTAAGCCTGGACATCCATAGTAGCTCTTGTAATTGGCACAGCACAGAAACAAATACTCAAACTTTAAAAGATTCATTCTCATTCAACTTTCCTTCATGTTTATTAGAAAAAAATACAGAGGTAGAGTACCCTTTTTCTCCAAATATGATGCATTTTTCTTTCTAATTCAGTTTACATTTATGAGGTTACCATGAGCTCAAGTCACTGACCATCTAACATCCTCAAAAAGCATTCAGGTATCTTCTATATCATGCTGGGGAAATCCCAAGGAGTGTTGGCTTTTTAAAGTGTTGGCTGCCTTTTTTCTCAGTTACTTAAAATGTGTGTAAATCCATAGTATATAATCTGACACTACTTTTTTTTTTTTTTTTTAATCATTCCAAGGTAGACAATATATGGTTTTATTTTCACTTAGACTGAATAAAAAGGATTGATTCTTCTGAAATCCCTCCTGATAGGAACCAGAAACAAACATAAGGCAATGCAGATACAAAGGGGAAGGAGTAATGCCCTGGTTATGTATAAACTGAAAAGTTCATTAGGAATGACTCGTAAGGGAAGAGCATAGCTCATGAACATATGGGAAATCAGTTTACTTCAGAGAACTGAGGGTGAAAGGAAGGGGTGTCTGCTTTTTATTAAAACCTGAAATGCATTATAATTGGCCTGAATCTTTGCCCAGATGGCTTCTCTTATGCTGACATCTGCAAGAGTGTATATAAAGTAACATTAAGAAGCTGTCTCTTGTGACAGTGTGTACACATGTAATTCTGTTAAAAACTCAGTCCTCTGCTATCTATAGTGTTGGACTTTGAATAAGCATGCTGAGAAATGTCATTTGTTTGACAAAAACTAATTATGGAACATGCTTTTTACATAGAAAGTTTCTACCACGTCTGAGAAAACTTTTTAGAGCTTTTCACCTATTTTTGTAGATTCATTTTTCATCATAAATAAAATAACTTTTTTTTTGTCTTTTTTTTTTTTTAAGGGGGAAACAGCATTCCTTGTTCCAGTTGTGTGCATGTTTTTCTGAAGTTTAAGTGTATTTATTTTGAATTTTCACATGTGAATTTAAGCTGTTTTCCACTGACCAGTGAAAAGCTTAAATGATACTAAAATGTTCATTTCCTATTAAACAGGTTGGATGATGACAGTGGATGCAATGTAATACATCCCCTAGTCTGTTCATTTGTGTCTGTAACTCACAGGGTAATATTTTTTTAAAAATAAGCTGTCAACATACTGCTTCTTTCTTTGTCAGACAACAGGAAAATTAAAGTCAATGGCACCAGGGAACCTATTGAGTTTAAGACAAACCAGTGGTTTGGAGCAACAGTCAAAGCTCATAAAGAAAAAGTTGTGGTAAGCCTTGTGCATTTGGTATTCATTTGAAGATAATGTTTATTTTCCTCAAATGTATATATTTAATAGCTCTCTATGTGTTTATTATGGAAATAACTGTGATTATGCATGAATTATAAAACAGATCATGGATATAATTCTGAAAATGAAAGCAGCTTATAATGGCAGGTTGAACTGATCAAGTGAAGATGATCCTGCTGCCATGTGAAAACAGCAGAATGGCATATTATTGAATTGAATGATGATATTTTTAAAACAGATAATGGACATATTTTAGAGATACAGAGTAACCGATAGCTCTATGCTAGAAAATTATTTGTATTATGAAGATACATTTGGAATGTTAAATACAGAATGTAATGAAATTATATGTATTGGAATGTGTTGAAATGTAACGAAAGCCAAGAACCTCTGTTGAAGTTCAGTTAGAAAGTTCTGACCTCTTTTGTCACATTTGCATTGTTTTGAACAGTGATGTCATAATCATGGTAAAACACATGCAAAAAAAGTAATTATAAAAAAGTTCCAGATCAAGATGGCTGTCAAAATGAAATGTCTGTTTTCCAGTTTCACTGAACATTTTACCTGTATTGATAGAGGCCTTCAGCAGTGAGCAAGTATTTTTTATTGCTTAGTAAAATGGTGATGATGCTTCTAATACACAGACATTTTATATTTCCAATTCATGCACTCAGGTTTGCATTGAAAATGGCAGTGAAGTAATTGTGATAAGAATAATTAGTTTGGTCATTAGTTTTATTAGTTTTTACAGTTACAAAACAATAATTTGTTTTGGGATTTGCTTAAAACTTATTACTTAAAAAAATAGTCAGAAGGGAGGAAGTATTGAAAGGAAATACTTTCCCTTGTATCATATGCCTTGTGGTTAACCTACAGAAGGATTCTGACATGAAACAGGTAATGAATAAAACATCATCCTATTCTGTTACAGAGCTAAGTAAACATAAAAATTCTAAAAAAAAATGTATAAATAGCTGAAGATAGTTCATTTTATGTACCCTACTAAACAACAGTTCACAAATTGAAATAAAGTATTTCTTTACTGCAGTTTGCTAAGTCTTAATCAAGTGAGCAGAAAACCTCATCACCACCTGATGTACTGTGTCTAAACTGACCAAACTTTGCTTTACATTTGGTAACTCTTCTCAGACTCTCTAAAATGGAGATATAGTCAACGCTTTCCAGGCAAAAATTTGGACAGCAAAGATGAAAAACTTGGTCTATTAATCTTTATAGACTGAAAGGGGAGAAAAAGAAAATGTCATCAAACTGTCAGGAACTTGTTTTTTAAGCTACAAATATGATAGTAAACTGCATCAGGTCAATATTTATATTGAGTTCTTTTGTTCAATCCATTTTACTTGATGTCAAATGTACCTAAAATCAGGACACATACTCCTCTTTGCAGCACTCTGGGTTTGCTCTTGATTTTAATATGAAAGGTTATCTAGTCAGGGGCGTGTTCTTTTACCATTACTCCAGAAGCTTCATGGCAAGCTCTGAGTAGCACAGTGATTCGTCTGTCTGGAACTGATTGCAGATCGAAGGCTGATACAGTAATGTGAATAATAGCAATACCTTGTCAGAGGGAGACAGGTTTCTCATTGGATAAGTAGGACAAGGTAGGCTATGAATGAAGGATTAATTTGTATCTTGCAGAGGCAAGGTTGTAGGGAGAGGTAGTGTCTTCACCCTTCCAGAAAGTGAAAATTTTCAGGGCAGAGGAACCCCTGAAGCATGACTTGCAGATGTGACAGCTTATTATTTTTATTTTTGTATTTGTCTGGATTACCTCAAGAAGATGCTTCTCTCTACACAACTTGTATGTCTTTTATCTTTACACTGTCATGTTTGTAACACCACTGCTGTAACAGAGAAGTGCATTATAGCTGTATCGTATCTACAAATATCTGAACCAGGGGTTTATAAGAAGGCGAACAATCTGATGATTATGATAAAGAATATGAGACAACAACCTGACAAATTCCTTCTGCTAAGTGGAGTAAAGCAAGTGCTGCTGCAATGCCTATGATCTTAAAACATAGCAGGACAGAACTGGGATTGCCTTAAGCCACATATGTGTGATTCGCATGTTAACCTGCAGGATCAAATGCGGTGCAATGAGCAGTAATGGATCAAACATATTACTTGTGAAGTAAACTTAGAGGGTATTTGTAACATATGCTTAAATGTGACTTGTAGTCCCTGACAGATTTTACCTGCCAAGGGCTATAAGTGAAAAATCAGTCTGCTTTTCAGGTTATAATGAAATTATATGAAGCAGTGATCCTGCATTTTCTTTTGTCATCGTCTTGTGATCATTGCTGTATGAAAGAGACAATACCAGAGGGAACCTTTGTACACAGTTTTTTAAAAACTACATTTGCCAGATGTATGAGTGTGTGAAAAGTATGTGTGACATCGTTTCTGTTTTGATAGGCTTGTGCTCCTTTGTATCATTGGAGAACCCTTAAAGATAGTCCTGAGAAGGACCCTGTTGGCACCTGTTATGTAGCAATTCAGAACTTCAGTGCGTATGCAGAATATTCACCGTGTCGCAACAGTAAGTATTAATATGAACAATCCTGTGTTGAAGGAATTGATACTGCACTCAGTATTTTCACCCTTTCAGTCTTCACGCAGTCTTAGTTGAATGAAGGTTGCTGTGTGATGTTATTAAATTGAATGAGGGTATAAAGAAAAATCAACATTAAATTATGTGCCTGCAACTGTATACTTTATTGTATAATTAATTGAAAGAGGAGAAATTAAGTACATTGTGTGCAGTTATTGTGATGAGCTCTAATTGGTTCAATTTGTATGGCTTTAAAATGTAGCAAACAGATCTAGATAAGAACCAGACAACATTTTAAACCAATTTTTCATGCTTATGGTGAGTATAAATCTCTCATCACAAGATCACCATTTAAGACCAGACTCTGCATAGAAACACACAAGGCTGTATCACCATTCGTGCCAATATCATTCACAACAGCTCATTTGTAAAGAACTTTCAGCATGTAAGAAAGACATGCACATTAGCACTGCTGTTACACACTGTGCTGTTCTGAGGATGTAGTAGCCATCTCTGGCCTTGCTTCTTGGGGAATAGGGAAAAACTACATGTATATATAGAATCAAGTTCAGTTACCTAGAAGTCAACAGAAAATACCACACATCAGGTTATGCCAGGTACTCATCTTGTTCAGCATCCTATGTCTAAGTGTTTATGATGATTATTAATATCCTCATTACCTCAGTGCTTATAATTATTAAAATCAGTATGAAGTATCCAGTGTCTTTGGACCGAGCCTAGTCTCTGGCAGTTTGTCATGATGCCCCTTGTACAGAAACGCTGCTATTGCACATAACATTCTTGCTGTGTACACATGGGCTAATGTGAAAACAAACCTTTTAGCTGTTCCTCTACTGCAAACTGTGTTCCTGCCTTCAACTTTCTCATGGATTATTTTGCCAAGAAAGTAATAGGAATTCTACAGAAAAAGTAGACATTATTAAAAGGTCTCTTTTCTGTGGAGATCTAAAGATAGCATCAGATCTTGTAGCTGGATTTTGTGAAATCTGACAGGTGTGGGAACATGTTTTGCCTTGAGCACAACAGCAAATCAGTAGTTTGCTGGTTACTTCAGTGAGATTAATAACATTCTTAAAGTTATGCAGAGCAACAGGGTTTGAGTGTTGAAATTTTAAATGGCTCATTAGGGTTCTTATTATTTGATCTTAAATAATTGAGCAGAAATACAAAATTTTCTCGTGTATGTATTTTTTTCATTCCAAGATGATGGATTGAACTGAAAGTAATTAAAGACTACCTCAATTTTTAGTGGATAAATGAAAATTCAGTTCTGTGGTATTTTGTACGTTACTGGACAAATACCCAATTTATTCTCACTGATATTTAAAAGATACAGTTGAAGTACGCGATAACAAAAGTCAGTTTGGAGATATTATGTAATAAATAGAAAAAAGGCTTCTTATCTACCTTTTATTAGTACTGATCTCTAAGAATTTTCATGATATTCACATGTCTTGGTCTGTTAGGCAGATTTTTCTTCACATATTTTGGCAGTTTTGCATTTACAGCCTTACAGCTCCAGGGTTGTGTATGTTATCTTCCATATGCACTGTGAAATCGGTAAAATGCTTCTACTTTCATAATTGCAGGCAATGCAGATCCTGAAGGACAAGGCTTTTGTCAAGCAGGTTTCAGCTTAGATTTTTACGAGGTGAGATTCTGTTTCTGAGTAAATTGACCAAGTATAATTGTGATATATCCCCAGTGTTCATGTGCTGTCTCAGTGATTGTGAGTTTATCCCCCGGTTTTGCATATGAAAAGTTTTTTAAGTTGTTGCAAGGTCTTTCCTCCTTTTCAAGCTCCAGACTTTCTGATTTCGTTAATAAAAGAAATAATCAGCACCTGTTTATCTCTTTGCAGCACTCCAGTCTGACTCTGCTTGGTCTATCATAATAGATAATTAGGCAACCAATTGTATGTGCTTCTATCTCAGTCCGTCCCACTTACAATGCTTTACAAAGGGACTTGATCTTCAGAAAGTAATGGGCAGGCTTGTTTTAAAAAGCTAAAATAGCTTGTATAATGATGCTTTTGGAGGCACAGTGATCATTGAGTAAGACCATTCTCATGTGGGGGCGAAAGTGCTTAAGGGAAAGTACTAGTTGTTCTTAAATGCCAAGAAGGTCCAGAAACAACATTGTGGGACAGAGGATAAACTTTGCAAATATTGTTGTTATCTGTGCCATTATTAGAGCACCAGGGCCTCACATAACTTTGACCATTGACATTGTTTTCAGTGTTCTGCAGCTGCTTTGTTATTTACATTATTAGTAGTTGAGGAGTTAAGACCTCATTGTAGGGTAGATCAAAGTATACTTCATTATAAAATATTACTGTCACTTTATTACATGTGAAGACCCTCTTTTATGCTAACTTCATCATAAATAAGCAGCAATTTTTAAAATGCTATGTAAGCATTAAGAGAATTACGGCTTTCATTCAAGTGAAGATGCACAGGGTGATCTTAACTTTTTTTAACTGTGGATTTTCCTGCAAATCCATGTACCTACATTCTTTCCTTACACATGGCTATTCTCCTTTATCATGATTCTGATACTGTTTTGGTCATTTAAATACTTTTTTCCCATGCATGCTTACTTTTGATGTGTTCTTGTGTAATTTTATTCAATTCTGCTTTTTGTAGAATGGAGACCTGATAGTAGGAGGACCTGGTAGTTTTTATTGGCAAGGTATGTTCATCTCACTGTGTAACTTGATCTAAGAAGTGAAGCAGAAAGTGTTGTTGTTCTAGATTTCCATTGTTCTGTTGTTTTGGGATAACTGGTCCCTGAGATTATTTTCAATAAATGTAAATCAGAAGAATTGCTTAACAGCACTTGAGCATAAAAATAAGTCAGGGAAAATTCAGGATGTGGGTTATATAGCAAGTGAAACAAATACAAATAACTATTTTTGTATTGGTATTTTGGCATATCTGTCATTTAATTAATAAGTTGAATTTTTCCCTAGAAATAGTGCATGTTTAAAAATAGCTAATATTTGTACAGGAAATGTACTTTTTTAAAGTTTTTTGTTTCTGAACACAACCTTTTATAATTGTGTCAATATATTAGAAGTTCATTTGTGCTATCACTGTAGTTTCCAAGATGTAGTTTCTCATGTAGATAAAACTTAAAGTTGTTTTGGTAAAGGGTTAAAAGGTTATTTTTGTTTTAACCTGTTTTGACATGTATGATATAACTGATTCCCAGACTCTGCCTGCCAACTTGCCCATTGTCAGCTTCTTTGGTGTGTTTTTGCATTGCCTTTAAAGGAGGAAGATCTAGTTGGTTGTGATGGTAGGGAATTCATAGCTCTGAACTCTCCACTGAGAAATGGCTTCCATTGGTCTGCTGCTTTTGTACAGTGCAGTGACTTTAGTTTGAATCAGCACATTATAAGGGGTCTGAAGATGCTTTTGTGATCGTTCAAAAGAGATTCAATGCCTTGTTGTATTGATTTATGTGTACTCTTGATATTACCAGGGTAATAATGGAGAAAGATTGAGAGAAGGTATCTACTCTTTGCATCTGTGCTATATTATCCCTTCAACTCTGTTCTGATGTTCTGCAAGCCGTGTTTTGTAGAATGTGGCTCTCTTTTATGTCCTTTTCATTTATGAAGCTGTTTGAATCCAGGTCAGGTAATCACTGCAAGTATTGCGGACATCATTGCAAATTATTCCTTCAAGGATATTCTGAGGAAACTGGCACGAGAGAAGCAAACAGGAGTGGCACCACCCTCGTATGATGACAATTACATGGGTAAGCTAAGCTCTATATGTTAGCAATATGTTCTAAAAGCACGAGTCATATAAATATGGAAACAAGCCCTCAATTACTGCTGGCTCAGTTATGAGAGGATTTGAACATGTCTTGCCTTAAGCACAACAGCAAATCAGTAGTTTGCTGGTTACTTCAGTGAGATTAATAACATTCTTAAAGTTATGCAGAGCAACAGGGTTTGAGTGTTGAAATTTTAAATGGCTCATTAGGGTTCTTATTATTTGATCTTAAATAATTGAGCAGAAATACAAAATTTTCTCGTGTATGTATTTTTTTCATTCCAAGATGATGGATTGAACTGAAAGTAATTAAAGACTACCTCAATTTTTAGTGGATAAATGAAAATTCAGTTCTGTGGTATTTTGTACTGGTATTGGTATTTGGTATTTTTGTATTTGGTATTTGTTACTGGACAAATACCCAATTTATTCTCACTGATATTTAAAAGATACAGTTGAAGTACGCGATAACAAAAGTCAGTTTGGAGATATTATGTAATAAATAGAAAAAAGGCTTCTTATCTACCTTTTATTAGTACTGATCTCTAAGAATTTTCATGATATTCACATGTCTTGGTCTGTAAGGCAGACTTTTCTTCACATAGTTATAGAAAGGAGTTGATGGAATTGGAAGACAAAGATGCATCCTTTCACCCCTGCCCATAGATTTGAAATTACACTCCCTGATACAATTCAAAAGTCTTTACTGTGAAAATAGCAACTATCTCACAGATTTGCTAAAGTTCCAAGAGGTGCTTGACTGCACCTTTGGACATCTGTATTCCATATAAAACTCAACCAGGACACTCACACGTTACAGTACAGTAGTGAAGACCTAAATTTTGTCAATTGGTGTTAGGGCAAAACACCATAGTACCTGCTGCTTTTTTCAGAGAAATTAAGTATTAATGATTTAGAAGCTCATTTTTTGGAGAGGGGGGATCAGTTTGTTAATACACTCTGATCTCATAATAAAAAAATTTTCCTTTTTTCCAGAGTTTTAGTATACTAATGATAGAAAATTTGCATTCAGATGATCAGTCAAACAGACAAATCTTATTGGCTTTGCATATTTTTTGAAAGAAATCGTTTATTGAGTATTTTTTTTGGTAATTTGTCTTTAAACAGGATACTCAGTGGCTGCTGGGGAATTTACTGGTGATTCTGAACAAGGTAAGATGCTATGTAGTTGAATGAAAATGATATGGCCATGCACTTATTAAATACCTTGGGTCTCTACTCAGGAACATACATTATACATTATTATTATATATTATTATACACTTGAAAAACTGGTGAGACTTAAGCTAACTGTACTCAGTATTCTCAGAGGCAAATATTTCCTTAGACAGAAACATAACAGAAAAGAATTTAAGTAACACAAAAGTCTGAATGTGATGTTACAGTATCGTGCTCATGGATGTGTTCAGAAGCTATAGCTGTGACAACATTGTAGGTGGAGTCATCCAGGCTCACTTAATTTAGCCAGTCTGGTGAGCAGAACTCATAGCACGAAGTGTTGTGGCAGCAGAACTAAAAACAAGCTGAACATGGTCTTATTTTGAAGTTGCAAAATAAGTTTTGTGGGTGTTTTAGAAATTGAACAGTATTTTCCTCTGTCTCTGCAAGTCGGATTCAGTGTAGAAGAAAAGCTGCTGTCACAGCTGTCTGTTTAGTAAAGTATGTTAAAAATAATCATTTATAAATAGAAATTTGCTCATGATTTAGCTATTTTCAGATGTTCTGATTTCAAAACATACAGTTAGCTGAAAATACCTGTGATACCTGGTGTTTCATAATGGAAGAGCTATGTTTCTTGTGTAAGGCTGGCAGTCAGAAAGTATTCCTTAAGGGGTAACTTTCTTGAGGGGCTGAACAGCTATGTGGTTCAGACTAATAAAGCCAGCAGGGACACAGTACATTTCCACAAATGAACCCATGTCCTGTTCAGGCCTTCTTTATTACTTCCATTTCCCCTTGACCAAACACATTCAGTCACAGGGATGTATATAAACCCAGAGAGGAACAGAGGAATGGCAGGGCAGTAAAGGCAGGTGTCTGAGGTACTCTGATATCTGAAGTTCCTGCTGCTGTCTTCTGACGTGGATATCCTAATGAGGGTATGTACAGGTGGTAAGGCTGCAGCCTGTGACTTTGCTTTTGCCTTTTGGTTTTTTTACACATTTTTTCTACTAGTTTTTTAAGATTTCAGAATTGAGCAGAATTACTCATAGAAGGCAGCTAGGTCCAGTGTTTCATATTCTTGTTCAATGGATCCCTCCAATGCCACTCACAAAAAATTTCCTTGTAATGCTTTTAGGTAGCCTGTTCAGAATTTGCCAAACACTTGCATGGCATCAAGTGAAATAATGGATGAGACAAATTGTTGTGCAGCCAGAAAGAAAAGAAATATTTGTAAGGACAGTTGCATTTAGTTTCTGTACTCTAGTATGTGATGCCATAACTAATTCTGGTTCCAGCAATCCACAGCTGTCAGGTAGCAAACTGAATTGTAGCAAGAGCTTTATTATACTGTGCTATGGTAAGTAATGCTGAGCAGAAAGAGATCTATGGATGAGTGTATTCAAAAGTCAAGGTGTAACATTTTATGGAATTAAATGTACTGAATGAGTGTTAAAGTCTTATCAATTATTGTCTTGAAGTGATTTACAGATCTGATACAGATCACAAATCAAAATCCTAAGGGGTTTGAAATACATATATATATATATATATATATATATATATATATTTATCTCAAGGAAGTTTTAAGTGGCATGGGATGAATGTTGCATGCGCCACTCAGATAGCATAACCAGTTCACTGATGATCATTTATCCTTTCAGAGTTGGTTGCTGGAGTCCCGAGGGGAGCACAGAACTTTGGCTATGTATGTACTGGACCATCATTTTATCCTTTTTATAGTAATAAGGCAATTAGACTATTTGAAAGGTTAAAAGCTACATTATATTTTCTGTCTCTTTGATACAAAACTTTCAAATCAGAGAAAACTGCAACTGACTTTCACCCTCAAGCTTACCTGGCTGGGTTGAAATGCCTTACTGTTTACGGTGTTGAATGGTAAGCACTTAGTACCTTCCAAAGTCTGTTTTCAGGAGGCAATTGCAAGCATGCTCTGAGCAAGGCTAGTGTCCCTATGCCCACCGTGTTGCCAGACCTAAGCTTACGCATAGGTTAGCATATTTCATGTGCAATGCTGTGTCTGCAGTGGAAAGGAATCCGTGTTCAGATTATTCATACCCAGTGTTTACTTTCAGTGCTGTAAGTATATACACTGAATACCAGATGCAAAGAATCATGATAGGAAGTTAGAAATGAAGGGAGAAAACAACATACATTTGTGGATACAGCTTTTACCTCATGGGAAAAAAAAATTGTTTCACAAGTAACCTGGTTGGGAAAAGAGATCCCAGCCACAGGCACATTCTCCAGTTTTGTGAACCAGTTTTGGTTCCTTATATCTCTGGAACTTGTTCTTAAAATTTTTCAGAAGAAAGATGTGTGTATATATATTTATAATTGTTTCTTCCTGGCCTCTTGAACCATCCTTCAGTGTGCCAGATTGGTTTGCAGTGGTGTGATGCTGTAGTATCTCCATGTGTGCTTGAAACTTTCCATATTTTTCTCTTACCAGGTCTCAATTATTAATTCTTCAGACTTGACCTTTATCCAGAACTTCACTGGTGAACAGGTAATGTCACGCAACTCTGTGAAGAAGTACTGTATCTCTAGAGGATATAGTTTCATTAACATAGTTTCAAGAATAAATAAAATAATTTTTGGTATTAATGACTATAAAAACAAAGAGGATTATCAGTAAAAAAATTTTTCATTGATATCTGATATGAAAGCCTATCTGTTGTTTTTTATTTCCAGATGGCGTCTTATTTTGGGTACACAGTTGCAGTATCTGATGTTAACAATGATGGGTAGGTTACCAAATATATTCAGCTCCACTGAACATTCATAGAAGCAATGCCTGATATTTATTAATAAATGTAGGTTTCAGGTGCTTCATACCTCAAAATGCTTTTCTTGGCTTCTCTGCTTTTCTAATTTTAATTGTTCACATAGGCTTATCTTTGTGTAATCACAGTGGCACGAGTATTTGCAGGCCTAGTTTGGGTGAGTTTGTCTTCTGGAATATTTATTCAAAGCAGGGTGTCAGAGCAGGAATGCCCAAAGTCTTAGGAAACAGATCCAGGTAGAAAAACAGTGAATAAACAGCACTAGCCACCACTGGTAAAAGATAGGTGAAAGTCGAAAGTGCATTCTCCCATTCTCAAAAGCAGGTAAGTCTTCTCACATGGGAGCCATCCATAGGTTCATTTCTCAATTTTAGAAGCTTTGTAATATCATCAGCTCCTCAATCCTCATTCCAGCACCTGCTATTTGGCCATCCATTTTTATCATGCCAGGGACCAACAAGTGTCTATGTGCCATAGCTGTTCTGGCAGGCATTCTGCATGTCTGAGGGAGAACGCTGCTCAGTTCCCAGGGTCATGCCTGAGACACTTGGGGAGTTCAGGCCCTGTTGAATAGTATGCTTGTTAACTTTCAACTCATGTAAAGTTGGATTAAATATTTTATAAGAATAGTACTTTAGTACGGTAATATTGAAACTAGCTTTGTAGCAAGGAGATAAAGATCCCTGAAGCTCAGAGCCTTGGAATCTGCACAAAGGTGAGCCAGGACTGTATTTAAAGATGTGGAATACTCTTGCCTATTGTGAAGTGTCTCAAATGTGTATACCTCATATTTTTTTCTTGTGATCATTTCTTAATAAGTACTTAAACATAGAGCATTAAGTAATTTTTCTGGGCTAAATCATTGCTTCCCATCATTGACTAGTGACCCTTTAAAGAGTGAGAGGTACAAGAAAAGAGAAAAGTAACAAGGTGGTAAAATGTTACTGCAGTTGCAAAACAAAACAACAACAAGAAAACAGAAGCTTCAGCAGTTTCAGTGGTGGCCTCATAGTACTCAAATCTTTCCAAATTTCTGAGATCAAATTTGGTCATAGTATCACAGCTTTTGAAAATCTGTATTTTTATGATTGATAGAGTCAGGATTAATTTAGTCCTACCAATGTATTAATAATGTGAAAGGGTAAAGAAACATTAATATAAGTTGCAAGACACTCATTAGACTTTCAGGGAACTTGCTATTTAACTTCTCACTGAACCAAACTGTTTCCTGTGCAGGTTATTTCCTGTTAACCATAGGGTTACTTGGCAGGTCTCATATTTTCTGTGTACCTCTAAAACCACAGTTTATGTCAATAATGTAATCAAACTGCTGTTTAGATCTGTGTGGTCTCCCAGTCTATATCTTAAAAGAAATCTAATGACTCTTCCTGAGATCCAAACATCCCACAGAAAACAAAACACAAAAAGCTCTACTTGATAAACATGTCTGATTAGATATGTAGTCTGTCTTTGCTGGTTTTCACATATAGTCAATAGAACTATTTATCTAAAGAGTAAAAGGAAAAACAAAAGCAAAAGGGAAATTAACGCTTCAAATTCACTTAGGATTTTTGCAACTAAACATAAGGAGGTAGTGATGGCCTTATCAGTATGAGAAACCTAATTATTTGCTGAAAAGATTAATAAGAATGGTGCTTTGCTGTAGTAAGACTGAATATATGACTCAAAGATTAGGCTCATCCTAGGAAAAAAAGCTCTGTAGACCTTCTGCTCCAGCAGTTATGCAGGTATACCAGGGTGACTCTTGCTGGTTTATCTGTACCATGTCAGTATTGCAAGCACAACAGGGAAATTGAGGATACTGTTTGAACTACTGTTTAGTTGCCCGCTGCTAATAATGAGAAATCCGCAATGAAACTTTAAAAAATCAAGCTTTGCCACCAACTTACAAGCTACATTCCTGGTAAAGAGGGTAAAAGAGAGCACTTTCAATTTAGGCTGAAACAGTCCAATAAAAATAGTTAAATAAACTGTTTACTGTTTTTTTTATTTGGCCTATATCAAAGCTTTCCATAGTTATACTTTGACCTCTTGACATTTCCCATACTCCTGCTTTTTAGTACTCGGCGGGATACAAAGGAATGGCATACAGTCTCAGCAGATGGTCAGCTTTGTGCTTTTTAAAGATTTATTTTTTTTTTTATCAGAGGGGAAGTTGTACTGTCTGGTTACCTTTTTGTGCTGGAACAAAAATTAACATATAATTTATGTTACCTTTAACATCTTAATGCAGTAATGAAATAAATCTAATGAATCAGTTCAAAATACCACTGCAAACTGAACTGCACTTTGTGGTTTAATATCGCTGTCCAGGGACTTTTGCTTTACTCTTAGCTTTTTAAAAGGAATCACATCAACCTGAATTTGGCTCAGAACTCAATTTTGTAAACATGAACATGTACAATTTAAAAGGCCAATTGGAATATCCTCTTTCACCAACAAAAGTACATAATGCTAATCATGTAGGTACTTAGAACCCAACAAGTACACACCCCCACACACACCCCTTTTACTGTTTTTTATCTAAATAATTAAACTGTAGAAGCTGGGAGGCAAAACTGACTGTAAAGTATGGTAAGCAGCAATTGCTTGCTTATTTTATCCACTTGAAGAGGAACCAGAAATAAGTAAATGAAGATTAGAGAGAGTTGGGTAGCTGACAAATCCTTCCTTTCACAGTTCTGTGACAGCACAAAAAGAGCAAACTCTAAACCCAAACCCCTAGAATTGCCTGAGGGAGAATTCCTTCTTGCAGGGTTCTTGCTGAAGCAGCTTGCCTTGCCCTACAGAGCTCAGCAGTGGCAGAGAAGGGAAAAAGCAAGAGGGTAAGGAAAGGAAGGCCTTGGTGGGCGCGGTACATGCGATGACTTGGAGGGAAGGCAAACCAAGTGCTGCGGGTGTTCCTTGTAGATCTGCTGCCCATAACCAGCTTAGAAATAGGTCAGTGTATGAGATTACTGCTTTCCTTCCATCTTCGCCTCAGTGCATCAGATGATGAGCCATCTTAGCTACTGGATTCTGGCTCCTGGTCCCTGGACTATTCATGGATTTTTTGTAGTCATTGTCATTTATTTTGGCAAAGTAGAAATTTTCCTAGAAAAATAACCCAACACTGTGCACTTCTGTCTGAGATGCTGTGCTTCCTGTATAACAAGCTCCAGGTCCTGTCAGCTTGTTTTCTGTCTCAGCTGGTGAATCTTGTGTTCTGGGTTAGACTTCTGCTTAGAGAATTCTAGGCCATAATTGTCTGCCTCTCTCTTTTCACCATTTTAGGCATTCTCGATATGGCTCTATGGAGTATAGGTTTAAAGTTATCTGAGTATCTATTTTACATCAGTGTACTGGGAGCATCCTCACTCAGTTTGGTTCCTTTACCACCTCTAAAAAAATCTTCCCTTAGTTTTAGAATCAGTACTTTTTAGAATATTGATGGGAGCCAAGCTCATCTTTCACTTCATGGTTTATACAGCACATAATTCCATGGAGTCCCGATTTACTGGGAATACCTGGACTGCAATGTAATAAAATAGTAATTGATGGCAGTCATACTGTGTAATGCTTTTGTTTCATTGCATATGTGAAATAACTTATTTTTAAAAGATCTTTTATGATTAGTTTTTGTTGTTGCTTTTGTTTAATGGCAACCATTTCAGCTGATATTCTGTCCCAAGAACAAGCATCTTCCACTAGTAGAGGAGGACTTTTGATGTTTAGTGTGAAAGGAAAATTCGCACTACAGATGTCAAGTCAGCATCTGCTTCCTTCCTTTTTTAGTTATTTGTGCAATCGGGTAAAATCTAACAAAAAGTAGAACAGCTGTACTAGTGACCTGACATTTTTTAAATATGGTTTCCTTTATGGAAACATACTATAAAACTTAATTAAAAAATAACATTTCTAGAAGTACTTTGTCACAACTTCTAAAACATGTCTGTACTACAATGTGATTAAAAGACTTCTAGATGAGATAATCAATGCTAAATTTTATGGTAAGTATCTTAGAATCGTAGTATATTTCTATGGTAAAGTAGCAGCTAATCTACTACTAAATCATACACATTTTTATTTTTTTTTCTGCCAGGATTGAGAAAAACAGTGTAGTGCAATTTTACTAAATTGCTTTACTAATAGATAAAGCCTTTTGGAAAATGTTGGTATTGGGAATATGATAAATTGGGAGTAGAAAGTTTTCTGAGTTTTACAAAGTTTGAACAAAATTTCACGTTACACCAAGAGAGTATGTTTTTTTTCAGATTAAAAGTTCTGATGTCAAATAGTACTAGTTAATACAGATGATCAGTGTCCACTGAATATAATGGGAACTAGTTTATTAGTTTGAGCAACTTCAGCAGTTTCATAGTATCATTTCCTATTTCAGAATAATCCATTAAAATACTTTTACTTGTTATGTATCTGTCAGTCTCACTTGATTTTATTCTTCATTGTTTATTAAAGGATCTTGTTTTCCCACTAAATAAATGTTGGTTGCATGTTTTGAGACATGCCTATTTAAAACAATAGGCAAAATATCCTTTGGTTAGTCTCTGTTCTTTTACAGATTCTTCTTGAAGTAGGAAAATGGACATAAATTTTCTGTTCTTTTCCCTCTAAGCATCATATTTTTGTGATCTGATTATGTCCTTTCTCTTTAAAACTCAGTACAGCAAATTATTTGAGCACTCCAACTACTCTTGTGCCTAATACTGAACAAAAGTGTTTTCAGAAATAAAACTATGGCTTCTATTTGGATTTGTGATGAGGCGTTCTCTATTAATTGATGCGCTTCTGGTGTTTTATGTATATCACTCAAAAATCTGCTATAAGTGGCAGGGATTTTTTTTCTGTTATTCATTTACTGATGTGTAAGTTGCAAAAACTAGATTTTATACTAAGATTTGTCTCTCACTAGCACTGTTAGCAGAACAGATCTACAGAATTTGTTCTAGTAACACAGATTTTGCATTAGTTAAATTCCTGACCTCAGGATCATCAACTGCAAAGTGCAAGTTTTCGATGTTGACTGTGAGCATAAATTGAAGTGCAAGAAATCCTGTTTAAGCCTAGAAAGAAATGTTTTTGCTGTGTTGGTGATCAAACACTGGAAACAGTTTCCCAGAGAGGTTGTGGAGTCTCCATCCATGGAGACTTTCAAAACTGGTCTGGGCATAGCTGTGGGTAGCCTTCCCTAAACACCCATGCTTTTGCCAAGTTTTCGGACCAGAACTCCAGAAATGCCTTCTTACCTCAGTTAGAATGTGACTCTATGATAATTATCGGCTTCCTGTTTAGCAAATGCCTAAACTGTGTTGTTTCTACTAAGTCTTTCAGTGACAGTATTTTTTGTTTGACTGTTCCAGTTTAGATGATATCTTAGTTGGTGCCCCTCTCTTTATGGAACGAGAATTTGAGAGCAACCCTAAAGAAGTTGGGCAAGTTTATCTGTACCTGCAAGAAAGTGCATTCCTCTTCCAAGATGCGCAAATTCTGACAGGCACTGAAGTGTTTGGTAGATTTGGCAGTGCAATCACACACCTTGGAGATCTCAATCAAGACGGATATAATGGTAATTTTTATGTAATGTAGTATATCTCTGTATAACATTGAAATTAAAAATGACTAACAGTGAATATCACATGCCTGTGTCATGCTAAAAAAGGCTTTTTAGCATGTAATGACCTTTGAAAGTCATGAGAATTTACATTAATGCAATTGAAACTGAGAGACGAATGATGAAAATCTTCTCAATAAGAGGGTAGTCGTATTGACTACAGGGCTATTTTTTACTAAATATTAGTATGTTCATTTGAATAAAAATATTATTTTTTTTGGTTTTGACTGTAATTACATTTAATTACTTAGTTAAGATGTTGCATTTGTTTAAAAGCAAAGTTCTTCTCAAATGACTGGAAGAGTTTGAGAATTGAATGAGGCTCAGTACATGGAGCATTTTGTCAGCAATGAAAGAATTGGACAAGTGCAGAAATACTGTGTTGAAATCAGCCTTCCATTGGTACTTAGGCACCAAAAGAAACAATTGCATAATGGGTCCATTTTCAAATGCTAGTAGCACATACATACACCAAAATATTAGTGTCAGTTAATTGGGAGCCTACATTCAAGAAAACAGTGCAAGTAAACTGCTCAGTTAGCTGAGATAGCTGGGATGCCTTGAGCACCTAGAGTTAACCTCTTAGATATGGGTACTAGCACCTTAGTTTTCCCTGCATGCATTTCCTCAGTTCTTGTTTCCGGGATGTTAGGGATCTTCAAAGCAGGCATCTCTGCATCTAAAACACCAAGAAGTTTTTCCTAGACGAGCTATTTTGCACAATAGCCTTTAAGATAGTTGGCCCACTTAGAAAAACTTTTTGGACTTTCTCCCCCATAACTTGAGGGCTGTTTTTCACAGTGCTCTAGCCACTAGATTCTAGGGCAGTGTCCTCATTGTGTGGCTGCTGTGCAAGAAAAAGGACTGCACAAAATATGAATACCGTCCTGTAGGTGGAAGCCATTGGATTGTGACTGCTGAGAATACCCTCACTGGCCTTCTATCTAAAGATAGAAGTAGGCATTCATTAGATCTTGGTTTATTAAAGCTAATTAACTGCCCTGGAAATATGTAGAGGAATTCAGTGTGTACTGGCTATTCGTTATAATTCAATAACATCTTCATAAGATTATTTTATAAGCTTTTGTCATGGAAGTTTGACACTGAGGAGACACTGCAAACATTTTTGTATATTTGCCTTAAAACTAGAAACCAGACAGAAGTACACAATCTTGAAGTTCTTGCATGTTTGTAGCAGAAGCCATTTGTGTCTGTTTTCCTGATGGGACTTAATTTTTAACTGTCCCCATTCTTTTTATTCGTTTATTTTTTTGCACTGCAGACGTTGCTATTGGTGCACCATTTGCTGGAGAAGAAAGAAGAGGGAAAGTGCTCATTTACAATGGATACAGTAATGGGTTAAACACTAACCCTTCCCAGGTTCTCAATGGAGCCTGGGCCTCACAGTCCATGCCTTCGGGATTTGGCTTCACTCTGAGAGGAGACTCAGATGTAGACAAGAATGATTACCCAGGTAAGATTTTTCCATTAGAAAGGGAATTTCATACTTCCGTTCTCTGGAAAATGCATCATGCCTAAACTGCTTCTTTTGGAAGGCAGAGGTCAGAATAAAGGGTAGACATTTTTGGACAGTTCTAGTTTGCTTTCCTGAGAGTTAAAATCAGACAAAAACAAATACTCCCTTTCCTGTCAAAAGACATGATCAGAAAGTCAAGGAAGGCTTAAATAGTTGTATTAACATAAAACATGTGAAGTTTACAATAAAAAGCTTAACCCTTTCCCCCCACTTCCAAAAATTGAATGCTCTCAGCTTATTGAACTTGTAAGGTCTCCTTCATCCTGGCATTCTTTCTTAATTAAAAACACGTTGCATTGTAAAAGAAGGGATTGACTTGGTTGTGTTGCTAAGTCACTTTTTGCTGTCTGAAGAGACACGGAGCTATATATAGTTAATGGCTTGGACTGCATTACAATAAAGCAGAGAATGCAAATTGCATAAAGGTAAATATTTTATTTGGGCCTTTCCATCTCTGTTTTCATTTTGCTATATGTACTCTTTAGTTTAGCTTTGATTCTTCCTTATTAGTTTACCTGACATGCATTCATGTTTATCAAGTTTGTAACATTAGTTAAGTTTCACAGAGAAGAATTTATTTTTTTAAGAAAATTATTCCTAGCACCCAGGAAGTCTAAGTGTGCTTGTATTTGCTCTCTCTCCTCTGGAAGCAAATCTGTTTCTTTTCATCACAATTCAGAAGCCTTAGCAAGGACATGCAGTAAAACATCCTATGACTTAGTATGAAATCACTTTTGTTAGCCTGGGTTATTTCGAGGCTAGAGTTCTTAAAAGTTGTATTATTTCAAAAGTGAAAATTGTGATTTTTTAAAGGGACAGAAGTGGGATCTCTTTTACGTTTTTGTGATGGATTGTAAAAATCTTGAAAGAAGTGTCTTTCCAAAAGTGGAAGGGAATTTCTGGAAAGGGGTGCTTACAGTAGAAATCACAATTTTACAAACAGAAAAGCTGACCACAGAGTAATAAAGTGAGGCTATCACAAGACTGAAGTAAGAGGATCTTTAGCATTTGAGAGAAGAAAGGGCTTTTAAACACTGTTTTGAGTTTTTGCTTGCATATTGTTGATGTTGCTATTAATAGTCCTTCATTGTCCATGACTAATGATGTTCTTTTGGACAACAGAGATCTTTATTAAAGTTTCAGTGTTTAAAAATCTCCTCAAGCACCCCCAAGGCCCCCCAGCAAAACCAAAGAAAACAGGATATTGCATTCCTGGCATTTCTAAGATTGAAAAGATAGAGGGAAGGGAGAGATTCTTTTGCTCACATAGGGGAGAAAGAAGATAGAAATCTCACTAGTGTATGAGCATACTTTATATGGAGCACCTTTTCAGCTAACTTGTGGAAAGTTTGGGTCTTGATCTTTCTAAATGTGTACTGAGGAATTGCTGTAGTTTCTTGGAATTATTCTACTTGTCATTGTTGGCTCCACTATGCATCCTACTTCCAGAATTTCACATTGTGATATCATCTCACTATGTGTTAGATGGTTTGGTTTTATTGCATGAATTATGCATTTAAAAAAAACCCCAACAACACAAAAGCCCCCAAACAAAACAAACAACAAAACAACAAAGAAAAAAACCACACACTGCCAAAAAAAACCAAAACAAAAGCAAAACAGACAATCAAACAAAAAACAAAACAAAAGCACCCAAAACAACCAACAAAACAAAAAAAAAACACCCAAAACCCCAAACCATACCAAAAACAAGCAACCAACCAAACAAAACCCCAAAAACGCCACCACCCTGCATTTACTGTAACTGGCTGTGTTGAATATCTGCATGAGCACTCTAGAGTACTGGTGAGAATCTTTCAGATAATGAGAATTAAAAAGCCCTTACTAGTCAACCACCTCTTCCTTAATTCACAAAGCCTTGAAGCACCAAAACAGAGCTGTAAAAATAGCACAAGCATGGCACGGTACTAGTACAGAAATAGAATACCTTCCTATGGGAAGAGGGGAGGGGGGAAAGAAGATAATATGGGGAAATATGAGCACAGGACAAACATGCTAGGCAATGAAATAAGTAATCCTTCTTGTGTCAAAGAGCTTTTCTTCTTCACCTTCTGACGGAAATGCTGAAGGGCAGCCCTTATACAAGGAGGAAATGAGGTACTGAAGTTGGAAGGAATAGGAAGGAAGTTTTATTTTAGAGAAACTGAGTCTTGCTGTCTCCAGAAGGTCTAGAAAACTAGCCTTTAATTCCATGCTTCCCAAACTACTGTTTGCGCCTGTGATTCAAAGAGATTTGTGAAAGATCACAGAAAAAATCACAAAAATTTTGATCAAAGCTTTTTAATGTATATATTCTAAAAGCAACCATTTTATAAAAAGAAA
Organism: Margarornis squamiger; assembly: GCA_035222235.1. Lineage (NCBI taxonomy): Eukaryota > Metazoa > Chordata > Aves > Passeriformes > Furnariidae > Margarornis > Margarornis squamiger. The sequence continues at coordinate 20,531,277 of JAWWTY010000077.1, forward strand.
AATGCAATAAAGCCAAATTATGCTGACACATCACTCTCAGAAGTTCTTTCCTATGGACTGAGAAATGAGAGCCAGCTGTAATGTCTGGCTGCATGTATTGCCACTGTCTAAGGTGAGATTCTCCAAGCAATTAGCTCTTCCATGACTAGTGTTCAAGTGTTCAGGACTGATTTGTCTAACTCTAACTGTGCTTTTATCAATTACTCAAGCCCTTTTGCCTAACATTGTTCCTGAGTCAGGCATGTGCCTGCTAGGAAGTGAGAGGCTGAGAGATGGGAATTACTCTTCCATTTCATTTTTAATGCACTGTGTAGTATTTTCAGAGCTTTTAGATGTTCGGACCTTCTTTAAATCAGACCATATATTCATCTTTTTGGACCAGGTCACCAGAAGTTACCACCTGTTTGTATGGCTTCTTATCACAGACCACTGAGGTTCATCCTGCGATCAATGTAGTGAGCCCACAAACCAGTGCTCTTCGAATACAAGTTGGGGAATACAGTTCTTAAAAAGCAAGGGTAGATCACAATCATATTTTTCTCCCATTGGACAAAGATTAAAGCCCCTCTTGGCTTGGGAGTTCAATTCAGGCTGTATTCAACCTATTAGCCTTCTGGAGAAAAGCAGACAATTGGTTCAGGAAGTGATACCTTTCTCCTTCCAGATGCCAGTATAAGCTCAGGAACAGAGAAGGAAATAGGGAGCACATGAAGACTTCCTAATATAGAGCACTTTTCACATCTCCCAGCTTTCCTATGGATGGAGTGGCTTCTCCTTCCTCCTTTTCCTGCAGAGGAAGAGGGTCCCCTTCCTACTTCCTGGTCTTATTTAGGAAAAGCAAGGGAAGAGTCTGTTGTCCCCCATAAGCCCAGCTGTATAATAAATATATGGGAAAACAAGTCACGGACAGGTTTAATGGTGGAGTTACAGAGCAGGCAGGGAATAATACAATACAGCCATACCAACACAGGTGAAAGATCTGTCTAGCACCATAGCATGTTTCCAGCAGTGCCAACAACAGGTATCCAGGGAAATGTACAGTTGTTGTAATATTTCCTAGGATATTCAGCCAGTATTAACCAACCGGAGCAGCAGAGTGGCCTTGAGTTAAAGGTGGCATCTCCAAATTTTGTAGCCCCTGACAGACTTTTCTTCCATGAATTTGACCCATCAGCTGTAGAACTCATGTAAACTTTTTGCCAATGTGTCAAGGGAGTCCACACCATGCTGAATGTTTCGTGAAGAAATAATTCTTTTCATTGTGTTCCATTCCAGTCTTGAACATTCAGTTGGACAGTTTCTGTGGATGTGCACTAGTTCTTATACTGAAGAGACAATGAACAATTCTTTAGTACACTGTTATTTTACAGACTTCTGCCATATTCCCTCTCTCAGCCATGTGTTTTACCAGTCCTATGAAAGGAACCTTATTTAATTGTTCCTTGTGCAATGGAAAATGGCACACCAATCCTGCTGTACCAGATGATGGTTCAGTCTTGCCACTACTGGTGCCTCTTCTTGATGTGTAAAGAGTGGTTAGTAATGTGTGACTTATCCGGGTGAAAATTTTACCACCGACCTGGGTTTCAAATTTAACCAACATAAAGAAAGAGCTGTGTCTTCCCTACTGAGAAGAAAATCAGAATTAATACTTGACAAAACAATAGCCCAGATATTTTTCCTTGGTATCATTGATTATATTTGTGCAAGAAAATAAAGTGAGCCAGGAATTGTGGTCTGGCCTTGAGGCTACATGGCGTGGCACAGCACAGCTCACTATTATCAGATGAAATCCTCCTGTCCACTGGAACAGGAGGGCCATACCCAAACTGCCTTTTGGGAAAGTTCTTTGGCCCAGGCTACTCCCCAGACCTTTCCTGGCTACTATCTGGGAGAATACTAGCTTGCACACAGTAAAATCACAGCTGAATCTGTACTAACAATACAAAAATGTGGACAGTACCAACACAGTGCTCAAGCTCATGGCCTGACTTTAATTTCACTTGTGTAGCCACTCACTGCACAAAGCACAGGATACAGACTGCTGAATGACTACCTGTTTAACATCGTACCTAAAAATGGAACTTTCTGTGGTAAAGTCAGCATGCAGACAGGGCTGCTTTTCCTTCTCATTAACAGTCCTGTCAGTGGAATGACCATCTGTCTTCAGCTGTCCTGGCACAGATGTTATCACTGTAACAGTAAGAGACCTCTACTCAGCATTGTGAAAATACGGAGATTTTTCTAACCTTCAAACAGGGAAGACTGAGTTTTTGTTACTAAGCACGACCTTTGGTTTACATGTCCAAAGCTTTCCAGAGAAGGAGTTCTGTAAATTGTGTCATACTTAACAGGCACTCCAGATGTTATGTGCCCAGAATTGTTCCTTCATCAACACAGGCAGAGGTGATAATAGGATAGTCTCTGGGTTTGCAGTCTTGGAGGTAGTGGGGAACTTTCAATCCAGGGAAGCAGCAGAGGCAGAAGACTCTGCTGATCATCCTCACAGCTGTGTCACTCTAAAGACACGCAGCTGCCCTCTGTGCTGGTGTTCATCACCTTCAGCCCCAAATAGAGTGCTCTTCCTTACCTAGGAGGATTGCAATGCCAAACAGTGGTGATGGTGGTAATGAATGGATGGATGCTTCTATCTCTGTAGTCGTTTAAGAGTTAGGCAGAACCTGACTGAACTTTATATCTGGGTAAGAGTAGTAAGGAAACAGATTAAGCATATCAATCAGATAGATTGTGCCAAGCTAGCTGACTTTTTTGATGTGACTCTTCAGGGGAACAAACAATGTGCAGTTTTCCCAGTCCTTCAAGCAGAACCCTGACAAGCTTAGTATCATACTTACCTGAGATACTCAGTATCTCTCCAGTATACAACATATACCCATTCCCTTTTCAAGGAAAGACCAATTAGTCCTCTTAAGCCACACCTACACTAGTAAATGAAATATGCTGTCGTTGGTTCCGAACTCTCACTGAACACTCCTTGTCCATGCTATCAAACTCACTTTTTTGCCAAAACAGGGTTGCTGCACGTTGACTTTTGGAGACTAATAATTGGTATGGGCAAACTGCTTTCAGGCCATTCTAATGACACCACTGCAGAGAGCAGAGGTGCAGCACACAGGCACATTCTCTGCCACTAATTTACTAACGCTGACATAATTGTAACATCTTTCAACAGATGATCCATTTCATTGTTTTCTGACAGCTCATGTTCTAAGGTCATATTCAAAGGAGAGGATCTGATCTCACTACTGCTTCTATAGTAAATACTAACTTAATGTCATTACTCTGGATTGACAGTCTTTTTAAAAAAAAATAAATGGGATTTAAGAAATAAAGGAGGTGAATGGAGCGAAAAAGTGGAAAAGATGGACTTTTCTCCATCAGTTAAGTGCAAATACAATGGTAGGTGGAATTCTGTGTGAGATTCTGTGTTGCTGTTTTCAGTGCTGAGGTTAGGATATGGCAAAGCAGTGTTGTGGTGTGTTTAAGGTCGTACTGGTGAGGCCCATAACACTCTTTGTATAACCATGTGATTCTCTGTGGCAGCAGCTCTTTAAAGGCTTGCAGAAAAATATTTTGAAATCCCTGCCTCAGCACAATCTTCCTGGCTCTCTTCTGCACTGGGACATCTGAGCCTCGTAATGGTAATTTTCAAGACAGCTTCCACTGTCCTGTAAATCTGGGGCTTTTAGGACCCCTGTGCTCCATCCTGAGCTTTATGTGTGTCATCAAGGCCTGGAGCAGGGGATGAAGCAAAGGCAGGCTTTTTGAATTGTAGTTTATTTTATTTATAATTTTATTTGTCTTTTCCTGTTAGCATAGTTCAGTTTTCATAGGAACAAAAGAAATTCAGAAATCTCTTTAATGGGAAAGAAATTTGTTTCTTTTGGCTTCTGGGCATCAATTCAAAGCCAGTCCCCACTGAGTGCTTGGAGTCTGTGATTATCTAGGTGATGGTGCCGCGCTTCCAGCTGGTTCATCTATCTGTGCAGGGCTCAGGCATTTAGAGGCTGTAAGGTTTCCATCCTCACGTTTCAGCATATGTTCAGTCACTTGATGGCTGATCATAGCTGAGCAAATAGTTTATAATGAAAAACTTATTCATTAAACTTACTTTCTTCTTGTGGCATATCCTCCTGCAGACTGTGGTTTCTTCAAATGTGTTTGTGAACCAGGATGATTTATCCAGTTTCTTTTAACAGTGTGGGTGGATTCAGAGCAGTGCTCTGGGTGAATTCACTGTTCAAAGACTGTTGATCAGTTTATTAGTTAATTGCTTGAATAAATTATTCACTATTGTTTCTTATCACTGCCTGGATGCTTGTGAAAGTCGTATAAATTTAAGAGTCATTCTGGAGTCAGTGCCACTGAAGTTTTGTCTTCAAGGTATCCTTCTTTAGTACAAGCACTGCTGCTGGCCTGTTCTTTTGTTTGCTCTTTTTGGTCAAACCTTTGTCAGCACAGGGAAATGTATAAAGGCATCTTCATGCCTTGTTATTTTGGACTCAGTTATTAGCTTAAGTATCATGTAGTTAATGTAAACAGGTTACTCTAGAAACACTTTAAGAAGGAAAGACGTGCGATCATCAGGCAGAATTTTCTCAGAACTTCAGTAATCCAGTCTAATCTTATTAAAATAGGAGTATTTAACAGCTCCATCTGCTGAGTAAATTAACTCAAGCAGCATGAAGAAAATCCTCAAGTTTCTTTCACAGAGACCAGAGTCCTTCAAATTTATAAGTTTTTTTGTGAACAATAGGCATTGTGCCAACAATATTACAAATTGGAATCCAGTCATGATTAAATTATGAAGTTGGTCCAGGAGATTTGTGGAAGACAAACAAATTAAGTCAACGAGAAGCTGCATTTGCTCTGCCAAGAGAAGACTGTAGTGTGGGGGAGCCAGAACAACAGCTTGGGTTCTGCCAGGAAATGCAGAAAAGCTGAAGTGCTTCTACCAGTTAATTATGTTTTCATGTGAATAATCAATGAAAAATGTAGAGAGAATCCAAGAATTGCATACAAGTATGTTCATTTTATGGCAAATTATTATCTGTGTAATTTATAGGTATGCTCTTCTAAAATTCTTCGAGATATTTAATGAAATCATAGTATTGTGCCCAATAGAATATAAGAGTAAAGCCATTGATTCCAGTAAGTAGTGTTTTACCGAAGTGATAATACATTAACTGTCCTCTTTGGGATTTGTTTGTAATATAATGAATAGTAGATTGGTATTATGAAAGGGATTCATTCAGACAAAAGGGGGAAGCATTGATATGAATTAGCCTTTGGTGTTATCCTTAACAGACCTGCAATGGCTGAAAAACAGAGAAGGATAGAGGCAGTTGAGAATGGTAGGGTTGGAAGAAAGTGTCTCTGTTTTGGGTGGTGGCTGTTTGTTGTATTTAATTAAAATTCTAGAGGAAAGGTGGCTAAACTGGACAGTCCCATGTCTTTTACCATTGTCAAATCTGAAGCGATGACCATTTAAAGGAAATTTTATTCTGGACCTTTCCTACTGCGATTTGGGGTTGTAATGCATGCTGAAATCCTAGAAAACAAATAGAAATATGATCGTGGGCCTTTTTGGCACCTGATCTGCTGCAGAAAATAAAAAGCAAAAATACTGACAAGGATCTTTTAACAGGGTTTGAAGCTAGGCAGTTTCCTCACCCACTTCTATGAAATTTCCATTACACCTGTACTCAGATAGAATCCTAATTGTTTTCCAGTCCCTTTTTATGCTGTGGAATTAGACTGACGTACTACACAAAATTACGGTTACAGCTGTCAGCACATCATTCAGAGTCTCCAAAGTTAACACTTTCCTGCCTGTCCTGAGAGAGTTGCAGTGGGGAGGTGACTCAGCTGTTGTTTCCTTTTTGAGTTTCTCACAGGTGAGGTGTGTGCCAGTTACATAGTCCTTCACTGGCTGTTTTCCTTGGCCACTACCCCTATGAAGTGAGATGAGATACCATGCCTGGACAATTTCTCTTAGGACTCCTAGACAGACTACAGCCAAATGTGGCGTGCTGAGCACGGCGCACGTTCCTCCCTGCTCAGACTTCCTGAGGCTGCATCTCTCACCGGGAATGGAGATGTCCTTTAAAAATACCAGGGGATCAAAGAATTTTCTCAAGTTACTTGTTGAGATTGGAAGTAGGACCATGTCAATCTTCTTACTTCCTTCATTTGGTTGAAGACTTAGTGAGCATCCTGGCAAGTTTCTGTCCTTTGTCACCTGGTGTTTCAGATCTGGCACAGCCACATGGCAGAAGGTGCAGGTCAACAGACCAGCTTACAAACTCCAGTGTGCCTTTCATTGCCATCTCCTTAACTTCTCATGGTAATTTTATCTCAGAAAATGGATGAACCAGACAGCATCTTACAACCCTTCTCTTCAGAGCAAAATAAAATTTGAAATAAGCATTAAGATTGTTTAACTTTGTACAGTGCCCCTTGACATCCGATAAGTACATGCCAAAGACACTTGTTTCAGGATTAATCTCCGTGAACTCTACCAGTTGGGACTTTAATGCATACAGCCTGTAAGCTCTGTTGAAATGGAAGTTAAAACTTCCTGTGGAATCACTCCATGCTTGTTTTCTTAGGTTTTGCAGTGTGGTTGTGACCCCACAGCTCATTTATTCCACAACAGCAATGAGGCAGAGGCACACAGCTGCTGCCACCAGTCCCTCCTTGCAGATCTTGGCTTCTCTGAAGGAGAGCAACTGATAAAGCATTTTCTCAAAGAGACAACATAGGCAACAGGATCTGCAGGGAAGTGATCACAGCACCAATCTTGTCTGAGTTCAAGAAGCACTTGGAAAATGATCTCAGGCACATGGTGTGATTCTTGGGGTGTCCTGCACAGGGCCAAGAGTTGGACTCCATGATCCTAGTGAGTCCCTTCCAACTCAGCATATCCTAGGATTCTATGATTTTTTAATGAAAGTTCAGATTATGAAATCATCCCAGGACCAGAGTCTGGATAAATCTTAAATGTCTACCTCTTTTTTCTCTGCAGTAACTTAGCCCTGAAACTTTTTGAGTTATCAAGTCTAGTATGAAACAGCATGTATTGTAAGTCAAATCTGTTGCAGAATTCATAAAGAGTATCCAGCTGGGAACAACAGAAGAGAAACCCCTTCTTTCTTGTCTTTCACTTTGTTAGCAACAAATGGGGTAAAAAAGCCTAACACAAAACCCACAAAAACCCTCAAACACAAATAAAACAAAATCAACAAAATATTAAATCTTTTTTGCAGGATTACTGTGGGTGCTGCTATCAAGGAGTTTCCAAGAAAAGTTCTGCCTTGTGCATGGTGTAGCCTTTATGATGATGGCTTTGTCTCAATTTGTTGTTTATTTAAACATCTCTAGATTTTGGTACTTTGTGCAAGTTGTCTAAAAGAGCTACTAATGAAAAAGGATGCATACATGTCCCAAAAAGGAGATAAAAACAACACTCATCTTCTGTTATTTAAAGTGTTTCTGACTCTGAAGCATATTTCTGTAAGGCCAATGAAACTAGAAAAATGTAAATGTTGTACAAAGAGGATCAGACCCATAAACTGTCCATGCCTTCTCCTATTAGGACATTATTCAATGGAATTCAGCGTAGGACCGACTGTTGCCCATGTGAAGTACTTGTTTAAACTTGTGAAATCCTGACCAACTCAAAGACAAAGGAGCACTGGAAAACACTGCCAATTCTGGATGAAACCCACCCAGCTAATTAACATCAAAGCCTTGTATTTGCATCACACTTGATGACTTCAGGGCTTCTTTAGCAAACCAGTGCTCAAACTATAAAAGCAGCAGTAAGCGTTTATTTACAACCCTAGTACTGGTTTAAATAACTTATTTAAATCAGTTTAGGTTGCCGGTCTGTACCAGTGCAAGGTCTGTTGTAAAGCTCAGTCTATTGAATTGGACGCATGTCAATCAAATTGTATAATAACAGTGAAGTGAAAGGGGTGTCCAGATGGACACTGGGGGCTTTGAAAATGAAAGAAAGTTCTTTCCAAAGCCAGAGGCAGCAGGAAAGTTGATCTTTTTTTCTTCACTGCTTGGCTCCTGTTTTTCTCCAGCAGGCCTGAATGGATCCAGCAGACCAGTCCGGATGGGAGCCCTGTGTGGGGGGCTTGAGGCAAAAGGAGGAAATATTTGGTCCTGTAGATTCCCAAACCCAGGCTGATGATCACTAACAGAGAAGTGCTCGAGAGTCAGCGTAGTACTTGTGTTGTTGACTCCATTTGTTTGAAATGGTGACTTTTGGGGCAAAAGACAGCTTTAGGTGGATAACTGTTGTAAGCCTTAGTCCATGCTGCTGCAGTGCTGGAAACTACAGAAGCTCTGATAACAGCCATCCTCTGACTTTGCATTGTCTTTTTGTGCACAGAGATGGAATGCTTAAATTAATGGACAAATTACTTAAAGCACAAAGCAGGACACGAAGGATTGGCAGGAAGGAACATCATAAATTTTCAACATGACTTCTATGAAAGTGACAAGAAATTGTTTTGCATCTTTTTGGGCAATTAGTGATTTGGAATAAAATGTAAAGACATTAATGGCATCCTTTTTCACTTTGATACAAGTTGGAGAGAAGTGAGATTGTGGCATGGGTAGCCTTGGGTAAGATAGAGTGGCACTTACTGGATGCAACTGAGACATTTACGAGGCCATTTCTGACAATGTGAAATGTTTTCTTTCAGGTACACTTTTGAAAAAAAATTGCCTAGAAAGGAATTGTCATATTTGTTTTATGTTACTGCATTTTTAGTGTAAATAATCTAATTTAGACTGGAAAAAAAAAAATGTGTGAGAGATTTCTATATAGCTCTTCTGAAGTTTTGGGTTTTTTTCTAGATTTAATTGTGGGTGCGTTTGGAGCTGGAAAAGCAGTTGTTTACAGGTATGTGGTAAATAGAATGGGTTTAATATTTTACAGCTTTTGTGGGAGATCTGCAAATAAAAAAATGTCACACTCCTCTGTTCGCCTGTTGCAATGTGTAAAAGATGATCATTAGAGATGATAAATTAAACATTTTGTGGGAAACAAATGCTTTTTTTCCTGTGCTCAAAACTTGTAATTTTCAGTGAAAATTTCCATGCTTAGTCTTAGCTTAAGAAACTTCTGGGATGTTTGACTCTTCAGTTAATTTTAAATAAAAAAATTTAAAAGCATAGAATTGAAAATTAATTTCTTTCCTGGGGGAACGGTGCTAGTAAGAAATTTTAAAGTGACTCTGATTCTTCAGAGATCTGAATGTATGTTAAGATGAACTACATATTGAAAAGAGAGACTGCTACTTTTAGCCTCAACTCAGGTCCCATTTTACCAAACAAAAAGTTGTTGCTGACTATGGAGTTTCACTAAACGCACTTTTTAATTAGAGCTGTGATTTAAAACTACCCAGTACATAAACAAAAATCTGTTACTCCTCTCTTAGACAGTTCATCACATTTAAATAGGCACCATCCATTGCTACAACTATGTAGTCATGTTTCTTGATTCCTGTCTCTCTTGTTGATTGCATTCCAGCAGCACCTGACTGAGAGAAGGCGGCACGTTGTACTTCTCAACTGAATGTTTGTGAAAGCATAAGAATTTTGTAAAACAGGAATGTTAGTTCATTTCAACTAACAGTGTAGATGCAGTGAATAGACCTGATTTTCCTACTTCCCTGTGAAAGAATCATGCAAATACTTTGTAATGCATCACTTTGCAGAATGACTGCACAGGATGTGAAATGTTGGAGAATTAGATCCACTGTGTATTTTCTATAACAATAAAATCTGTTCTATTCAGTTTAAGAAAGTGAATAGCTGGGGGCCATTTTCTGGCCATAGTGTATCAAATATACAACTTGTCATTTTGGTGAAATAGAATATTGTTAACTGAAATGCACTAGAAAAAGGGTTTTCCCTGTAGCACAAAAATGAAGAGAATAATATTAATTTTTAATGTCTTGCGGAAGTAATATAGAGAAGTAATCATAAAAGCTCGGATGTGTATTAAAATAGGAGGAAAGTAATTTTGTGATAAGGATAAGCTGGGTTAGTCAGAATTATGTAAGTTACTGTAAAATAGTACTGCTGTCTTAAAAAAACAGAATCTGGACACTTACTTATTTTCATTTGTCTTCTAAATTGCTTCCAGTTATAGATTATCTCATTACTTAATAACAGCTTCAGAGGGATGGTTCCCATCACCACAGCTGTATATTCATGTACTCAGCAGAATTTACTGATGATTATTCCTGATTTACAAAGTCGATTTTCTCAGGAAATGTCAGACAGAATTTACTTCATTGTTGATATTCTACATCAACTTCTACTTTAACCAAATTATGTTTCTTTTTTTAAAGAATCTTAAGCAGAGATAGCAAGTCTGAATATGTCACTGTTAATGGAGACAGTACAAAACAAATCTGCCAAATGGCTGAAGGACTTCTGTAAAACCCAAAAAGGCAGACTCTGTCCCTTTGTGAAAACCCTGTGTGATGAAATGTGTCTGATGTGCTTTAGTCCTGGGACACATCTATTAGTTAAATATAGGCTAATGTTTCAGTGATATGTTAACCCGTGATTTTTTTTCATAAAGAACTGTCAAAATCTCAGTAGGATGTATCACAGTTTCTGACACAAAAGAAAAAGAAAAAAAAAATTTTTGGGTTGGAGCAGCATTATAGGGTGTTCTCCCAAGTAACCCTGCATCTCGGACTTCTTTGTGACCATCTCAGTTTAGTTTCTGCTTCAACTTAGCTACTAATGTGCTCTTTCTGTATGCAGTGAACCTTATTTCTGTCCTCCAGAGCCAGACCTGTTGTGACAGTGAATGCTCATCTTGTTCTGAACCCCATGATTGTGAATCCAGACAACAAAACTTGTCAGCTCCCTGACTCTCAGCTTTTGGTGGCCTGGTAAGTTCATGATTACTCAAAAAAACATCCTTATCCTCTTTCTTAAATAACTTCTTATTCCTAACTTTTATGGCAGCTTTTTTGTACATGTTCAAAGTTTAAAATGCTCAGACATGCTCTGAGCACAACAACGGTAACAAAGAAACCTATATAGAATTCATTTTTATATTTTCCAGTACTTCACAGATTGTCAGGGGGTGGTAGCTAGAAGTTGAGTCCTTTGATACAGAGTCTCCTTCTGTTTAGGATGATGCTCTGTGACTCCTATGGTCACAAACATTAATTTGTCAAAACACATATCTTTGCTGAGAAAATGTATCAGTGAAATGATGCAGAGCTGGTGGGCCCACCATTTTCTGTTGGAGAAAGACAGATCTCAGTTCTTTGTGGAAGAGAGAAGATACCTCCTGGCTGGCCATCCTGAAAGAAGTTCTCAGGATGTTCTTTCTGGTTGTCTTGGGTCAGACAAAAGAGCTCTGAGGAAAGAGGAAAGATTTTTCTTAGTGCACCACACAGGACAATGTTTCATCTCTCTTTAAAAGAGAAACCCTTCACCACAGTAGCATTTAACTTTGAAAAGAAAAAGAACATTAAAAAACTTGAAGGTAATTAAAACAGTTTAAGATCAGTTACAAAAATAAAATGCATGCAGGACAGTTGGAGGCTATCTAACAGCACATAATAGCACATAAAGGCATATTGACTGCACTAGAAAAAACTCACTTCGAAAGGACCCCAGAACAGCTGATAAAAGAGACTTACAAATACATAAGATACTGTTTGAAAGTGGAAATCATAACAAATGAGGAAACTAAAATCAAAACAGAGCATAAACATGTGCATGCTGAGTATAAAATACTACTGTCTTGCCAAAGAGACTGTGAGGGACAGATTTCTCAGACATAAAAACATTAGAAGCAGAAAGCCTGCCAGGATGTGGGCTGGATGAAAACAATATTAAGGTGTAAAGGAGGACTCCAGAAGATACATGACTGCAGAAATTCTGCACTGCTTTTAAACCAGAGGTGGTCAGAGGGATTCCTCACATTGGAGATGTTCTTTATAGGAAATTAGTTCTAAAAATGATCTCAAATGTAAGAGTAAGCAAAAGAGTCTTTAGAATAAATTGATAAATATAAACCATAAAAAATAATCATGACCAGAAGCAGTTCATTTAAGAGCCATAAAGCAACTAAACTCTAATACACATAAACCACTAAATATGTGGGCTTTCAGTGCATCTGGGATGGGGCTGTCAAGAGGTTTTCACTCTTGCAGTGTTCCTTTACGCTTTTGGGGGCTTCTCGTATTTGTCACAATGTTCCTCATTTCTACATCCACTGTAGAAAATTACCCATTTACAGAGCAATGTAGAAGGCACTTGGTAGAACTGCACAACCCCAGAATTTTACAAAGCTTTGGCCTTTTTCAAATAGGATCAAGATCAAGGACAAGATCTGGAATAGGACAGGTCAAGATTGGCCCTGATTTTTTGATTGAAGTACGTTTTGTTTTAATAGTTGTTGTAAGAAGAATTTAAAATACCAACACTTGGCTGAAGCATGTTCATTGATCCAAATTATGTTTTTTTCACAACTTGAGGTTTTAAGAGTTTTAAAAAACGCTTAATGTCATAATGGAAAAGATTTTGGAACCATATCAATAACCAAGAGAGTACTGAAACGAAAAAAGGTGGGTTTTTTGCATCAGAGAAATAAATAAAAACATGTCTGTTAAAAAATACAACTCCTGTGAGATACTGTTTAAAAAAGGGAGTAAAAAATGAATACTCCTTTAACATTTTTTTTTTTTTCATTCCTTTTCATTTCTCTGCTGCAATAAGCCAGAAGATGTTTGGTTCATATCTACAAGGGCTTTAATAGGAGCATAATTTAATTTCTGTCTGTGTTATTCTAAAATACTGTTCCCTAAGGATTTAGTTGGTATTACAAAATGACTGAATAGCAGCTGCTATTTTCCACACTGTCATTTTTCTCCATAGTTGATATAAGCTTGTATTGTACATATGAAAACAATTAGTAGGGGAACTCCAACAGGCAAAGAATTCCTCGGTCCCATGAGGTGGATTTCTGTATCTCTTAGCCAGCTGCACAACTTGTATAAAAAGTCTACTGACTGACACTGCAAAATGAGAATGAAAGGAAACCTCCTACCAGAAAAGTTTGAGGAAGTGTGTGTGCATGAATAATGTGGATTATTGTATGTTTCCAAGTATTAGGAAAATATTATTTTTGCCATGATTGGAAAGCTGAAGCACAGAGGAAACATGCACAAAAAGTCATTTTTATGCACAGCCCTAGGGGAATTGTCCTGAACTTCTAGAAGCATATCATTCATACTCTGCTATGTGTAAAATGTGGCTATTTCTGAATTCACAAAACTAGAAAATCTGGAACAAATTCTGCAACTTTGAGGCTATTGAAGGATATGAAAAAACTTTTTTTTTTCCTAAGTGTGAGTGATGTCAGTTAGTATCTAAAAAGGGGTAAATAAACATTTTCATTTTTCAAAAGCTGTTTTTACATCATGTGATTCATTAAGTCCAAGACTGGGTTCTAGCTATCGAGATGTCTAATTTACCCATGCATTGGTATTTTTATTATCCTGTGAGGTCTGATTATCCACTAGCTACCTTATTGCTGCTTTGCACTTAAATTGGATCTGCAAATGTTATTTACTCACCTCTAATTTAAGGTAAATATTGTTGCTTCCAATTTGTAGAGGAGCAAGAGGTCAGAGAAGTTACCTGACTTACCAAAAGTAGGACAGAAGAGGCCAATAAAGATAAAAATTCAATTTGTGGAATATATTTTTTATTTGTAAGTGCTTTTTGGGTTTGGATGTCTGATTTGAGATGTGTCTTTTAGGCTTGTTTAGGGAACCCAGCTATCCACCTTTTGTAAACCCACTCACTAAACCAGAGGCAGACTGCTTAAAATTTATGATCTCCAAGTTCCTACTATCAAAAAATACTTTGAAAAAGAATTGTCATTCTTTTATCTCCAAATGTGCTACTATTAAAGTAGTAATAAAATACTTATAATCTTGAGTCAGCTAGATTCAGTAAATGAGACATTCCTACATACAGCTAAAAAAAAAAGCTAAATACAAAAGTCCTACCAAAAATATAGAATCCAAAATAATAATATTCCAGCCTTTCCTAACTGCATAGATCAGACTATTTTTTCTGATTTTTCTTCTTTCTACTGCTAGTATTTTCTTTTCGCATTGACCTAATTTGAAGCAGGATGTCATTGGTGCCCCATGGATATGTATGTAAGGGCCATTGTTGAGATGGATTTGTGTCAGATTTTCTGTAGAACATTGGACAGCCTGACTCCGTGGGTCAGACAGCAAAGCCATGTGGGCAGGACTCAGGAGATGGACACCTCATGCCTCAGGGGCTGATGAGAGGGAAGGAGGCAGATGGTGACAGTTCCCACCAGCACAGCTGGATTGCTGTGTGGGAGACCTCTGGGCCAGGTATTAGTTTCAGGAGCCCTAGAGACACCCAAAAGGCAGTCGTTTGGGTTATCCAGCAGCCCTAGTGTTACCGCAGCCTGGCCATGTGATGTAGCTTAGCCATGAAATGCCTTCAGCGTTAAATGTTTTTCACTCAGATTTTGGCATAACAAAATCTAAAAGCAGGACAAGTATTAGAGCATCATAGTAGAAATATAATAGTTCTATTTTTTGCTTTTACATATTATACTTCAAAGAGGAAACTGTTTAAACATCATTTGTCAGTAGATGATAACAGCTTCTGCTCTTCTGTAGAGGTGGATGGCCTTGCAGGGTGGATATCAGCCTGACACAGAAGGGGAGTCCATAGCATTAAAGTTTAAACTGCTTTTCTGCTAAAGTGTTATCCATTCTTTCTCTTCCTCTGCAAACCTGTGTGCTAAAGAGATTTTTACAGTGACAAATGATGTCGGGTAGGATCTGGTAATTCCTTGATTTTCACCTTCTAAAGTGTGTTTTCTATTTTTTTCATCTACTAGAATAGCCAGACCAATCTAAATTCTTTCTGGTACAAAGTGCAGTTTGGAAAACACTATTTGGGAGTAACTTTTTTTTAAAATTTTTATAAGGATTAACCATTTCTATTGATATTAGGTAATTTTATTAGTTTTGACTTTTAAAGAGACTGCTCCTAGCTATGCCAATTTCATATTTTTTTTTAAGAAAGATGAGTGTTTTTAAACTTCTTATTCTAATAATACTAAAAATATTTCTGTCCACCCAAAGAACATAAAATTATTTCAAACAAACTGCTTTGTTGTCCCAAGATTGCCAGGAAAATCTAGTGTGTTCAGTTTTAAGGCTTTCCCTCTATTGTGTAACTACAGTCAAATACTTTCAAACCATGAGCTTATAGTGATGACAGACACAGCAAAGAATAAGTGTGATATGGGGGTCTCTTCAGAGAGGCAAAAGTGATAGGACGTAAAAAGTTCATATGCTTTAGGATGATGGACTCTTTCCCTGTTCTGTCTTGTCTGCTTAAATTTTCTTCCTTTGATTGTTAATTGCATTGTTTGGTTGATTGTTCCTACGAGGAAGCTCAAAAGCTCAGCTATTTTATTTCTTACTGTGTTTAGGAGTCAGATCTTGAATCTCCATAAATCCTTTAGACGCCTGTCCTCTTTTGTGGTCTGTCTTTCCCTCTGCTTTTCTTTTTCTCGAAGCTAATGCATCCCTCAGGCTCTCCACAGCATCTTTCTTTCAAAGTGATGAGCATATCTAAATTTGTCTGGGTTTATGAC
This sequence comes from Margarornis squamiger, assembly GCA_035222235.1. Lineage (NCBI taxonomy): Eukaryota > Metazoa > Chordata > Aves > Passeriformes > Furnariidae > Margarornis > Margarornis squamiger. The sequence goes on from JAWWTY010000077.1 coordinate 20,547,016, forward strand.
TGAAATCTTTGATGTCTTTAGAACTATTTCTGAACTAAATAATAAGATCACAAATGTGTGTGATAAAATCACAAATAAATTCTACTAAAGCTATAGTCTTGCCTCCTGTGTGGCCGGAATCTGGGAGATTATCCATTTCAGATTTTTGCTCTTTTGCACTGTCATTCCCTTTTTGACATGCTCTGCCTATAGTGGAAGGAGCAAATCTTGACTGTTACACTAATACTTAAGAACATGACTTCAGTTATCAAATGTGAATGATGAATTATTCTGTTCATTGCAGTAAATAAAATACACACTGCAATTGTTCTGTTTAACAAGTAAACCATTCTGGGCTGGATGTTGTAACCCAACCTTTTTTCAAACATGATCCTGCAAAAATTATCTGACTCCTCCAAAGCAAGATCACTGAGTTTATTTTTCTTGAGTTTGCATTTGAGGAAATACAGTCTTTTGCTCTGACCTGCGAGACTGGCCTGTGAAGCCTGATGTCTAAAATGCATTTATGCAATTACAAATGCTTTCCTCATTATTGTTGGTTTTGCCCTTATTTGTTAGGAAATAACGAAATAACTGGATGGTCATTTGAAGGCTACAGTTTAGTAAAGTTTAATGCATAGTGCCATTTTTTATCTCAAGAAATGATGGGGTTTTTATCCTCCCCCAAAAAAAAAAGTGTTTGTTAAGGTCATGAGAGTAACATGTATCCTAGATGTGACATAGTTCCATTCCACTTGTCGGAGGAAGCAAGGATGCCATTAGAATGTGATTGCAGATTGTTTTAAAGGTTGTTACTGGTTTTGTATCCACTGCATTGGGGCGTTAATATATAGCCTAACAGTAGTGAGATGAAGAGCAATGGCTAATGCAAATATTTTTTTATTTAACCTCCTGAACTAATAACAATCTTATAATAATGCCGATGGAACACATTGGTATCCTGTGGATTTTGATTTGCTAGAAAACATCTTGAGAGTTGGCTGCATGCTCAAAGATTTTTCGGATTTGACCATGACAAGTCAGAAAGGACTTCTGCAGACAGGCTCTTACAAAGGTGGTTTGCTGAAGCTCAGCACTGAGAACCCAGCTTTGGCAATAGTATTACAAGGGTGATCTCTGTAGGATTCTCAAGAATTACTGAGAACAGAGACTCTTCTCCATACCTTTGCCAGGAAGATACTCAGAGACTGTGTTCTGTGATTACTGAAGCCTAGGAGACTTGCTAACTTAATTAGGGAATATAATAGGTAGGCAAATACAGATCTCCATTACCATCTTTTTAAGAAATTTAAAATAAAATTGAAAGGTATGACTTAGGAACTTCTGGCTCCCAGGTCAGTTCTCTTTCTGCTAATAACTACTTCTTTTCTTTTGTATGTAGCTTTACTGTAAGAGTCTGCGCAGATTTTGAAGGTCAAAGTATTTCAGATGAGATCGGTAAGAAATGTTTTCTCTTTCTGTAATTTACTGTGGCCTGCTCCATTTCAGATGTATTTTTTTCTTACACTTTGAAAGATGATAGGATGAGATCCTCTGAAGGCAAGAAAATGGACTTTAAAAAAAAATGTGTGTCTGTGTGTGTATATATATATATATGTGACACAAAGCTTCTATTTCTCATTTAAATTATTCTTGATTCAGAGTAAGCCATTTTCCAAATAAAACCAAAAATGTACCTTATTAGAGAAGGTTCTGTTTTGAAAAAAAATTTAGAGACAGAAGTCCTGTACATGTATGATCTGCCAGTGAAATCAGAAAGCTTTAAATTACACATCCTCCATACTTTGCATCAAAAACTAGTGGGCTGCTAAGTAGTCAGGCACTTAAAGCATGGATTAGTTTTCCTTGGAAGACTTTATTAGATTAATCAATTGTAATACATAATGAATTGACCACTATTTTTTCTTTCCACATTAAATTGATAAATATTTACTTGTATCCTTTAGTGCTGAAAGGTGAATTGCAATTAGATTCATTGAAACAGAAAGGAGCTGTAAAGAGGACCCTTTTCTTTGATTACCATCAGTCACATCATTACTTCTCCATTGTGATAGAAAGACAGAAACAGCTCCATTGCCAGGACTTCCTTGTTTATCTCAGAGTAAGTTGTTTAAAATATTTTGGATTTCCATCATCATTTAAGTAGTACCAGGGATTTAAATATAATAGTAAAAAAGGAGCCATTGGAGAAGGAAGAACAATTTCCAAAATTACAGAAATGTGAGATAAGATAGGCCTTATCTGTATGCCTGGTATGTCCAGAACATACTGCTAGCTTCAAAAAATGCCCTGTATAAATCCTTATCTCATCTTTTGTCAGTATAAGTATAAAAGAAAGTCTTGTTTTGAGGAGTGTAAAGTTTCTCTGTGTAAAAATACATTAATTTCATACTCTTCTGGAAATTTTGATCAAACACTGGATCACCTCATACAAAAATGCAAGATTTATTTCTCTTTTTATTATCTCTTTATATTTTAGCATTTGCAATGATTTAGTCAACTAGTCATGTCAAATGTCTTGCCAATTCAGTTTCAACTGATATTTTAAAGGAGCCTCACCAGCAATATTGGCCTAAAATTCATGTATGTTAAAAAATATTTTAAACATATTTAAACATGTTTTTAGAAAAATTAAAACTGTGAAACTGAAATTATAAAGGAGAAAGTGTCAATAGTTACTCACTTGCAGCTGGATTTATGTTATGCCATTGAAATCAATTCCACATCTGGCCCAAGAAATGCAGTGGGAGGTGGAGAAGTTTCAAGCACTATTTAAGGAAGTACCTAGACAACAGAGGTGGTGGAACTTTATCATTGCTAATTTATATAAATTCTTGGTTATGGTACAAACCACCACTATTACCTCCACAAATCCATACATGCCCTACCTCCATTTCAAAAGGAACATGGGCAGTAGCTGATAGGAGTTGGTTCTGTGTATCTCTTTTTAAACAGCTTCATTTTAGGCTAATGCTTTGAAAAATTTCTGAGTCTACTCAGCTAAGCCAGCTTCTTCCAGGAGGCAATGTGTTCTGGGCATTCCAATTACTGGTGAGTCACTTTGCTTTCCTAATGACACTATGTGCAGCCAGAATTTGACCAGCAGCTGCCAAAGAACCGTGTCTTTACATTCAATAAAGACTGAAGTCTGAATCTGTTGACATGCCATACTAATCTGAAATAATTGTATGAAACCATTGCGTTTTATTATGTGATTGTCACTCACAGGATGAAACAGAATTTAGAGATAAATTATCTCCCATCAATATAAACTTCAATTATAGTTTGGATGAATCCAGTTTTGAAGACAGTTTGACTGTGAAGCCAATACTGAACTATTACCAGAAAAACTTATTGACAGAGCAGGTATGAATTTTGCATGCCATGTTTTCTGTATATAAACATGAAAGCATTTACAAATATTATGTGTCATTTTCCTTAAAACAGAGTATCATGTCCAGAAATTACACGAGGATTTAATTAACTCAAAATGTAAATTGCATATAAATTTAGAACCAACATCCCTTTAAAGTATTTTCAAAATTTTGTTGTGCTTCTAGAATATATAAGCCAAGTTAGTGTGAGAAAGGGCCTGAAAGATGATACTGTTCTGCTAAGGATGTAGTTGACAGTCTGGTCTGCAGCTACCTTGTGGAAAGGTGCTTACAGAAAAGAGATAGAGATTTAGTTCACTAAGACAGCACTAGTGATATTTAAGACACTTAGGCTAGTGATTTTTAGTGAAGTGATTTGGACTTTGAGGCGGGTACTAACTGCATTACCGTTTTTTACTTTGCAATAATATAGGCTTACATTCTGGTTGACTGTGGAGAGGACAACTTGTGCATTCCTGACTTGCAACTTTCTGCTGTGCCGTAAGTTAAATAAAATAAATGATGCTGTGCGTAAGGAAGTCTGAACACTGCTAACTGCTGTAACAGAATGAAGTATATAGAAGAGAGTTCTGTTGTTTACTATAGCTAATCATTTTCCAGATTTTAATTTGCACATCCATTTCATTTAGAAACCAAGAAATGGAGAAATATACACTTGCAAATCACATTCATGGTATTTAATGGTTATCATGGAAAATGTCATTTGCAGCTGTTTACTAGCAGTGGTTCTATTTCTCTGAATGCCAAGCGATAATACAAATTGTTCATAGGAGGTTTCAAATTTTTTTATTTCAGTGTGCCAGACTTTGAACTTGGGGCACATTTCTCCTGAACTCAGTATACAGTAGAGTATACAGTGAAGTAAATGAATCTCAGAATAAAAAAATATCAAAACATGGCAACAATTTCTCCTATGGAGGGAGAAATATGGCAAGCAGGAAAAGTGGGCAGCTCTGACAGTTATCTGACTCTGTGCCATCAAAGTAAGTCCATAGCTGTGAGAGGAAAGGGCACAGTGCCATTGCAGGTCTCAGGAGAATGTTTGTCATTGTTCATTTTACAGTGGGCATGAGGGGAAAACTACTGCCTTTGTGCCGCACAGAAAGAATGCTGATAGCACCCCTGTGGCAAGTAATTCCTCTGCTAAATACTTCTTACTGGTTGGAAAGTAGTCAGGCTCTGAAATTTTATAGCAGTAACTTAGAAGTTCTGTGGCAGTCCACTTTGATTGTCCACAGTGGTGTTTTCTCTTGACCTTTTTTCTACCCAGGTGCTGGCATAATTTCCATGGGGCCATTTTTTGTGAAAAATGTTTTACCGTGTGTTTAGAGAATATTTTCCAGAACAGATGTCATGAGAGCAGAATGTCCTTCTGCTTTATTCATATGTAAATCCTAATTGTTCATGTTTTAACTCCTGACAAGTAGTATTTTCTATGCAGAGATACAAATCAGCTAATAATTGGAGAAGAAAACTGCGTCATGCTCATTATAAATCCAAGGAATGATGGGGAAGGAGCCTATGAAGCTGAGTTACATATAAAGATTCCACCTGAGGCAGATTACACTGGGGTTGAACGTAACAACAAGGTAAATGAAAATCAAAATGTTAGCAATAATAAAGCAGAAACTTTGATGCTGCTGTCTCATGCTCCCAGCACACCAGTGTTTTTACCATTATTAAGGTTGTCCCAATCTGATATCCTGATTAGCTGAGTATTAACTGAAGTATAAACTTGACAAAGTTGCTTTTCTCTGTTGTCAATTATTTCATGTTGTGGATGGGCCAAAAACGCAGTTATAATGTAAAATGTGCCAGTGTTCACAGAAGGACTAATGTTGACTGAAGTCCTGCTGAGCTGTACTGAACATGCAGTGTTTCCCTTTTGGGTCTGTTTGTTTTTTAAGAGTAAAGATGAAACGCTATCCTGCAAACAAGCAGAGTGTTCATGTATTCTCTGTTGGACAGCAAGTCTGAATCACCTCATCTGCCCATAAATCTCCCAAGCTGTTGCAATATGAGCCTGCTTTTTTCTGTTAGTGCCTGGAATGTTCAGAAGGGCCTCAAGGGTGAGAGTGGGAGAAAGCAAGTTAATTTCCGTTCTAAAGGCAAATGTTTTTAAGGAAGTTGAAAGTAACTTACAAGGTATTTCCTTATTTTCCTTCTGTCAGTGACTTTATTAATGGGCTTTTAATCTAATTTGAAACCAGTTAAAAGTAATGATGTCATCAAAAGTGACAATATGGAAATTCTCTGCAACCTCACATCTCAGAAGCATATCTTAAAGACACCAGCCTTTCTCTATTGCCTATCCTTTTGTTCTCTTAGGAAAGTCTCTTGTTGTTTTGGACTGGGATTTACAAAACACATGGTTACATTTTTCCTTTGTTGCTCTTTAGGAATCTTTAGCTGGTCTTTTGGACATTACCAAGGGTGTCAGGGGAGGCACTTAATCCAAAACCCACAGCACATACTGGCACATATCTATTATTGAGGGACTTGGGTGGTGGTGGATGAGAGGCTGGACATGAGCTGGCAATGTGTACTTGCAGTTCAGAGTCAAAGGTGTCCTGAGCTGCATCAAAAGCAGTGTGGGCAGCAGACTGAGGAAGGTGATTCTGCCCTTCTGCTCCACCCTAGTGAGACCCCACCTGGAGCACTGCATCCAGCTCTGGGGCCCTCAGCACCGGAAGGACATCCACTGATTGGAGCAAGTCCAGAGAAGGGCCACCAGTTAATTAGAGGGATGGACTACCTCTCCTGTGAGGGAAGGTTGAGAGAATTGGGATTGTTCAGCCTGGAAAAGAGAAGGCTCTGAGGTGACCTAATTGTGGCCTTCCAGTACCTGAAGGAAGTCTATAAGAAAGACGGAGAGGGGCTTTTTACAAAAACGTGTAATGACAGGACAAGGATGAATTGTTTTAAACTGAGAGTAGGTTTAGATTAGATATTAGGAAAAAAATCTTTATTGTGAGAGTGGTGAGACACTGGAACAAGTTGCCTGGAAAAAGCACATTTATAAACTCAGTCATTCTTTTAAATCCTCCTGTTTTCTCATTTAATTCATTCTGTCTAAATATGCAAATTAAGTAATCCTGTTACCAGGAAGACCAAATTCTTAGGGGTCATAGTATAAATTAGAGAGAGACACAATTGATTCAGCATACAGGGCTTTAGGAAAATACAGCAATTTGAACTGTTTGACAGGATAACAGAAGAAATTATCACACTGCATGCAGTAAACACTGACGTATATGGGAAAAAAAGGCCTGTCTGCAGGTGCTTTTTTAGGCATGGACTAGAGATGAAAATTAAAGTTTTGATATCAGTTGCAGTGGAGTCAGGATTTCAATTCTTATTTTTGTGTTTGTGTTGTACCTTGCCAGTGGGGCATCTGTGACTCCTTCTGAAATATAATTAATTTAATACAGAGTAATTTCAGCAGACAGGTGAATTTATGATAGAGCTGTTGCTTCTTCTCAGAAAATAAAATTGGAATGTGATGATCAAGGAAAGGGAGGAGGTGTTCCACTCTTCAGCCTGTCCTTAACTATTCTGGCATCAATTAGTAATTCATCACTATGACCGCCAAAAAGTTTCAAGTTTGTAGACTGCCTAGATTACTTAAAGCATCCAATCATTTTCTTGTTAAAGTGCACCCTGGGAGCACATGTGTTAATTGTTGGGGTTTTACTTTTGCTCAAGACTGCCAGAAAGACCATGTGTTGCTATAAAAATTTAAATTGGTACCAGTGGCAGGTAGAAGGGTTTTGTGCCAAACACTTCCATCTGGCTGAGTTACATATGAACCCACTGATACTGACAATAGTAGGTATACAAGTCTCTGCTCTTGCTTGCTTCCTGCCTGGTTTTAATTTTCCTGTTTTGTACTTAACCACCTCAAAAAGGTGATCAGTCCGAAAATGAAGGCAGTAAATCTCATTTTTGAAGGAACTCTACCACATCTGACCCTTTGTCATCTTGTGCTGCACAGATTAGCTTTTGTGATGCTGGTCATATAAACTCTGTACCATTAATCATTTTTTGTCCTAAGAGCATACCCTCCAAACTGCAGAAAACCTACTCACAAAACTCCTCTATTTGCTCAGTTTTGAAAGGACAAAAAAATGTGTGATGATTTACTCTCTGCAGGTCTATGATACAGCATTTTTTAAGAAACTGCCAAATGTCTAATATAGATGAAAATTTATTTTATAAGATTTAGACCTCAATTTTAAACTCCCATTCCTTCAACAAAAGCAAAACTATAAACCCACACATCAAGCTAAAATGAACAGTCTACCAGATAAGTTTGATTTCAACTGTGTTAACACCCTCTGTTCTCCCACATGTTGCTTCCCACCTCTAATTAACCAGCTGGAAAGAGTATAAAAATCCTTCTCTCCCAGCCGTAGAGAGGGTTGGGAAGGCTATTAGTGCACTGGACATGCTGTGTAACAAACTTTGTTTCCTCCTAGCAAACTGTAAAAGTGTCAGTGTACAATGAGGTGTGTGTTGAGGGCATGCTTCCTATGGGCTCTGTTTAGGACATGCCCTATCTCTTCTTTTAAATTCAGGAAATTATGAGGACAGTGTGTCCATGCTGACTTTTACAGATAAGATGAATTGGTAGTCAGTGGTCTGGAGGTTTCCCAGGTCTTTTTATATAACTTGCACATCCTGCTTCATCTGTGAGAATCACAACTGAGATGAAAGGTAGTGCAGCTTGAGCCATCCTGCTTTTACAAAACTTGTTTATTTCTGCACATATATGGAAATATCTTCTTTTATTGAATATGTCAAAGAGGAAAACAAAAAAAAAGCCACCCACATTTTGTTGCTTTGTCCTTACTTTGCATCTCCTAACTTGCACTATTCTATAGCTGTTCCTCCTTTTATGCAGTCTGTTTTGTTTACAATTGACACTACTAGTTATAAAGATTGCTGTAAACAACAAAAACCTTAATTTCTGATAATGTGGAAACCTATCTCCTTTGTTGCCAATTTATAAACACAGATAACAGTTTATGTTTTTACAGCAGTTTTTAGTGTTTTAAGTATTTTACCATAGATTGGAAAATAAAGGTCTAGACTTGATCCATAATAAAGTTCTTTCAATGCCAGAAATTCACTAAGAGGCTTCTGGTGAAGGATAACACAACCGCTACAATTAGTGTGAGACCTATTCTCCTCGCCCACTTTTGGCTGCTTGTTTTCTGTGTTGAGTCATTATGGCTATAGGAATGATTCACAACAACAGAGCAGTATGTTAAAACTAGACATAGAGTGATCTCATCGTGATTCTTAAGGTTCTGGGAAACTATCCTGTTTGGTTTTCCCTGGCATCAGTTTTCCCCTGTTGTCTGACAATAACGAAGTAAATGTTTTGATAATGCACTGAGCAGGTGTCCAAAATCAAAAGAAATGTCACAGTCAAAAAGGCATCACTTTCCCAACTGGATACATTTCACTGTGATCTCTGACCTCCATATTGGTGTCCTTTTGTTGCAGGCACTGCGTGTGTTGAGCTGTGATTACAAGATGGAAAACGAAACTAGAATGGTAGTTTGTGATCTTGGGAACCCCATGGTGGCTGGTGCAAACGTAAGGAAAAACCAGATGCATTTACTGATTTTTATCTAATTGAATTTTAAAGGGGAACAAATGGAAATCTATTCAATTCACAGACGACATCCCAATGAGCAGTGCATAAACCAAATTATTTACTTGGACAGGAAATTGTTGGTGTAATAAGAGGCAGAACTGTGCTTCTGAATAACTATTAATTATGCTAGAACCTGTGTTTTATTTCACTTACTGTAAAGAAAATGAGTGACTCAATTTAAGTCACAGAAGTTACTCTAGTATAATGAGAAGAGACTCCCTATTCGTAATGTGATCTGTTTATTTTTCTCTTTTAGTATTCCCTTTACTTAAGATATATATATAGTAAATGACAACTTCTTTAGCCTGATTCTTATCTTTAGTACATAAGGGTTATCTTCTCAGTTTATATTACAATTTATATCCAGGAAAATGTTGTTGGAATGAAGTTTTACTTTAAGTTATTATTGTAAATCTAAATATTTTCCTAAGACAGCCTCTCGTGAATCATACACATTAGATGGAACATTGGACTCAGCACCTGGGACGGGGCAACCCTGGTTGTGTGTATACACTGGGGAACGAGAGACTGGAGAGCAGCTCTGTGGAAAGGGACCTGGGGGCCCTGATGGATGACGGGTTGAATATGGGTCAGCAGTGCCCTGGCAGCCAGGAGGGCCAGCCCTGCCCTGGGGACATCAGGCAAAGCATCACCAGCCCAGGGAGGGAGGGGATTGTCCCGCTCTGCTCTGCTCTGGGGCAGCCTCACCTTGGATATTGTTTGAAGTTTTGGGCACAACAATATAAGAAAGATAGTAAGCTGTTAGAGAGTGTCAAAAGGAGGGCAACGAAGATAGTGAAGGGCCTGGAAGGGAAGCCTTGTGAGGAGTAGCTGAGGGCACTTGGTCTGTTCAGCCTGGAGAAGAGGAGACTGAGGGGAGACCTCGTTGCAGTTACAGTCTTAGAGGCAGCAGTATAAAACAGAGTTCATAACATATTTAAGGATATTCTGGTTTATAACAAAATAATCCAACCCTTTAAAATTGAGGCATATGAAGACAGAGCATTACAAACCAGATGGCTAAATTGTTTGATTACAGTGAGTGAAATCTTAAATCCTAACTTTATCTTTAAAACCAGCTCTACTGGATGCTCAGTAAAGGTGAAAGGGCTTTTGCTTTTTCAGTCCAAACATATTTATGATGGCAAATGTACTTCCAAAAGCAAAATACCATCCCTTTGTACAAATTGCATAAACCACCAAAGGTTGCTCTGATCCATTTCCAATTTTGCAAAACAATTCTGCTCTGGCAGGAGATCAGTTATTCTCAAAATACTCAGTCAGAAAGGGGCTCTCTGGAAGTTGTGAGTGGGAAGGAAGGGTTAGGTCAAAATTGAACATTCCTAAAGATTTTAACTGTTGAGTCACTGTCATGGCTTTTTGGCACCCTGAAATTCCAGAATTCTTGGACTCTCTAAGATCAACTTCTGAGTATTGGGATTTTGTGGTACAACCCATGGGATATTACTGCAGTGGACTACAGGGTTGTCTGATGTCACATCTTCAAAATGCATTATTGTCATTTGTGTCCTTAAAACTGCTTACAGACCACATAAAAATACACATAAAAATATTTTCAGAAATATCTTTGAGGTTAAAAAAAGATGAAAAAGTAAAAAAGAAGATAGAAATGGTAAAGAAAATCAGAATACTGCATGGCCCACAATGCAAACTAAGTGATGGGTACCATCTCACTGGCAAAGAGTGTTCAATGTACTTATTTATGACTCTGAAATGGATCAGACTGATAAGCTTCCTAGTGCCTCTTCAGTGGTGTTAGCAATTGAAATATAGGTTTTATTAAAATCTCTGGTAGAAAAATTTGGAAGTTAATAGAAATTAATAGAAATAAGGTAGTAGACTGGAGGCTTGGAAGAGCTTGCCTATTTCTTGGTATGTACCAAACTGATTCTTCAAGAGCACAGAGGTTTTATATTTCTTATGCACTCCAAGACACTTAAAAAAAAGCTGTCCCTCTGTCTCCCAGCCTACTCCTAAATCCTGTCAAACACAGTAACAGATTAAAGCTTATCGGTAATAGCAGAAGTGTCATGTATTTCAAAGATGCCTGATACAAACGTGGAAAAAAAATGCAATTTTAACTTCACCTGAAAAATCTTAAATAAAATTAAACTATTCTGATAAAATTTATGTCCTACTAAAATAAGGAGGTTGAGTGTTTGCCAGGTTACAAGTTCGAGCAAATTAAACTCCTTTGGCCTCAGTGGGTTTTCAGCAAGGGCAAGTGAGCATCTTTGCCCCATTATTAGTAGCAGTGTCAAGGGTTACTTGACATTAACAAAGTCGTACAACTATACAGAGACAACATCTGCATCTTGTTAGAGTTGTACAGTAGGAGTGTGTTTCACCATTAAATACGGGATTAAGCCTCAGGGGTGTAATAGATCATTGAAACTACAGTTCACATCTGCTCTGTCTGATGAAAATTTTATCTTTGGTTCATCAAATCTTTTTTCTGCTGTAAGTGGAAACAAATTTCTTTAGACTGGTTAGTAAAAAGAGTAAGAGAAATGGTGAATTGAATATTTGGAAATTTTTGTCTAAAAGAATAAAGGAAGGCATTATATTTTTAAAGGTGAATGGAAATACAATTGTTAACATCACCTCCAAAAGTGATCTTATTAAGAGCATACATCTCTATTCCAAGTCAACTATTCAACTTCTGAGTAATTTAATGAGCATTGTCTTTTCATCTGAAAGATTTTGCTTCCAAAAAGAGATATCAACTGTGACATTAAACTCACGTAAACTCACCATTTCATTTGTGATGACGATATTGCTTTCAGCACAGGCCAGTTGAAAGAAGTAGTTGAAACATGTTAGGTAATTCTTGTTCTGGAGGTGGGTTAGGATTCAGTGCAAATGAAGAAAGAAGAAGAATTGAAGGGGGAAAAAAATTGTTGGGAAAAAGGAATTGCTTAAATATATGAAACATCCACAGAGGAAAATTGCTCCTTTTCAGCAATGTTGCATTTAAGTCCCAAACATAAAACCCTACATTGTTGTGTCCTGTCCTGTTGCTGACAAAGTTCCCTCAAGTATTTTAAGGAAATTATGCCAAGGAGACAACCTTTTTTTCTTGTGTTTCTTTTCCTCTTCCCATGTAATCTGGTCAGATATTGGCAGAAATGAGGGAACGATGTCCTCATTTCCTAATGCCTTTTGATGAATTTCTCAGGAAGATTGTTTCTCCACATGGAGAATATGTCTATATGTAACCAACCTTTTTAAAAAAATTAAAGCACAATGTGCATGTTATCTGGCAGGAAATTCTACCATCAGGCCATCATGGGGAGTGAGAAGTTATAGAAGTTGCAAAAATTCACATTTTCAAAAATTACCAGATTTAAAACATGTACATTTGAAACAATTTAAAACATTAATTTAAATATTGCAGTAGATTTTACTAATTTAACCTTGAGGGCAGATGGCATTTCCCCCTGCTTCCCTGCCACTTAAATACTGGGGCTGGAAATAGGTCCAACAAAAGGCTTACAGAGACCCCCCCACATGCTACTGTATATTCCTTCTCTAGGTAGCCCTTCTCTCTTCTGAATTAACTTGTTCTGCTTTACTCCCTGCCCTTCTTGCAAAGCAAATGGAATTATCAAAGGGAGGAAGCCAGGTCTGCAGAAACACAGGAGAGCACCACTGGAAGCACTTACCACCTTTGGTTTTGGGAACTGTGTGTTTTACCCTCTATCTCTGGTCACAGAGTGCAAGTTGTGGCAAACTGAACTGCAAATATAACTTTGGATCTGTATTCCTCTTAACAGAACTGCAATAAAATAAAATTAAAAAAAAATCAAACTACAGTTAAAGTAAAACTGCTGCTAATTTAGCCTCAGGCGGTCAGTCATTCCCACAACACCTAAAGTGTGCATCTCATAGGTCACAGTTGCAGAGACAGTGTGGGGAGCAGGAAGCCCTGGAGACCTGGACAAAGGCGTGCATGTGGAGGCAGGGATGAGAGGTGCCAGGCAACTATTAGTTTCTTTTGGCTTAGCAAAGTAAAGCAAAGACTGTCTGGATGAAGAAGGGCCCACTGCTGTGTTCTTGGAAGTGTGCTTCTCTGTTCCTCTGATCTTTCCTCTGTCCAGCCAAGTTTTCCATCTGGTGACATACACAGGCAGGATGGTATTTTTTTTTTTTTAAGAACAACTAGATGATGTTATTTCATACTAATTTTAAAAAGGAACAGTATCCAGTATGTCTGTGAAATGCAATGTTGAACAGTACTGCTTTACTGATCCTGGAGATCAGCTGTTTTTAGTGACCTGTTGTTTTGTTTCTTTGTCAGTTTTCCACAGGCATTCGATTTTCTGTTCAGCATTTTGAAAATGCAGATTCCAGCATCAATTTTGAGCTACAAATAAAAAGGTTAGATATTTTATCAAGAGCATGGTTATTTAAATTATGAATTTCTATCAATATGTAAACTTTAATATATAAGAAGGTCACTCCAACTCTTGAGTGTCAGTAATGATTTCATAGACTTTCCTATGGTAGCTTACTTCAGGAGGATTTGTGAAGTTGGATCCTTATTAGCTTTTAGCAAAATCATTTCTTTAAAATTCAAGTTAACTGAGTTTGGTTAGTAATCCAAGGATCATCTACAGCTTTGCCAAATTTTTACTTTGTTTTCCACTTCTGAATTAATGAACAGTGACCACTTTGTAACCAAGTTGCATATGTACATACATGTCATGCTTGGGAATTAAAAAAGAAGACATGTCTCTTGTCAGCAATTTAGAAAATAAAAGGAAAGCAGTTAAAACTCAACAGATCTATAGGCATGAAGAGAGAGAAGTGCTTCAGTTTGATGCAAGTGAGCCTCTGTCACTGGTGTCCTCCCCACCTGGGAGTCTCCCATCTTACTGCTGGAGAATCTGCTGGCTTCCACTGAGCAGTACTTCCCAAAGGACAAAAAAACACAGGGCAGGCTGGGTAAGGATAACAGCAAGAACAAATCTGGGAATTTTCTGTAGGTGGCAGGGCTTCTGCTCCATCTGTCCTCATCAAATACACACTGGAGTTCCTGAAGGGGCCCTCCCTGCCCTACACACACAGCCTTAATTGTTAATGTCTGGCCTTTAATGAGGGCCTTGATCATGTTCATTATGGTAAATGACTGAGACATTTAAAATGTTTGAGTCGTGTTTCCATAATGTAACCCTTCAAGGAAAGGACATGCAGGAGCTCGGCAAAGGGCTGGCAATGCCACGGAAATGAGTGAGGTGCTGGGTCAGGCCCCAGCCCTCTCCCAGGGATGTGGCTGGTGAGCTGGAGATCTTGCAAACCTGGACATGGGCTCCTCCAGAGACAGATACAACAATTAACTTGTAGGTCCCCTGTCCATGTCACTGCTCGGTTCTTGATGCAAGCACTCCAGTTTTAAATGGGTATCAGAGGCTCGTGTCACTAGCTTTTTCATACTGTGAAATTGGCAAGGCTCAGAATTTTTTGGATGGCTAAATCTGTCCAGGTGATAAGAGCTGAGGGTAGGTCACTCTTTAAGAAAAAGTGATATGATTTTACTGAGGAATAAGTCTGAACTTGAGGAGGAAACAACATCTCATGCTCCTCCATGAGTTACTAAAATGAAAAGGGAGGAAATACGTTGGGCTACCAAACCCAACAATTTTCACAAACTGCTATGATAATGCTGAAGCTGCTTTAAAAACAAAGAGTAAAACTTCTTCCATGGGGAATGTACCCTACAGTTAAAACTCACTGCTTTGTACGTTCATTCTCAAGCAGCACTGCAATTTGTGCATTTCTGTGTCCTTAATGAACATGTAAAACAGTCCCAAAAGGCAAAGAAAACTGAAAGTCATGAGGCAGAAAGAAGAAATTACATAAATGGAAAGAAAGGGAAGAGCGCATCTGAAGTTGTGCCCTAGTCTGATTTATTCAAAAGAGAGACTTTTCATTTACTTCAAAACATCATCAAGTGGAAAATAAATATTTTGCTTTGCAAGACTGAAGTTCATTACTTGTAGAAAACAAGGAAGAGTCTGAGTACTGTCTTGAAATCTGATTCCTTTTCTGCTCTGGATTTTGCTAGGCAATTATATACACCTTAAAGAGACAGATGTCCTGACACTTTCATTTAAACTATTTTCTTCTCTAAAAAATACCATAAAGCATGAACAAGATTTGAATACTAGATATATATGCTCAAAATCTGTATTTTAGCTCTATGGAAAGCAAGGCCATTACACCAGTTGGAGAGCAGCTTATTCTAACAAAGTATGGTTTAGTAATTTTTATACTTTATGCAATTATTTTACTTTTTTCCTCAAAACAATGGCTGTAGAGGATTACATTAAAAGTTCAAATAATGTTTGAGGGGAATCTGCATTAGTTTACAAACAAATTAAAGTTGCATTTAATTTTAGCAATCTGTAACCAGAAAGCCTGGATCAAAGCAATATTGCCCTCTACTTCTCAGTAGTCAGTCACTGGGAATGCTGGCCGCCTCTGAGTGTTTCCATTTGACTGATGCTACCCAGATGTGATAACAGCAAACTGTGACAGCAATAGAAACTTAGTCTTCATGAAGCAAGGAAGTCCATACTTGCTTGAACAAAACATCCAAATTTAGTATTGTTGATGTCATGATTAAATAAATTCTAAGACTGTAATTACTTATTTTCACTATCTTTATTAATTTAAACCTGCACACCTTTCTTTACATAACTGGGCTATAGACATAGGAATGACCTTTTGAAGTAAGAGAAACTATCTTTATTACTAAGGATTTGCAATAAGAGAAGACAATAAAAGTGAGTGAGAGCACTAGACTTTAAACACAGGGATCTGTTTTCACTGGTAAGTGGGATTAGGAGTGTAAACACTCTCTGAAGAGGGGAGGGAAGAAAATAAGAAAAGTAAAGAAACAGTTGATCTTAGTTCTTTTTCCTTAAAGACTCTATCATGCGGAAGTCACAAGTTTGGAGAGTTATAAAAACAGATTTTTTTTTTTATAAAAAGCCTGTCTTGTTCGTGAACACTGCCTTCTTCCAATGCATGAAACAAGCTTGTATTCTATTAAGATACTTCTATCAAGACAGATAGCCAAGCTGAACAATGTAATTTACATGATATTCTGAGCCAAATAAATTTGTATCATCATATTCATCATAGGATTCTTTAAAGAAAGCTTGAGTTGATTGTATTTTTAAGCATGTGATGGGCTCAAATAATATCATACTTAAATACCAGTGTCCTACAAGACTGAAGAGTGGCCATAGGAAGCCCATGCTGTAATATGTCCAATGGCATTGCATACTAGCTGTGGGTCTTGTGGTACTCAGTGCTGTATCTATGACAATCTAGAGTTCTGTTAATTATAGTCTGTTAATTAATTCTGTTAATAATAACTTATTAACACTTGTACATATCTTTTCCAGCTCTAACAAGATAAATCCTATCAGCAACTTAGTTAACCTCCATATCAATGTCAGTGCTGTGGCTCAAGTACAGATCAGAGGGTGAGTATTCAGCTACTTCAACTCATTAAGATAACTACTTTTTTATTGACTCTTCCTGCGTGAAATAATCCCATGTAGTGACTCTTTTGACATCTTGTAACCCAAATGCCTTATCTACCTAGAATACCTGGGGCTCGCCCCTGCAGCCCTTGCAGAATGGAGCTACTAAGGACTTACTGAGTGTCTGTGCAAATACAGCAACCTGTAGAATCTCACACTGTAGTAACACTACTCAGAGCCAACATTTTATTTGGGCATTCCAATTGTGTTGCATGGATGTTAGTAGTATAAAATGCCTCTTCATATGTGTTGGTCTACTTGTGCAACCACTTGGACACTTAATGCTGAATACCAAAGCAGAATTTACTGCTTTTATGACTGGAAATGTGAAACAGATTATGACAAGGCATATACTAAGAGAGAGCAGAGTGAGGCCTTTGGAGAAAGGATGAGTAAGGAATGAGTTATGACAACAAGGCAATCAGCTACTACTGTAGGATTCTTACATTTCTGCCTGAAGCAAGTGCCTGTCAACTGACACAAAGGATACCAAAACTAAACAAGTATGGGATGTGATTAGAGATGATTATTTCTATCTTTATTTCCACATACAGCTTGGTTTTGGAAACCATAAAATGCAATTAGCTGATAATTACCAGCTGAACATGAGCCAGCAGTGTGCCCAGATGGTCAAGAAGGCAGGGGAATCCTGTCCTGTATCAGACATAGCATGACCACCAGGATCAGGGCAATAATTTTCCTCCTGTACTTGGCACTGGTCAGGCCACACCTTGAATAGTGGGATCATTTTCGGCCGCCTCACTACAAGAAGGACATTGAAGTGCTGGAGCATGTCCAGAGAAGGCAATAAAGCTGATGAAGGGTCTGGAGCACAAGTCTGATGAGGAGTGGCCGAGAGAGCTGGGGTTGTTTAGTCTGGAGAAAAGGAGACTCAGAGAGACCTTCTCGTTCTCTACAACTGCCTGAAAGGAGGTTGTAGCCAGGCAGGGGTTGGGCTGCTCTCCCAGGTAATGAGTGATCAGACAAGACGAAACAGCCTCAGGTGGCACCAGGGATGTTCAAGATGGATATTAAGAAAATTTTCTTCACGGAAAGCGTTGGAAGCATTGGAAGAGGCTGCCCAGGAAGTGATGCAATCAGTATCCCTAGAGGTATTGAAAATCTGTGTAGATATTGCACTGTGGGACATGATTTAGTGGTGGATATGATAGCATTAATTTTATGGTTGGACTTGATGATCTTAAAGATTTTTTTCCAACCTCAATTATTCTAAGATTCTAGAAGAATATTATACTATCCTGGCATCCTGAAGGAAGTTGACAGGATGTTCTTTTAAAGCAAATAACTGCCCTAAGTGCTTTTTGTTTAAGATATTGGATATCCTACATCTCCTCTTCTCAAAGTATAGCTCAAGACCTTAAGCATTATCAGCTCTGCAAGGGGAGACCAGGAACTACATGGCCCAGCTTCACTTCACAGTCAGGCAATGAGGCTTGGCTGATGTAAGAGGGCTAGATATATCTTATATGATGCACCTCAAGGGGCTGCCTCAGATGTAAACAAATAAAAATGTCAATATTTATGGGAGGTTTTATTTGTAGAAAATATTTATTGTTAGCACTTCTAAGGCAATATGACTACCTAGTGCCAGCAATAAATCAAATAATTTTCCAGATGACAGACCACGTTTTTTCTGCTCTAATATGCAATCTAAATCAGTGACATTTTTAAAGTATTTTTCATCACATTTTAGAAGTCTATTCCAGGTTAAGCAGACTAATTCTAAAACTAGGGTTAGGCAGAAAAAAGGAGGAGTGCACTGAAAGACTGTGTGGATATGTGTTAATGATTATATTTCTGAAAAGGAGCAGTTGAAAAACAACATGTTTAATAAGAAAAGAAATGAGATTATTTCATTTTCTGTATTTAGTGGTGATCTAACGAAATGAGCTGAATAGGAAGAGAGGTGTAAAATACAAAGTGAGAGTGAGGTAACACAGAAAGAGAAGTAGAGGCTGAGGAAGTAAGAATCAGAGGGATTATTTAATGGGCTGCAGATGTGTGAGAAAATGTTGGGAGCCAGCAGCTGTCAGATGTAGCCCCGGGTGAACAGCCAGGTTACAGGCTGGCAGAGTCTCAGCGCATCAATGGAACAGTTATGGTTACATACACAGAACTTCTCAGTTCTCAGTGCTGTGGATTCTGGGTTTTTTAGTGAGGTTTCTCATCACTTTCATAGAAAAATCTTACAAAAATGTTTTAATTTGCAAACTTTTTGGAAACTTTTTGTCTCCACATGTTCCTTCTGTGCCGTAGTGTGTTCTTTTTAATGAAAAAATTCTGTAACAGGTAAATAGATAGACCAAAAAATTACCAAAATGTCGTCAGTTTTTAAGAGCTTGGCAACAACTGGAAAAAGTGTCTTGAATTGCTGCCTGCAATGCTAAGAAACTGGTCATTAAATACAGAGGAATTACTTAACTGAATGACTTCCAGTTTCTTTCCTCTTAAGTCTTTTAGTTTCCTTATTAGCTATAGCATGCATGTACAAAGGAATACATTCCCAAGAGCTTTGTTGACAGATTTTGCTAATTACTCAGAGATGCTAAAGCATGCAGTCCAAGGGAATTGCTCACTGTTTCCTAGATAAAAATAAAGGAGAGACTATGTCCACATTTGGACTGGAAAATGTCTTGCATTTGTTTCTCTACTGCTCCACACTAAGCTGCAAGAAGCAGAACCGGATGTGTTGTACATTTGACTGATGAAAAGTAAGTAGTTATGAAATTGTGCATATGCAGACATGCATGTATACTTTTACAGTGGAGCCATGCAAATACTTCCTCTATGAAAAAGGAAGAAATCTTCTCCAATATCCTCTTCAAAAGAAAATTAAGAGAACTCCTTAGGTAGTTCAATGAGTACTTGCTTTGATAACTGAGATTTGATTATTCTGCTTACCTTTTTTTTTTTCTCTAAAAATGTAAGAGTTTTAGTATTGTAATTGTTATCTTCCACTGCTGAAAAAGCACTAGAGCAATGAGGAATTCAGGAAGGAAGTCATTTGGATTGGGAGGATTTGCAGCTGGCAGAATTCTTAGTGTATATCCCACATAAGCCTTTTCGGTACACCATACTTCGTTTATCTTATTTTTCAGTGCTCTTGTTTGACTGATAATTGTCACCTAAAAGTCTAGGAAGGATCCTTGCCTAATAAATCATTCAAGTTTTAAAAATATTCTCAGTTAAATGAAAAATAAAATAGTCAAAATAGAGGCTTTCTTTTCCATTTGACCTGATTTTGCTACTTTTGTGTCCATAGCTCTAAAATCTGTTCGAATAAACGTCCTTTTATACTATAGAATCATTTTAATTGAATGTCTACATTTATACGCTGTATTCTGTAATTCTGTGGATAACAAAAATACTTCCCATGCAGTGCAATAGAACACAGTAGTTTTTGAACCCTCATGCCTGCTTCTTTTTGTCTATGTGCAGTTTCTGATTTGCAACTTTTTGTGGTAGCTTGAGAGTCTATGTGTCTTGGCTATTGTAACAAAGGAACATTCCTATTCTCCAACAATGACCAATAATTAAAATTCATGTTGGAAACAAGACCATTTGTGAAATGTAGCAAGTTAGGCTAAGTAACTAGTCTGAAATGTCTTTTTTAATAAATGTGTTTAATTTCCTTTATTATTTGGGTTGGCTTGTAAATTTGCCCTCTGGCATTTCTTGTTAGTAGAAACTGCTGGCCTTCTGAAGTCTGAGGAAGTATTTAGGATACACTAAATTTCACAAAGAGTTGTACTTCAGCTGGGTGGTATTAAGTTGTTCTCTGGGATTCCTTGCTGCTTTGAGAAGCTGTGTGCTGTGGAAAATTTTCGTTCAGACATTTCATTCATTGTGTGTGATATAAGAGCTGTAAATAGGAACAGTTTGTTTCTTCCTGAAGTGTTTTGTCAGCATTTGCAACAAAACCATCCAATATTCTCTTCTTCAAGGGGCAATCTGCAGCAGTGCCACTGCAAACTGATTGACAGCAGTGCCCCGAAATTCATCATTCTATTCAAATGTTTTATTCTTAAAAAATTCATTAGTAATTGTTTTTTAACAGTTTTCTGTCAGCAAACTTCCAGCTTTGGTAGAACAAGCATTGAAATTTGATGGCTTTTCTTTAGGCTAAAGACTCCATAAACCAGCAAAACTGAGTGAGAGTTCACCCTTGCAAAGAAAGGGTAATACCATTTTAGCACCAAGAGCAACTTGCAGTACTAGCAGATGACAGATGTCTGTGCCAGAACTCACCTACCACACTAAACCAGCTTCTGAACACCTGAGTGAGGTTAAGTTGGTATCTGAATGGGTTCCATACAAGGAACTTCCAATGTTTATTGGAAATAAAATGTGGTTCAAATAGAAGTGTTGACAGAAAACTACTTTCTTGTGATTGGATAGAGAAAGAAAGGAAAAAATGAAATAGCAGATGGAAAGAAAGATATCAAATATTAATTCACTGTTTTCATCATTTATGTTTTATTCACATGTTGCAAGTCACAACAGTATTTCAGGGAACACCTTAGCTGTTGTTTTGTTTGCAAAGCAGTTGGAAAACCTGGAGCACTATTTCAATCTCTAGTTCTGAGTTCAGTTTCTAAATACAGCAAATTCCTATATGACTTTATGGAAGTCACAGATATCTCAGTTTCCCACCTATAAAATGAGATAGACTACTTTCCAAGGTTTTTTTTTTTAAAAGAATAATAACAGGTTATAGAAATTTACATTCAGAGCAGTTAAATAAATACCTAATAGTGTTACATAGGGAAGAAAGATCCATAGCTTTAAACACCTACAGGCTTTAAATGGAAATGGGGAAATACATTTTTGTGTCTAGTTTTGTGGATAATGTATTCAGATATCTCATCAGTGAGAATGATGTAAATGCCCAAGCAACTGAATTCCTCTCTCCAAATAGTTACTCTCTTGTCTGGAAAGGACCATCCATCAGAGAAAGTATGAAACTAAATGTATACCCTCAGTCATCTGCAAGGACTGAGTAGTATTGAAGCACTGTAATGTTCACCTCACCTAATTCTAATTAATATACCCGAATAGCAAGCCTGTGAGGGATCAGTTTTCCATAATGGTCTTAATTTTTTTCTGCAATTAGCACAGTCAGTCACTGGTAACAATTACTGTTTTAACCTCTTTTGTATATTACAGAGTGTCTCACCCTCCAACAATTATTTTGCCACTTCACAACTGGGAACCCACAGATGAACCTACAAAAGAAGAAGAAGTTGGTCCTTTAGTAGAACACATCTATGAGGTAAAAATTATGTATGTTGCCACAGGACCTCAAGCTGCCCCCATTGAAATCCTGACAAATTTGGTTTGATGTCTTTATCTGCAGCTAGATAAAGCCACAAATGTAAATATTCTGACCTTAGCACATGACCTAAATTTAATCTGGGAATTCACAACCCCATTATCTGTTCATGTGAGTGGAGGAGATATTAGTTTATGCTAGGAGTCTGTCTTTGATATTTAAGGGATTTATAAACATTTTGGGTGTTTGACAAGAATTAAAAACAGTGCTTAAGATTTCATTACAACCAATGTCAAATACCTTCTCATTAGAAGCTCTGAGAGCTGTACACAGGAAAAAATGTTTCCTTTGACATTTAGCCTACTGAAAAAAAATTGTAGACATGCATGTAATTTGTTACCTCATTGCTCAGAAAATGTTTTGTTGAAAATAGCCCTTAATATTTGAAGAACACATATTTCTATCTTGTATTGTTGTTTTTTTCCTATATCAATTAAAACAGAAGAATTCAGCACAGAAAAAGGGTATTGAGTGAACTACATGGAATACAGGCCATCCTTGAATCTGATGGATGACCTTTATTCTAGAGGGTAAAACAGAGTGCTTCACATATGGTTATAATTCACAAACTAGCACTCAAAAAAATATAAGCAACTGAGCTTAATCAGCAATGTAAGATTACAATTTGCATGACATACTGAACTGTAATGAATCAGACTGTAAAATACAAATTATCATTTGTGAATTCCTCATCTTAAAACATTTCTCTAAACCTAAAAATCCCTAACAAATCTTCCTGTCTCAAGCATTTGGGTTGTTTATGAAACAATATATGTGACTTCAAATGTATTATAATAGAGTGATTAGTTACAGTTATTACGGAAACCACTTCCATGGTTTATATCAGCAAAGCATAAAAAACGCCAAACACCCTTCCAGAAGATATAAGATTGAAAGCCGGGTTTATTTAGTTCTAAATAAAGTTCTTCAGTCACAAAAATTCTGCATGCTTAAAAAAAAAGGAGGTTCTCACATCTCTAGAAACTTTGCGTAAAGCTCCATGGTGTTCAGCTTCTTTAGCTCTTCATGTCCAGTGATAATGCATATCCAAACTTCCTGTGGTCATCAGATAGTTACAACTTTTAAACTGATATAAGGAAACAATAGTCCAGATTTTTAAACTTCTATTATTTCTGTGTTTGCTCATTTTCCTCGAAAAAAATAATGTCCTGGGATGTTACCTTAGATGAATTACTTCCTTTACTTCTTTTGAGGAAATTTGAATTGAGAAGTATTGAAAATAGAGTTTTTAACCAGAGAGGCTAAAGTTCTGCTATACCTTCTATTCCTATGCTCTGAAATGTGATTCTTTTATATTCTGAAGTTTAGGCTCCTCTTTTCAAGTATGATCTGTTAAGGTTCATTGTTCATATTTCTGTAGTGGTTTTTTTGTTCAGTGTGTTTTGGGTGGGGCTTTTTATAATTTTTTAGATAATTTCAACTCTTCACATGTAGGAAGAAATGAGAAAGGGGTTGGATTTCTTGAATACAGACTGACAGATAAGGTTGTTCTCCCAGATTTGCCACTACCTGCCAGAAGTTCTCCATCAATAAAGTGATATTAGTAATCTATACATCCTTCCCAAAATACTTCAAGGCTGTGGACACTAAGAATTTGAAAATATCTAAGTAGTTGTTGCTGTGGGTTTTGTTGTCATTTTCTGCCTTGGAAAGAGTACTGATGATATTTCTTTGACAGCTGCACAATATAGGACCAAGTGCCATCAACAATACAGTTCTCCATGTTGGTTGGCCTGTGTCCAGTCAAGAAGAGTTTCTTCTTTATATTCTTCACATTCAGACACATGGACCCTTGCACTGTCAAACAAGCTCTCCTATTAATACAATGCAAATAAAGGTAAGTATTTTATTTCTATCCCTGTTTGTAATATGCTTGAGTTTATTTTTATTTTTTTTGCTTACACATCACAATGGGATGGAGCTTTGGGGGAATTTTTAACAGCCATCCCAAGATCATTTTCCTGGATGAGAAATAAGATATAGATAAGTCTATATTGTTTCTAGTGTGACAGTTGTGTTGCATGGTATGTGGTTTCTGTGCTCTTCCAGTGAGAAGAAGGGTACACTGAATGCCACTGTCCCTGCTACCAGCAAAGGTGTTAAACAGCGATGGTCTCAGTATTGACTCCTGAGGAACCCCACTCGTAACTCTTTGGGCTGTTGTCTGCCACTCTTTGAGTGCTACCATGCAGCCCATTCCTTATCCCCTGAGTGTTCCATCCCTCAGATCCATGTCTTTGCACTGTGGAGACAAAAATGTCATCTGAGAGTGTCAAATGCTTTGAACAGGTCCACGTAGATGCTGTCAGTTGTTCTTCCTTTATCCACCAACGCTGTAACCCCACGACAGAATATCACCAAATCAGCCAGGAACGATTTGCCCTTAGTGAAGCCATATTGGGTGTCACCAATCACCTCCTTATTTTCCATGTGCCTTAGCACAGTTTCCAGGAGGATCTGCTCCATGATCAGGCTGAGCACAAAGGTGAGACTGACTGGCCTGTAGTTCCCCTTTTTTTCCCTTTTTTGAAATGGGGGTTATGTTCCCCCTTTTCCAGTTAATGAGGACTGCACCAAACTGCCACAACTTCTTAAATGTGTATGGTGGCTTAGCCAGTGCACCCACCAGTTCCCTCAGGATCCGTGGATGCATGTCATCAGGTCTCATGGACTTGTGCACTTTCAGACTCCTTAGATGTTCTTGAACCTGACCACCTCCCACACAAGCAGTTCTTCATTTTCCCAGTCCCTGCCTTTCCCTTCTGCAGTTTGGGCAGTGACTGGAGCACTGGCTGGTGAAAACTGAGACTAAAAAGGTGTTCATTACCTAAGCCTCCTTCACATCCTGGGTAGCCAGGTCTCCTGTTTCTTTATGAAGAAGGCTTACATTTTGCCTCATCTTCCTTTAATTACCAATGTACCCATAGAAGGTTTTCTTATTGCCCTTGATGTCCCTGGCTGGATTTAATTCTGTCAGGGCTTTAGCTTTCCTAACCTGATCCCTGGCTGGTAGGACAATTTCCTGTGTCAAGATCTATGTTTGTGATGGCAGATCCCCAAAAAAGAGCTTGGTTTGGCTCAAAGTCAGAAGATTGAGCAAAACACAGCTCTACATATTATCCCATCAAAAACAAGGTATCCAATTTATTAAGGATAACTGATTCCAGACATTTCTAGAGTAAACAGCACTTCTCAAGTTTAACTGGTAGCCTGTTAAACATCTTGCAGAAAGAGCTGCATTCTAAGTGCTAAAAGTGCTTTATGTCTTTTGCATACCAGGAGGGGTTTGAGTTAGCTATAATGGATGAAAGTGAAGGCATGTTTCTAGTGATGGGGATTACTCATGACCACAGGAGCTACGAGTCAAATCTTTAGCTTATAAAGAGAGAGAACTGCAATACATACGTAAAAGAAAAGTTGATGTATACCAAATACCTTTTGGCTAGATTTTTCTGTTTCATCCAGGAAACCAGAGGGATTAGGATTCCACCATTTTATTTATTTCTCTAGAGGAAATAAAAAGAAATGAGTGATAGGAAACAGAGGATAGAACATGTTTCCATTTTATGCCCAAAGCACAACAAGTTTGGAAACAGTTTTTTCTCTTTTTCTTTTCCACCTCATTTCTACACATTTTTCGAAAGTGATGAGGAGGAAGCTGAGGTGTGCTGCATTTGTATTTGCAGGCCTAACATCTCCAGCTCACTGCTCAATCAGGTTGCAAGTACATGAAAAGGAGTAAAGGAGTTCATCATCTTTCCTCCCTAGCCACTGTGTTCTAAGTTTGAATTAAAATCTGGGTAGAGTACTGCCACACTTCTTAATGACATTTTCAGGCAATGTATTTTTTAATTATTTAATTTATTTTATTTTTTGTTTGCTCTTCCTTCTCCTACTTGATCATGATTGCATCTGTTATATAAACAAGACTAAATTCTTGTGAAGCTTGTGAGAAATTTTCCTGTAATAATGATCCATCTGTTTTAGCAGAATGTGGCTTTAGCTGCACAGTCTTTATTGCAAGAATTTAAATATCCTTTCCTTACTTCAATTTTTCAAAGCACTGAACAACATGAATACACAAATCAGGTTTTAAATATGTAATGCTTATCTATTGCTTCAGATGGGAAGAGGATACAGAGACAGCTTCCTTCAGCAAGATGCTGGGTTCAAATTTCCAAATAAGGTTAAAGACATATGTGCCTGGTTTCTCTTGGATTTTTGAACTTAGCTCTCTTAGGGCACTCGGGCATTTCCCCTTTGAGATTACTTAATCAAAGCAGTATATTCCTCCCCATTGCTGAATTTCTTGTCTTGTAAAAAGGTTTCCTTTGTGCTTTGTTGTTTCATCCACAAAGATGAATCAAATCTGTGCACAGATGAGAAGACTCTTGTCTAGAGACTTTTCATTTTCTGTGGCTTATCTTTCTCTGAAGCAGTGAGGTATGTGAAAGGATAACAAAATTATGAATCTTGAAAAAGGTGTAAAGGGGAGCAAAAGTACTTATCAAAGATACAGAATGAATTCCATTGCAGAAGAACTCAATACACTAGGATACTTCAATCCGAAGGAATCTGACTATGCACGAGTATGATCCACAAAAGGAGTAGCAGTGGGAAGAGCATGGGTGTGGATTGACTGTTCTCTCCCTATTTCTGCACAAGAACTGGAGCATTTAATGATTCAAAACAAGCAAAAGGAAGTGGTGGTTCATGGTGACAGGTCTTAAATGTCTGGAACTTGTGGATGAAGGGAAATAGTCAGGGTTAAAAGTTTACATGATTTTAAGAGGAAACTGTACAAATTCACAAAAGTCTACTGAAGATTAGTAAATGAACAAAAACTTCATACAGATAAGTAAGTCCCTGAGCAGAAAACATTTGGGAGCTGAAGGTTCTTAGGACAGCATTTTTTATGGGTGCACCATTCTTACTCTTCCTTCTTACTCTTCCTAAAGGCAGCTGTGATGAGAAGAGGGCTCAGCTAGATGAACTTCTGGCCTGAGCCAGTATTTCTGATGAGTTGTTTTTTTTCTTGCAGATGATGGCAAAAAGCAGTTTTATGAAACCTACACCTATAAATACCACAGGTATAGGCTTCCAGCTTCCATGGGTTTCCAGCTGAGGTAGACCATACAGGGTGACACATATGGCACATTCTCAATAGCTGAGCACTGAAGTACCATGAGTGAGGCACCTGTCAAGGCAACAGTGAAATAGCAGCTAAAATCCACCACATGGGCATCCACCAGTCATTCACCAACATGACTGGCAGGAACTAACCTCTTCCAGAGGCACCATCTCCTCATGCTGCAAAACTGTTACTACAGTGTGTAAGACTAGATCTCAGAAGAAAATAATAGCATCCTTTGCATCCATGCATTGCTCTTGAATGGTCACTGACACCTCTTGTATAGTAGCTTTTACTCAAAGTCCTCTTGCAGAACATTTCTGATGGAGGTAGACATTGCAGCAGAGCGTATTTCTTTTCAGAGTGTTCTCTTTTCCTGGCTAGGAAAAGAGAAAAGCTAAACAGGGTTTTGAAATGAGAAGTG
Organism: Margarornis squamiger; assembly: GCA_035222235.1. Classification (NCBI taxonomy): domain Eukaryota; kingdom Metazoa; phylum Chordata; class Aves; order Passeriformes; family Furnariidae; genus Margarornis; species Margarornis squamiger. Next base: position 20,574,582 of record JAWWTY010000077.1, read on the forward strand.
AATAACCAGAGAGGTCTGAAAACCTGCACAAAGTTGTAAGGTTCAGGAGAAGGAAGCAGTACAGTTTTCCATGGTGGGGAACCTGAGACAGTCTGTTGTAGTTAAAGGGAGGGAGTGATAATCCATTTAAAATAAAAGTGTAGTGGTTTAAATATGTGGCATATAAAATAGCTACAGAGAAAATTTTGCAATTCCTTATTGTTGGTTCAAGAAGGATAAAATAATGTCTTTAATCTGAACATTAAGGTCACTGTAGAAATTCTGTTTTTAAATTGTTGCAGGAGACATGTATGTTTTCTCTTAGCCATAGAGAGCTGTTTTCAAACCTTTGCTGTAATAATTCACTACTGAAGATGATAGCACTCTAGAATCTATGAAAAAAAAAAAGTAAATATGAAAATCATCCTGTATTCAAGTGGATCTGCATACATATCAATTGTGATCATATATTGAGGGGTTCTGCAAAGGTATATCATTATATTGTGTTTTTTTAATTTTTCATCATTAAAGAATATATGCTGGTGAAAGAATCCTGGAAGGAGAATTCACGCATGTTATCACGTTGAAAGGGAGAGATTTACTAGCTACTTAAGTGTTCCCATATTGTAAATAGACAATGTTAATCTACAGAAAAGAAAGGATTCTTATTTTTGCATACTAGGTTTTCATCTGTTAATGAATTATAGTATCTTTCACATTGTAGGATGCTTTTGACTGAAGATCTCAGACAATGTCAAAACAGTTCTGTTTTTAGCATTATAATTTCAGATGAATGGTACAAATTTTCCAGATCTAGTACTACACAGCATTAATGTGTGGGAGGTTTTGTGTGTTTACAGCTACTCTCTTGTCTTTAGTGCTACAACATTTATTACAACTACAAACTTTCTTTAGGAATTTAAGATATTCTGTGTTCCGAGGTTAAAGGAACTGATACGAAGGATCTGATGTAACTCTTTATAATCTGAGATCCTTAAGGAATAGTCTTGGCTATGTTTAGGTGAGTTCCTGTTGAGATCTTACTGCAAACTTCCACATCTAAGTTGTGATTTTACACGACTGGATTGTCATGAATTAAAATTTATCTTTCCCTCTGTTTCCCAGGAATTCTTTAAGGCTTCTTGAAAGAAGCCATAAATGCTCTGTGTAGAAATTAAAGACAAACTGCCAACAAACAAACAAAAAAAAAAGTAGGGTTCAAGTGGAGAATAAACATCTGTAAATAGAAAGCTGAAGAGACTGCATTTTAACATAAGATTGAAAACGAACAAACTGTTGCATTAGAAAAAGTTGAGCTGTTTCCAAAAGAAATCTGTAACAAATAAGGATCAAAAGTTGTGTTGTTTGAAGTCAGATTCCCCTTTTTCTTCTACTTCCTAAAACTCGTAAAATCATTCTATTTCAATAGACAGATTCTGATCTGAACTAATGACCAGATATCTATGCAACAACTTTGAATTTGTCCTTTTATATAAATAAGAATCTAGCCCCAAGAGTCTAACAAAATTAAGTAAAACAATGAAATTGACACCAGTAAAAAATGGAAAAAAATCCTATAACTGGGAAATATCTTTCTGTGCTGTTACTCATCATGCTCCTAGTTGAAAACAGTATATTCTCATGGTTGTGCTGTTAAATTGATAAAACAGTGTTAATCCAATATCAAGACCTCTGAGAGGGAACAAATCTATTAGAATAATTCTATGAGCATGTCATTATCATTCACATTTTTTTCTCTTTGCAGTTTGCTATTCCACAAGATACTCCTGAACTTGCTGCTTTTTTATATAATTCCACAATTCCTCATTACATCAGGAGAAGGGATGTCGCAGTGGCAGAACCTCACAGGAAGAACTCTGCCAAAATATTGGTGAGCTGTCTAAGAACTATAAACTGAGACTGTGTATGCACTGTATCAAGGTGGCTGTTGATTTGACTGCAATTTATTTACAAACTTATAAATATTTTTCAAAGCAATTTTAGCACCTCGATTTAAAATGCTGTTTATTACATATCATCATGCCACAGGCTAGAGAATTTGTTTGACAGATTTTTATATTAAAAGTCATACATGCCAAATTCCTGGCTGTCTTACTCCAGGCTGTTTGCAGACAAACCTGTGGTCATGCAATGGCACACTTATCAGAGTGAATTTCAGCGCAGATTTAGAGAATGAGCCCCTCATCCACAAAATAAATTTCAGGTTCTGACTTCTGAAACGTAGTTCTCTTCTTCTTACCTTGACTACTAGCATTCTGGTTCTTTCTTAAGGAGTAGCTCACATTTAAAATGAACATTTTTGTGTCAAATAACTGTTCTGACATATAAATAGATTGGAGTATATTTGTTCCCCCCAGTAAGCACTTACATACACATGGAAAGGTGAGACTCTCTCCCATTATGCTACCACAGGCAAGGCAAATGGGACAGGTCACTGCATTTTTAACAATCCAGACAATGCTGGAGCAAGAGCAACGATCTCTCTCCCAGGAAAATAGTTCTGATTAGTCGGTCTGGTACCTGAGTATTTGGATTTGGCTGTGTTTTCAGAAGTCTCTTTTCCGTTCCTGTATTCAAAGTCCCATCCTTAGTATATTTCAGCATTTGAGATATCAGCTCCCCTTGCCTAGGGGCAGTTTTGAAACTCGGTGGCCTTGAGGTCAGTCAAGGGATTCACACAGTCAGTGCTTTCCATCTATTTTTATGAACTTCAGGCAGAGTTTCTTTCATGTTGTCCAGTCTCTTATTAATCTGTTTACTGCAAGCTTATGTTTAAATTCCTTGACATCACTAGAATTTGGTAGGAAGAATAGAACCTCACAGAGTCTAAGTCTTCTGGAGTAATGGAATAATTATATTGCTTCTGAAAGTTAATTTGGCGATTTTTGTAACAGGAAGAAGATAGAATCTGAAAGTAATGAATACCATAATGTTACTAACAACAAAATCACAGATTAACTCATTTTGAACAATAATCCCTCTTGATTCCTGTGTCATTCTTTCATCAACGCAATACCCTGAGGAGAATCTGATTCCACTGAGGCTGAAGGAAAAATGCCTGGGCTTCCGAAGACATGCTAGTCAGTATCACAGAACACTTAATCCATTCTTCAGTAATACCTTAATTATCAGTTATCTTTCTCAGTGATTAGCTCATAGGCTGCCAACATAAAAATTACTGCAGCAACTGGAGGTGGTTAGCAAAGTTCTGAAGCGTGCACTGTGTCTGCAGCTTAAAATATGAAGCAGAGAGTATTCAGCAGCTTGATGCAGACAAATAAGTATATTTAGCTGAGTACTTAGTAATATGAAATTGGTACATTGATGAGCAGACTTCTAGTACAATATGCTTTTGATCAGCACAAATTAGGATAGGATTGGGTATGGTGCTTACCACTGAATATTTAGTAGGATGACCATAGGAAAGCCATGTCATTAGTTTAGTTAGAAGGTGTCCCAGTTCTCTGTGCCTGCAGCATTACATACTACTTATGCATAAACATTATTTTTTTTAGTTGACACATTAGAAATGTATGTGGAAGACTAATATTGCTCTGGGAAAAGGCTGATTGGCCAAATATAATTAATTGTTAAAATTAGTGATTTTTATTTTTTTTTTAGAAATTTTAAGTTATTTTCATCAAAGCATTTCCACAGAGAGACAAAATGTTCTGAGAACCTCTTATTCTATTTATACTGTTTATTAAACATTTGGTTTCTCTTCCATTAGTTCTAATGTTACATTGCTCTGAAAGTCACTACAGGCTAAATGCATTACTTAGAAAAACAGAATTATGTGTTCAGGTCCTAAAATTTCAGCCAAAAGTAGACTTTTTGCATACTAATGATTTATTTTGTTAGTATGTGTTTTTGGCCACTATGATTAATGAAAACAACTCTTCTCCTTCCTGCAAAATAAATAAATCTGTTTGGAGGATGTTTAAGACCAAATAAACAAATACTTTAAAATATTCATTTTTTAAAAAAAAAAAAGTTTATAGTTGCAAGTTCCAGGGTTTACAGATTCATTTTCAGACAGATAAAGAAAACAGCAATTTAGCATACAACTTCTGCTTATCCTATGATAAGATAGAGATTTGTGGGGAAAGCTTTCTCTAAAGATAGAGGATTCCTTAAGGGTGCTTTCAGATCTGTTACATACATCACCATCTCATTTCCTGAAGTATGGGCATTGGTAGTGCATTCTCACTCTCGCTGGGGAATATACTTACTTGTGAAAACTTAGCTTTGCATTTGAGGTCACAAGGCCTCCTGTCATGGGAGGGATTCTGTGCTTTGTTGTAAAAATAGGAATCAGTTAAAACTTCAGCTTTTCTCCTGGATTAAACAAAAACTTTTTAGATAAAACCCATTTGTATCTATAAAACTTTTTTAATTTTTTACACACGTACTTAATAGTTTTTCTATGAGATCTTTCTCGCTTTCTGTGCCCTAAACAACCACGTAATTTCTGTGGTTACCCCATGGGACTCTGCTCATTCCCTCCAGTGGCTTCTAGTCAGTTTTTAACCTCTTTTGTGACATTCTTCTGGCAAACTTTAAGAGTATATAGTTTTGAGTTGCATTGTTTGGCTTTTACTTTCAACCCTGTGTATGAGCCAGAATCACTGCTCATCAGGAATGTTTCATGGACAGTAAGTTTCAAGTAAAGCAACTAATGAATCTCAGCAAATGTTCTGGCTGCTATAATGTAAATATCAGTGGGAAAACCAGGAGAGTTAGAAGAGGGGAAAGATTTAGGAACATAAATAAACACTTCCTTCATGCATAGAGAGCAGAAAAAAGAGTCTTGAAATCATAAAATGACTGATAGGTGAAAACAAAGCATGTGATTCAAAGGATTGGTAAGTACCTGGACATCTTAAAAATTCTTTGGAGAAGATATTGTTGAAAATGATTACTTTTATTTTCATTACTCCAGGTAGGTGTTTGTATTCATTGGTGATGCAGAAAGATTCTCCCCCTTGGTTTATAGTTCTCACAATGACTTATGGGGTATCTCATGTATATTAGATGAAATTAATGATTTCAGACTACTTAGCTCTTTAAGGGAAAGCTGATTTGGTTTTGCTTATTTATGATTTTATACATTTTCAAAGCATGAGTATGCCTTCCCTTTATTTTGTGCACAGAACTGTACAAATGTGAAGTGTGTCCTAATTTCATGCGCTGTGGGCCAGCTGGAAAGAGGAAAGAGTGCCGCGCTAAAGATCAGGTCCCGGCTCTGGGCACAAACATTCCTGCAGGTAATGCACACAAAAATATCTTTCTGTACACAAAGACCCCTGTATATTTTATTATACCAGATATTTAAAAACATAAATGATGAAATTAAAGGGTCAAATGCAAATGCTTTTTGCTACCACTTTGAAGATAACATCTCACAAATTCCTCTCCACGTTCTATGCATCCAGTTTACTCTTCTTTTTTTCTCTATCACTCCCTCTCAAATTTATGTCCTGAATCATACCTGAAAATTCCAAGATTATTTTTAAGCACCTTTCCTGGACTGGACCAAATCAATAATCTCTCAGGTCTCCATGATGTGCTCTGTATTCGTAACATCTTTCCCAATGGAAGTTTTTTCTTGGAGCCAAACAGTGTATCATGTACACTATGTCCAGTTTAAAAATGCATTGTTGTTCATTCTCTTTTAATCTAGGGCAGAGTAATACGTATCAAACTCATATAGCATACAACACTCACATAGTGACAATCTCTGTCTTTCTACTAAAAAGAAGGAACACTGCAGACCATGGGAAGAGTGAACTTCTCTTTGCAAATTCTTGCATTTCCATCTTCTTTTGCTCTCAGAATTGTATTTACACTGCATAAAGGGACCTATTGGAGTGGGCCCAGAGGAGGGCCACAAAGGTGATTGGAGGGATAGAACCCCTCTCTTATGAGGAAAGGCTGAGAGAGTCGGGTTGGGGTTGTTTAGCCTAGAGAAGAGAAGGCTACAGGGGGAGCTTATAGCACCTGTCAGTACCTAAAGGGGGCCTTATGAGAAAGATGGGAAGAAACATTTTAGCAGGACCCATGATAGGACAAAGGGTAATGGTTCTAAACTAAAAGAGGATCTATTTAGATTAGGTGTAAGAAAGAAGTTTTTTGCAGTGAAGGTAGTGGAACGCTGGAACAGTTTGCCCAGAGAAGTGGTGGATGCCCTGTCCCTGGAAACATTCAAGGTCAGACTGCACAGGGCTCTGAGCAACCTGGTCTAGTTGAAGATGTCCAGGCTTATGGGAGATGACCTTTAAAGGTCCCTTCCAACCCAAACTGTTCCATGATTCTGTAAGGCAAAGGGATTGCACTGTGAGCTTTTACCTCACAGTTGGCCATGTGTCTGTATTTACTATATGGTTGTTGTATATTTAACACTGCGCAGTACGTTGAGAAATTCATAATTTAGTTTGCTGTCACTAGGAAATAACTATTGCTCCTATCTTCATCAAACTGATTGATTATCACCTTCTTTTTCAAGGAATGTAGAATTCCTCAGTCTTTCTGTGTGGAGTTTAAGAACCTTCCTATGTTCCCCAGAGCTGTGGGAGAAGAATTGTTTATACCCACAGTACCTCTTACGCTAGCCACAGAAGAAATGAGGATCTTCAGTTTACAGCAGAAGCTTTATATTAAGCTTCTCACACTTCTAAGTTAATTTCTTCCTTCCCTAAACTATGAAAGTAGATAAAAGAAACTCTTCCTCACTTAACTTGCTTTCCTGGAGAAGTGAGAGCCAGTAAGGTAGTATTTCCAAGAAGCTGAATGCCAGCTCAATAGCTAACAATTTTGGCTCCAGATTCACAATGGGTGCAAACTTTGGGAGCTCACTGGTCTGTCTTAGTGTACAGGATTATGGCAGTGTTACTGAAAGGATGACTTGAAAGGTTTTTCTGCATATGTGTCAGGACCTTAGGTCATATTCTGTGTTTCTTCTGCAAAAGAAACATTATGACTGAAGAGAGCTTAACTTCTATCCTTGCCATCTCACCTTACTTGAGAGAAATATTCCTGTCTAGCTCAGTAACAAAGGGCGTTCTTTCAGATACTAGGTGAACTAATTCCTGTTTCATCAGTACATTTTCTTTCCATTAACATCAAGATTAACAATCCCAAGAAACTTACATAGCCTTTCTTCTGTTCCATTTTAACAGGTTTTTAAGAGGAGGCATATTTAGCAAATGTGTTTCATACTCTAGACTGTATGTACTTCATTTAGGTTTGCTCAGTGAGTCATCTGCTAGTGTGAAAAAAGGACAGGCTCTGGTTCAAATGTAAGCCCAAGAGCATGACAGCTTGAATGTCTCTCTCTGCTTTCAAATCTGGGAACAGGGATGCACATCTTCTGATGCAACCTTTTGCAAAGGTCTTACGAAATTTTGCACAGAAAATACCATTATTTAAGCATCTCTGCAGTCATAGGAAAAACATATGTATTGGAAAATTGAATGGGAATTTTATTCCATTTTTTTCGAATTTCATTAAGAAAACCTGGCTAGGTTAATTAAGAAATTACCTGGCTAGGCCCTGGTAAGTTTACATAGGAACTTAACTGCACTAGTTCACCATTCGTAACACACAGAGACAGGCAGAGAGGCAGAGATATTATCTTTGACTGGAACAATGTGTGATAGTTTTGAGCACTGCAGTGTGCAAGCAATAACACAGAGAACCTTCATGATTTCCTCCACCAAGCAAAAGATAAAGCTTAGCTCCTTTAGCTAGCTACCTTACTGCGAACTGAACCTGACATATTCTGGATCCAGTCAAGTCTTTCTCTTCATCATCCTGCTGGTGAAATCTAATTAACTCCATAAGAGGCAAAACCAAGGTCTTGTGAAAAAACAAACTCATAAATGAAACCCTGTGCACAGATCCTTAGATGCCAATTTTCTAGGCTATTTACAGCTATTTCAGTGGGAATTAACCTCATAAAGATTTTTCTAAGTCCAGTTTAGTATATAACAAGAAATAACTGTAAGAGATTAAAGCTAAACAACTGTAATGAGAAACAGAGTGTTTTTCTGAGTTTTTGGCTGTGACAGAAGATATACAGTTGGACCAAACTAGCTACAGAAGACGCAAAAACTTCTTTTCTTAATGACTCTTGCTAAAAACAGAATCTTTTTCTAGGATGTAACCTTCATTAGCTTGACTTGAGTTCAGAACAAGGACAACTTCATGAAACTCAATGGCATGTTTAAAGCAGGAGCAGTGAGCCTCGCTTTACGTAATTTTGGTAATCTGAAAGTTAGATGCCAAAACTTGTTGCCTGACTCTCTAGACAGTGACAAGGCAGAAAGGTGTATTATCCAGCTGATTTGAAACATCTTCTCTGCTCTCCTTCTGATCCGTATAGGGTTGAATGGTCAAAACCGAGCCTTGTGACATGGGTGTGTGCAAATACACCAGGCAATGCCAGTGCACCAGTCCCTTTAGCTCCTCCTTGTTCCTTAATAAATCCTGCTTGCTATGCCTGCGCCTTCCTTCACTCAGTGAGCTCCAGACAAAAGTGGGACCTTACATCAACCTGTGGGCAGGAGCAAGGATAGCCTTGGGGCAAGGATCCTGTAAAATCCCTGGATGCAGAGACCTCATGGGAAACACTCCTACAAGAACATCTTCTGCTTACTCCACTGGCCTTAAATAACCCTTTCTATCAAAAGAGGATTTTTATGGGCTGTGATTTTACCTTTCCTCTGTAAACATTTCTGTTTCCTTTGAATAGTAACTTGCAAGTCTTGTAAAGACTCAGAAAACTCCACTTAAAGCAACAGGATTTTTTCCTAAGTAGGAAAAGGTAGTCCCCAGCGAATTGTTGCATCCTCACATTTGTGTCTAAATATCTGCTAGAATAACACGATCCCTGCTTCACATGCAGACTTAGAAAGAGGCAGTAAAAGTGTCCTAAGGTCTGGTTGCCTTCCTCACACTTGCCTCAAAACAGTTCGCTTTTTCACAGCCCCTTTTAAAATTAACAGTTATACATCCATCACCATAAAAGAATGTAGAGCATAATTAGTTTCCTAAAAAGGACACAATCTGCTCTTAGTAAGTCTGAAAACTTGTAGTTCCTATAGGTATTCCAGAAGTAAATGGAAGTGTATTTGAAAAACAACTGTTGTTACGTGGGCTGAAACCTGCAGATTCAAACTGAGGATTAAAATGCAGTCAAAATAATCAGGACAAGGCGACTGTGAACCAGGAAGCACTGCTCAAGGGCCCAGCTGAACCCCACAGTCATGGTTTTGTAAAGAAACTTAGAGGAAAAGTCTCTGCAGCAACATCCTAACCTCTTTTGCACATGCAATTAATGTACAAAATTTTCATATGCCAAAGAAAGCAGGATAATGGTGACATACAACATTCCTCAATTGTGTTATAATCTAAATGAAGATATGATGATCTGCAGAAGAAATTGTTTGTGTTCATTAAAGCCAAGAACACACTGTCATGATGTATTTTCTTCTTATAGATATGCTAATGCAAACCTGAGAAGTATTTTATTGAAAGTGATTGATTTATGCTAGGATTTATGCTAGGATAACTCATGTTTTTCATCAGAGTTATATGGATCAGCCTGTATATTTTGTTGCCACAAAAGATCTGTCGTGTACTGAGTGACTTTTTCCTTTTCGACTTAGTTTAACTGACAACAGCTGACCCCTTGTCTCTTGACAGTTGTAATCTGTCACCTTAAAACTCAAACTCCCATAACAAATAACAGTTAAATGACATGCCATGATTAGACATGTTAGAGTAAATAGAGCAGCCCAAATTTCCTCACCAGCCAACAAAGATAGAGACAGACATTGTGCAAAGGCCAAGAAGAATCACAGACTTTTTTTGGATTAACTTCAAAGCCTGGCTGTAAATATGAACCCTCTAGTAAAGCTGACTTTTGGATTCAGACTTGCTGATCAAGCAAATAATAGCCTGGTTCGTGCAAAAGAGAAACAACCTTAGATGGTTATGTTACTTGCGTTCTGATGGGGCTCCATTATGCCCCCATTTGTCTAATCATGATATTTCTGAGTCATCAGAGGGAGACCTGAGGGGATCTGGCCCAGTGGTCTTTGAACTCTGGTGGGTACTTTTTAATCTAAGACTTGGGAGTTGTTTAGTAAAACATCTGTTTTGAAAATGAATTTCTAAGTGATGAATCTGTACCATCTGTCTGATTTGTGACATCCTTCAGGCTCCAAGCTCTTTGGAACTTATAACACTGTAGGTTGTGGAGCTCAGCTTATTCTTAGCTATTATTTCTGCCTGCACTGAAAATCCTCACAATGATATAAATCTCCTTCTGGGAGAGCTGGGGGAGGCAGTAATGTAAAAAAACCACAGAGGGTGTGTGAGGTTCCCAAGAGGTTTGAAGTTTATTTTATTTTTTTTAATGTTATTGAATATAATTGTATTGTTTCTCTCTTGACTTTTAGACATTTCCAGATACATGAATATGGCACTCCTGATTGCATGAACTTTAATAGCTAGAAGGGAGAAAAATTTGGTTTTAATCAGAAAAAGTTGAAAAGCAAGAGAAGCACAACAGCCACACTGCAATCAGGTGCTCTCTCTCAGTACCCAAAGTTATGTTTTGGCTTCTGTTGAATATTCATTATTTCAGTATTTCTGAATGTGCACTGGTCTTGTTTCTTTTTAGGTGCCTAAAAATGAAAATATATGTTTGACATAACAAAGGTGATGTGTGCTGCAACATTGTATCTTAAGTGCCTGGCCCCAGACTGGTACCCAAAACCTGGACCTAAATACCTAGGCTCCCTATCCAATACATAGAGACAATGTGTTACCTCAGACAAATTGACTTGCTCTAACCATCAGGGCTATCCCTTATCAGAAGGATAGGCACCCCAATCAGGACTAAGTGGGAATATGTCCACTGTCTCAGAATGCAGAATCCAAAAATTACTTACGAGGTACCTGTAGAATTAGTTGAAAGACTTAAAGAGGACTTTGTTTATTCAATATTCAGTGCCAGAAGCTAGAGCTGGCAGTCTAGTGATTAGAGAATTCATGACTGGAATACACAAATTCAATTCCCTCCTCAGCTTGAGAGGCCCTACATCCCTGCCTTATAAAATGATGGTGTTCCCTCTTGCTGAAGCTGCACTTCTACAGGGGCATAAAAAAAAATTGAGAGGTTCCGAAAAGTATAGAAAATGAGGAAGAGCCTGATATAATACTTTGTTATTTTGAACCATCAGCTAGCTACAGGTCCTCCTAGTCCTCTCATCTGCCTTTGCCTTCATTGCCTGGGGCCTGGAGCTGTCATCACTGTAAGAGTACTTGCTCTAATTGTATTTGCCTGATGAGAAATCTTGTTGAGAATCTCAGTATTTTATTACTGGTGAACTCAGAGACTCTTCAGTGTGAAAAGTTCTTTAGGTCAGGTAATGCTTGTGGGACAAGGGTTCAGTTTAGCTGCACAAAGCCCATTGAAAGCAGAGTGCATATAGCCTGTGCAGTGGGGCCACACAGGCTGTGCAGCACATGTGTGTTGGCAGAGGCTTGGAACTCGGAACAGTGGTGGAGGTGGTTCCAGAGATCTAGCTCTTGTATAAGGTCCTTTATTCTATCGCTTCTCTTCCTCTCATCTTTACTATGGGAGCAATTGTTCCTTCTGTAAGTGGGATATGACCCCAAGGAACAGTAATTTCGATCCTCAGCATCCCCCAGCAGAGAACCTCTTTCTGTGCCCAGTGGAAAACATCTCGGTCAAAGGAAGATTGCTTAGTGTTTTCAAAGAATAATTCTGCAGCCAACCTAAATTTCCTGTCTGTGGATAGAAGTGGGGAAGCAGAGAAATTAGTGAGAGACATCTTGTTTCCTCATTCATTGCCATATGTAAGCCATATATGGAATTTTAAGTAGATTATTTTAATTCAGACTGAGAATTAAAAGCCGCAAATTTGATGTACTGCCCTTCAAGCCATATAAAAACAAAAGGAGGAAGTCGTCAAAGAAATCTGCCTTTATGTCAAACAACTGTTGTTATTTGAAATAACAAATAAGTAGAAAGCAAAACTGCGTGTGGCCAAAAATCTTATATTATATTGGATTTGATTGTTTATGTGGAATGAAGGTGAGAAAGAGACATTTGCATGGGGTTGAACTAATTCACTGGAGGTTTTTTGTGTATGAGCTAGTTTTGTTTTCATTAGTTGTTATTTAAAGTATTTTCAGCGTTAACAAGAGCAGAACATGAGACTCTTACTAGATGTGCTGAAGTATAGGTAATGTTAGGTTCATGAAGAAATAAACATCTTAAATCAATAAGCATTATAATCTGTATACTGAAGTCTTCCAGAATCACAACAAAATATCTGCCTCTATTATAATTTAAAATAGTTTGTTTAAATGAATGTAAAAGATACAACATGTGAAGTGTAAGAAGTTAATGATAGAGAAGAGGATGTGTTGATTTTCGGAGTATTGTCTTCAGTCACAGATAGATTTGGGTGTGCATACCCTCTTGCTACAAATAGCACAAATACTTTTTGACCATGCATGGAGTCATACACACATTTTTAAACAAATTAATGCAAGAACAAGTAGTTGTATAACCTCTACTCTCAGCATTTATGTAAGCTCCTCTATTGGCAGTAGTTCAGGTTGTTGGAGGTATTGGTCAAAGAAAGCAAGCTAATGAATTCCCAAAGCATATATTTAAAAGGTATTGCTTACCCTTTTGTCTTTAAAGTGTGCCAGACTCCAGCAGACACGAAGGGAAACAAGTTTTATTCAAGCAAGACCAATATTGTTATAACAGCACTGAACTCCATTCTTGAGGGGAACATTCCACCACAGCATGCAGCTTACCATAGAGAAAATGTGTCCTTCAGTTAGGGAGACTTCCCTGGGCTGCATCTAACGAGAAGATTTCTGAGAGGTTGAGCAATTCTTCATAGAGGCAATGGAACAGAGTCATTCTGGAGGCTCTCTACAGTAGCTGAACTCTTCAAACCTGCAGAACAGCAATGATCTGTCAGACTTAAGACTGCTGAAGGTTTTGTTCGTTCTGCCCTCAGTCCAGCTCCCTGTGAGCCAGATTTGTCTCTGCATTTCAGTCTACTCTCTGACCAGGATGCCCACATATGTTAAAGATGCTTTGAGGGGACTTCAGGTCTGTACTTGAGCTTTCTGCAGAAAGTACTGGCATTCCACTGGAGTCTGGAAAATTGTCCTTCAAATTGCCAAAGGTTTTCCAGCTCTTCTCACATTATTTCTGTCTCAATTGCACTTAAGGAAACACTGCATTGAATATTTATTGGGAACACTTTCCTTCATTTCTCGCTGCTTTTTTGTCTCACAACTTTTAAGAAAACAAAGGCTTCAGTTCAAAAATGTATTTATAAAACAAAAGCATGTAGAGAGAGAACAGCCTTAATAAATACACCAGCAGGATCTACCACCCAGACAACACAGGCGATGGCCATACTTTTCCTACTTCCCAGAACATTGCAAACTACTGTCTCAGCAACACATGTAAGAGCAGGCTCTACTTGTTCTAACACAAGGGGAACCTCAAAAGGCCAATGTAGCTAGGGCTGAGCTCCCTACTGTTGGTCATTAGGCACAGACACAAATACCAAATTCCTTCTTCCCCTTCCTCTGAGCCATAACTAAGTCCTCAGCTTGAATTTCAAACCACAGGTCCTGCAACTTCCAGTAAACACTGAATATTTAAACATATGCTATTTAAAAAATGATATAGTAAAGAAATGCTGTTTCTTAAAGTTGGCTTGAGAATTATAAACAAGGCTGTAGGAGAGACAGCTGCCTGTATCTCCTAGTTGTTGGTACAAGTAAAAATACTGGGTTTTTTGCCCTGTAAAAACACTGGGCAACTGATGTTGACCAGTCATTGTTTGAAAGCCCTTTGCACAAACGCCTAAGTCTGTAAATGCAGGAAAATGCTCTCTAGTCTTTTGTAGTCTCCATTCCTGTATTCCAGCATTTCCAGGAACCTCATCAAGGGTTGAGGTGAGTTGATAGCTGTGGTCACAACCCAAGATTATTAACCCCAGCCAAGCATTAATCCGCAGAAAGTACCCTCCTCTGATGTTCTTATTGCTGATATAAGCTGAAAATTAAATAAGCCATGTGTAGTAGGTGAAAGGATTTATTTTTCCATGAGTGCTGTGTTTCCTTTATATAAAGTTTCAAGAGAGTTAATGCCTTTACTGTACCTTAGCCAATCAGGCTGAATGTCTAATGTCTACTGCTTTAATAATATAACATATCCTGCTCTCTCCATTGCAGATTACATATATAAATCATATCCAGAATCCTGCTTAATGTGAATTGCTTAGAATTGAAAACATAAGGCTTTTTTCAGTCTTTTTTTCTGAATGCAAATCATTGCACAACCACAGAAACATGCTGGGACTTTGTGTGAGAAGTCTAGTGCTGAAGAATAAAAGATGAGGAATGTCATGAGTCTGAAAATGGAAAATAATTAATGTGATAAGGAAAAATTTTTCAGAGTATCATCTCACAGATGTTCAACATCATGGAAGTGTATAAAAATACTTATTTACAAAGCCTAATTTTTCATTTCAAACACTGTTGATAGAAAAGGTAGTTCCCTTTCATTAGATGCTGTCTGTGTTAAGGAGCTGATTTGATTATCCCTATGTACACCCTACTTGAGACAGTTTTTTTCATATTGCTCATTCCTAGTATAAGCCCCAAGGAGAGGTTGACTATTCTGATAATAACCATTTGGCTGCCTCAGTATTTTAAAAGAACAAAATTATGGCATAGCCAAATGAGTTCCAGAAGGCAATAAATGTGCTGGCTTTATATCACCAGTAAAAACTCACATATTTGCAGAGAAAGGTAGTTTTTAAAAAGAAGACAGAATGGACAAGGCAAATACCAGATACCAGACCTCAGGAGGGCAGCCTGCAACCTTTTCAGGGACTACTTGGAAGAACTCCATGGGTGATGATCCTGGAAAAAGAGAGGAGCCCAGAAGAACTAGTGATGCTCCAGTATCACCATCACCTCCTTTAACTCATGAACCGCCCATTCTGACTTGGTAAAAATCAAACATGGAAAGGTGGTGGTTGGTTAAAGGTTGGATTCAATTTTAGAGGTGTTTTCCAACCTTTCTGATTCTATGAAAGATAGAAGAGGTGTAAGCAGAGTCAGTTGACCCAATGCAGAGGCTGGATAAGGAATGTAGAGACTGTGCCTGAGCATGAAGGACAGAGATAGGAAGGGAAAAGCCCACCAGGAGCTGAGCCTAGCAAGGGACTTAAAGGGCATTAAGGAGGCTTCTATATTAGCAGCCAAAAGAAGACTAGGGGAAATATGGGTCTTCTGCTGAATTGGTCATGGAAAAGGGTGAGGTACTTAATGCCTCCATCGCTTTGGTCTTTACTGGTAAAATCTGCATAGAGTAATCCGAGGCCTCTGCAACCAGAGAGGAAACATGCAGCCACCAACATTTACCTTCAATGGAGGAATATCAGGTTAGGGGGACATTTAAGCAAATTGGACATACAAAAGTCCGAGGGAGGACCTGATGGAATACACCTACAAGTGCTGAGTGAGGGAAACTGACAATGTGAGACCTCTCTCAATTATCTTTGAAAGATCCCTGTGCTCGGAGGAAGTTCCTGAGGACTGGAAGAAAGCAAATGTCACATCTATCTCCAAAGGGAGGATTCAGAGAACTATAGTCCAGTCAACCTCATTTCAGTCCCTGCGAAGGTGATGGAGAAAAAAGCCGTGGAAGCCATTTGCAAACATCTGAAGGAAAAGAAGGTGTTTGGAAGTTGTCAGTGTGGATTTACAAAAGGGAAATGATGCAAACATCTGAAGGAAAAGAAGGTGTTTGGGAGTTGTCAGTGTGGATTTACAAAAGGGAAATCATGCTTGATGAACCTGATAGCCTTCTGGAATTAAAAAAATGAGGTTTGTCTTGGTAGACAAGGGAAGAGCAGTCATTGCTCTGTATCTTGATTTTAGCAAGATTTTTGACACTGTCAAAATGAGTGAATAGAGGCAGATTCAAAACTGACTGAACTGCCAAGCTTCAAGTGTTGCCATCAGCAGCATGAAGTACAGCTGTTGGTCTGTCAATAACGGTGTACCCAGGGGTCAATACTGGGGCCAATACTGTTGAATTGTGAAATGTGGAAAGGCATTTAGAAAGTGACAGCAAATGTTCCAAATATGATGGCCTGTAAGACTAAATGAATGACTGCTGTACTTACAAGGCTCTGTCTTTCTGTAAATCAGTAGTCAAATACTGTATTGAATTCTGATCATCATATTTCAGAAAGTATTGATACAGGTAGCAAAAATGTGATATAATAATAATGATAATAGTGAGACAGAAAAGGGTTATAATAACAGCCATAACACCTAGCCCTCTGGATTCCATTGGCCATATTAGCACTTAGCTGTCTAATGCTTTTCAGTGATTGTCAAAGCACTTTCAAAGGAGATCCATATCACTACCCCAGATGTACATGGAAAAGGAATTACAAGATGTGTTGCATGTAGTGTCACCCAAAAAATCAGTTGCAGAGATGGAATTAGAAACAGATTTGTTGACTACCAGAAGAGAATGGTTAACCATTCAGTCATTGTTTCTTGGGATAAAAACAAAATAAAAGAGGATGTTCAGGTGCAGGATCCTCTGTCTGTAGCAAAATAACATCCAGTAAAATTGAAACATGTCAAATTCAAAGTGAACTGAAATATTTACTTGATACCTGATGTATTTAGCCTTCAAAACTAACTCCAGTTAGATATTGATGATGCCAAGAGCTCAGCAGAATTCAAAATATGAGTGTGGAAAATATTTGTATCCATTGTAGTAAAGGTTGTAACTGTTCCTTTAAAGGATATGCACTTTCCACATGTCAGCACTTAAGTCAGTTTGTAACAGATACAGGCAGGTATTTCCCCAGCACTTAACTATTGTTTAAGGCAGTTTTCACAGAGAGAAAGATTATTGTCAAGGTCAGAACAGCACAATGAGACTCACAATTGATCATTGTAGTGTGTCACTGCCTACCTGGCATCAAATGAGGTGAAAGCAATAATTAAAAGTCACTGCATGAGCTATGTGATATAACAGTTTTTAGTCATTCTGAACTAGGTAAGGTAATGCCTAATCTGATCTAATAATGTTTTATAAATACAAACAAGTATACATGAAACACAGAAAACTGACAGAGATGCATTTTATTTTGTCTGCACTTCTTTGGGTTTGTTGAAGTACCTAATGACAGCTATATAAATATTTTACTAGGCAGTCAGTTAAACAATGGCTGCTATACATTCCTCTCACAGTGACACAATTTATTAAACAAGCAAGGTGAGTGGGTTTTTTGAGCTCTACTGCAATAGGAAATGAGTCACATTCTAAGTGTAACCTGCCCTAGGTGACCCTGCCTTGGCAGGGAAGTTGGACTAGATGATTTCCAAAGGTCCCTTCCAACCCTATTCTGAGTGATTCTCTATAAGTGAAGTGCAAAGATGTTTGTTCCTATTGTTCCTTGATGGGAAGGTATAGCCATTTCTTTGATGTTATCAGGAAGCTCTACCAATCTGGTCTGCACACAGGCTAGGAAACCTTCTCAAGATACCCATGCTGGTTGTTGGGCTTGGTGAGCAGAGCCAAGGTTTTAAAACACAGACATCCCATAAACTTGGTCCATGCTTCCAACTCACCTATTTCAGAGAGAAATATGAGAAACTCTGTGTGGCTGTCTGCATATCTAACCCTTCTTCCACACTGGAGCATGTGGCCTTTGTATTGCAGCTTTATGCTGTATTTGTCTCATGGACACTTACAGGTCCCAGTATTCCTGCACTCTTTACTAAAAGAAACCATCTTTGCCTTAGGAAATCAGTGCTCTGTATTTTTTCTCTGCTTATTTTTTTTTATAATGCTTGTAAATATAAGAATGGTTTTTAATAATTTCTTTTTTTTCTATAATTCCAGAGAAAGAATGATCTCTATAGTCTTTCTTCCAATGTTTCCTTCGAAGTTAAGAGCATGCCATATAAAGTGCAACCAGCAAAGCTCCCCGCAGGAAGCATAGCAGTAAGTAACTGAAAATTATATCTTTGTGTGAAGCACATGTATTTGGTTATTCTAATCACAGCTGTGAAAGTTTTTATAGATGAAAATATTGAGATTAGTCTTTCCTGTGTTTCTAGTGTAAATTCCTGAAATAATACCTAAAGGAAATACCTTTATTGCTTCCTGTGAAAGGTGATGATATAGGATACTGATTACATTTTTAAATAATTTCTTGCTGCACTAGTGTGCTGACTGCTTTATTGCAATCAGGATGGATTTTTCACCCAGAAGAAAACAAGAGAACTGTGAAAACAAGTATCTAGTTACTTTGTTTGGGGTAAAATAAGTCTGCAAGAAATTTTTATGCAAAATTCGAAATCACGTTTCTGTCAGGTTTAGAGAACTCACTCTTCTCCCAGTCAGCAGTTCTCTCACACAAGCATATGGATTATCTACAGCACCTTCTCTCATCTGTATTAAGCTTCTCTGATACCTGGTTTTCAGAAAGGTTTGCATACCTCTCTAGGGTTTCCACCTCAGAGCACATCAAGTGCAAGATATGAATTTACCTGGTCAACCCAAAAGACATGGTAGATAGGTGTTAAAGTACTTGCCTTATTTGCAGACTGAGATTGGTATCACCCTGGATTACTATATAAAAAATTAACCTTGGAGGCTTAAGTTTGATTTAATTGTTTGCTGGTGACAAAGCACTGGGTTTTGGAAGCACTTTAAAGGAATTTGCTTCTTATGGTATCTAATACCATGGTTAAGATTCACTCTATTTTGTCATTACTAGTAGAAATAAGTAAAATATGAGTGCAAAAATTGAATCTAGTATGCTTAATCTGAAATGTTCAGGCTTATTGTTCTCCTCTTTATAATTTATCGGTTACAGTCCTTCTTTTAAAAGGTAAACTCCATTCAAACTTGTCCAAGTTAAATCATGATGAAAATACATCATATAGGTCTGCTGAGATGTAGTAGTAGACTATTTTCTTATATGGAAAAGCAACAGAATAAAACACTTTATACCTTACTTTGAGTATATTTTAGAGGATAGAAGCTATAAAGTTGTGTTTTGGACATGCACAGATTGCATGGTTGATTGATACTTGCTCTGGGAAGACTCTAGGTAAAATCTGATCCTGTATGCACAGTAACTCCAACCTCCATCATCAGGAGAACCATGATTTCAACAGAGAGATTTGGTGCTTAGTGCAGTATTCATCCAGAAAGGTTCAAAGGCTCCAAGCTGACAGATATACTCAGGCTTTTTTGATTTTCTTGCAGCATGTGTTCCATACCAGAAACACATGTTGTGCAGAATTCTGTTGGTAGTGGTGCCTTCATCTGCACTGAAGTGTTTTATCCCAGGTGATAGCCTGCTGTTCTCAACAAGTGTCAGATGATCTACCAAATGATCAGATAAGCATTTTATTCTCTTACTCCAGCAACTATAATGCTTGTTATTTGCTGCAGATGATTTACAGCAAAATGCCTGTAATGGCAACTGTAAAATGTTGAAAAATGATAGCGCTTTTATGTCGTTTCATATCTGGACATGGCAGTGGATGCTTGCCAGCTCTACAGTTTGATGTGTTATACGCACCGGTTCTTTGATGTTCCACTTGCAAGAAGAAATATTTGCTTGAAGTTGGGCAAAGCTCAATATTTTTGCTCCTTCTGAAAAAGATCACCAGTTGTGTTTTAAAATTCCCAAAGATTTATTTGGAAGTTTATGGTTTTCTTTTAGACAATGAAAGGGGGGAAGAGGAATAAAGATTTTAATATTTTTAAATTAATTGTCAAAAGTATATATCTAATAATCAGCTAACACTTTAAAGTCTATATAGAGAAGATAATATAGTTAAAAGAACAGATCATATGTCCATTATTTAACTCATACAGTACTGTGTTCCAGTTATGCAAGTTGATATTTATGTTTAGTTTTAATGGCATGAATAATCCCATACACATCAGTAACCTACAGAGTCATGTAGTCATAGGTATAGCACTGAGGTCTTTATTTCCATCATCATGGAATGTTGGTCTTTATCTTGAACAGAGAGAGAGGGTCATGATAGAAAGGTGTGGGAAAGGTTAGATAAACATAAGAAAACCGTAATCTTTTGTAGTAAAACATGAGAGTGAAAATGCATCAAACAGAAAATTGGCATGAAATTTAGTGGAGCTTAAACCAGAATCCACTGACATCAATAACAGTATTTCTCTTAATGTTGATATGCTTGGAATTGCAGCTATATATTATGCAACTGATTGGATTTCCTGCTAATGGCT
This sequence comes from Margarornis squamiger, assembly GCA_035222235.1. Taxonomy (NCBI): domain Eukaryota; kingdom Metazoa; phylum Chordata; class Aves; order Passeriformes; family Furnariidae; genus Margarornis; species Margarornis squamiger. The sequence continues at coordinate 20,594,977 of JAWWTY010000077.1, forward strand.
GTATCATTCAAGGGAAAATTGTCATTTTTTTTCTTAGAAGTATTATTATGGTAAATGATACTGTCTTACTTGATGAATTTCATGCACAACTTGAAAGTAGTTTTTATTACAAGAAGTACAGAGTTAGGGTTAGGGTTAGCAATTTGTTCTATTTGTTCTATTTTAATACATAATTCTTGAGCCAGTTTTGGAGTTTAATAAAATATAATTGCTTTTCTTAAATGTTTGACAGGATCTTCAGGGTGGATGCCTTTAGTCTAAATTGTTTGATCAGTGTCCTACAGTGAGTAAAAGTGGTTTCAGACTAAGGCTTATAACTCTTTTTTTAGCTATTATGTGGTGATAGTACTTCCATTTTAGATGTGCTTATATTCCTTATGAAATATATTTGCATAAACATTTGTAAAGTGTAAATATAAGTGTCAATATTAACTGTGACTCCAAGCTCAAGGTAGTTTTTACATTCTATTTTGATAATTTTTTCAGAGCATATAAGAACGTCATGCTGCGAAGGTTGGATGGGGACATGTAGGAGTACAAAAGAATTCCTGTTTCTCAGCTTCTGTAAACAAAATTGCTAAAGACTAGAGGAAGGTCATTGTGGGCAGCAAAAGTAGTAGCATTACAATGATAATCAATTTAGCTACTGTTTCTTAAAGTAGCAGAATACATTATGGAGAAGTTATTTTTAGATTTTAAAGTGTGTCTTTTAAAGGACCAGAGAGAAAAAAAATAGTTTTGTGAGAATCCCACTAGCATGCACTGAGTTCTGACTGTAGATGCTGGATGTTTCCACCAGTGAAACCTAATTCCCATATATCCACAAGAAACTGCCAGTGAACCAGCAGCTTACCACATAAGCTCTTCTCTGCCTCATTCTGCCTTCCAGAGGTATCAACCACGATTTTGAGGACACACTGAGTTGCACCAAAATTAGGAGCAGAATTCAAACTGTACAAAAAACAGTGGCAAGAAACTTAATAGTTATTTTATCTATGTACTTAACCGTGGCACATTAAAAAAGAAAGGGAAAATAAAAGCTCCTTATAGATACACTTTCATGTGCAAGTGACTTCCATGGAACCACAACAGGGGTTCTGAAGTTAAGGTTATCAGAGAGCATCTGTGCTAAGACCAGCATGGATTTTATTTCTAATAGCAAACAAAGGCTCTGTCCATAACTCTTGCATTGGCTTCACCCTCATCTCAGTGCCTGAGCCAGATGGCATTCTTTGGCACCCTTTGCATACAAAAAGGTGTGAGATGTTCAGCAGTATGAAAGGCCAAAGGTCAGATGGCTCCTCTCAAGTCTGTGAGCTGTGCTTTTCATTCTCCTGACAGAGAAGGAAGCACTGTTTTCAGTGTTCAGCATAAGAAAGTCTTGACCTGAACAGAGAGGAAAGCCAACATGCATCTGAAGTACAGTGCCAGTATGTAACGCTTGTGTAAAAATTCCACTTCTTCACATTGGCCACCTTAGATGAAAACAGATAAATCTCCCCCCAAAAAAATTCCCTGGCTCTGACCCTGCAGTACTAAACCTACCACATGAAATCCAAGCTGAATAATGCAAACTTGTCTTTAATCAAAATCATATGCAATACTGTTGTGGACAGCATGGGGTGGAGGAGGGACAGTCTTCTGTGGAAATGGTGAAACAAGGCAGGCAAAACTGAAGGGATGCTTTGTTTTTCTCTTCCCCTCCAGCTTCTGCCTCCACTCTGTGTGTGTTCAAGAGTTGTCCTGTCAAACTGTTCACCAGAAATTGCATTAGTAGCCTTGCAAGTCTTTGTATAGAGTATAAAGGGGGCATCCTAGGGGCTGCATATTCTACTGGTATATAGGCAGGAGTGAGACTGATGTCTACAAATAATCCCCTGCTCAAGAAATAAATCTCAGGCACTTAGCACAACCCTTCCCTTTCTTTCAAAACCTAAGACAAAGAAGGAATCATGGAAAAAGGGTATGGGTGCGACAGGATGGTTTCAAGATTTTAGCGGGCAAGTATTTCATTAGCATTGGCCCCACGCAGGCTAAAAGAGAAGAGAGATGTGGCAGCTTTGCAGCATCATTCTGCTTGATACAAGATGGACCTAATTTTTGCTGTCTGTTTGGCTCATTGCTGATAATCTAGGGGTTATAAACATGATGCTCTGCACTTCTATAAGATTACAGTTTTTTTGTTTATGTTTCAACATTTGTCAGGCTCCAGCTGAGCTACTGAAATTACACTGCAAATTGCACTAGACTGTAAAGGCAGAACAAGGAGGAAGGGAGAAAGGGTTCAGGACTCAGGCAGCACAAGCAAGGCTGAGTGCTGCTACACCGCTTATATATACACCACTTGGTTAGCATCCTCAGGAAGATTCACGTGTTCTTACCTGGTTCCATACTGACAAGTGCTCTATAGGTATCACAGAAAGAGCTTGCTTGCCTTATTGTTTTCATAGCCTGAGAGGAAAGAAAGCAACACACAAATACAGCAAACATCTAGGAAGTGGCACATAAAAGAAGAGTGGCAACATAGGTACTTGTAGCTGCATACACTACTATCAGCTTTATCCAAAACCTAATGAAATCCACCAACCTTAGTGAAATAGACTGTTTCCATTGATTTCGGTAGGATCTCAACCAGGCTTTGAAGTTTAGATTGACTCTACCTAATTTTGAACAGCGAACTGGTGCACATTAATCAAGAGTCCAGTTGCTCTGCTCCTGAGCAGCTATCAGTAAGTAGTCCTGTGAAATATTCAAACACCAGACAACAGCTTACTTCACCCCTGTCTGAGAGCACCTGTGGAGATAAGTAGTTGCTCTGGACTGGATGCCCAAGGAGTCAGATGTGGTGCAGTTAAACACTATCTGAAGAAATCTGTAAAAAAAAATCCTTCCACTCCAATAATTTCCATATTCAGGATGAAAATTTCAGCAGACTTGTCAGAGTCTTTTTGTTCTGGTTTGCTGGTGTTCTACAGTCCCTGCCAAGGCAGCAATGCTGACTCCATTTCCTGTTCCATTTATCTCAGTTACATTATGCCACCTAGGAATTTGGCTGAAGCTATCAGTACCAGAAATGCAAAATAAGGTCTTTGAATGTAAGTGGGTCTTCCCTCAGCAGAGGGATCCTGCTGTAAAATGGAGTCATCATTTTGTCAGACTTGAGAGGACAGAAAGCACTGCTGAGGTTTGCTTTTTGCTGTTGTTTTACAAATATTTGTTAAGATGGGTTTGGTAAGTCGTCTGTGGCTTTACTGCTCCAGCTTCACAGCTCAGGCAAGTAATAGTGTTAAGAACAGAAACTGTGGTGAAGCTCAAACCTTCAATAATTAAGATAGGTAATCTCTATGTTGACAGTGTCAGGTCATTTCCAAACAATAATTAAAATTTGTATCTTCCTGCATGTAGTACCTCAGAGTTTGCCAACAGAGGAGGTGCACAGCGTGGGTGAGGTGTGGTTTTTTAATCAGTCAGTTTTTGCTGTCTTGTAGCCCATTCATTTTCATAAGCTCTTTCCAACATTTGTGTTGTATGTGGTCAGGTCTTCAAGGCTTCCTTCATGAATGAAGTCATGAGGATTTCCAAGCAGTAGAAGAGAGATGCTTTCCTCCTCAGATAGCTGAGCTCATTACTTTATACAGGCTTCATGCAGCTCATTATAACTGCATCCCTTCCTTTTTCCCTGGGCATTTAACCTTTTACTTGCATTCATCTTTTTCCTTGACCGCCTTTTCTCCAGAAGGAATCTCTGCAAACAGTTCAGATGACCTTTTTCTCATTTTCTCTGCCCTTGTGTTTTAATGACAGTCTGAGAAACAAATAGAACCATTCAGAAACATTTTATCCTTACTAATGAGCACCACTCTTGCTGAATCTAATGATACAGAAAGCCTGTGAAGTTCTGCAGTGGTGAAGCAGTGACCCAAAGAGGAGGGTGGGGAAAGGAATGGTGTTCCTGCAGTGGCATAGTTGATCACTTGATCACACCTGGAGGATATCTGTTGGGACACATGGGGTGAAATAATTTTTTCTTCATTTAATTAGCTAATATATTTATTCTTTATATATGCTATCTTTTTGAAATATTTTATAGTAATTTGTATTTACAGCTGCTCCAGAGATGTTATGAGCTGAATGTGTTTGTTACACCAATGATGGTATGGCCAGCACTGCAAACACTTCATCCTCAGGGTACAGGCCAATGTTCAAGTGCTGACACCAGAAGGACTGGGCAGTGTCTTGGAATTTTCTCTGTAACCCTCAGTGTAAGCTTTGGTAGACGACAAGTGGTATCCTACATATGAAGTTGTCCCTAATTTCTGTTTCCCATAACCTTGAGGGAGACTACAAAGAAATATGTGCATCAGTAACGCTCAACAGACTGCCATCTTTGTAAGCACTGTGTGAGAGGATGGAGCAGTTGGCTGCACAGTGGAAAGGACTATTCCAAAGTGCTTTCAAATGAAGTGTGGCAGTAGCTGGGAGACAGATCCACTGGTACCTGCAGAATGAAAAGTCTAGAAAGAAATGCTGATGACAAGGAAAAGTGGGAGAGGAAAGGGCTGGATGTCGCAGAAAGGCTGAAATTTGCCATCTTCAGGGAGAGGAGTGAGTGGCACAGGAATGGAAACGGGTTTGAACTAAATTAGAGAGTTGTGTTCAGTTTGCAAACTTAAGCTGCTGTTTCATGAATGAACAAATTAGAAATTAATGTTTTGTCACATTTTGGATGCATTAACCTGTACGTTAATAGCAAAATAACAATAGCAAAAAAAAGAAAAGTTTGAAAGGAAGAGAACTTGCAGCGAGTGCACCAAGAAACTTATTAAGAATAGATTTCCTAGCTGTACCTTGAGCACCAAAGAGGAAGATCATTTGAGAGGTTGTGTAATCAGTTGCTTTGCAAACTGATTTCTTCATGTCATAAAGAAAATAACTTCCATCTGCCACTACTTTTCCTGTTTAAGAGCAAGTAGGAGTAGACAAGAGAGGTCCAACAGAAAACCTCAAAGAATAACTTCCTGGGCTAACAACAAAGAGGGAAATTTGAGAAGATAAATTAAGATTGAAAGGACATAATTGTGACCAAAGAGCTAAGGAAAGCTCAAACTCACTCCTTCCCACTCAGGAGAAGCAGGATCAGAGCAAATATTCAATGAGATTGACAAGGATCCTTCTAAGCGGAGTCTGAGAGCGTAAAATAAATTTGGTAAAAGGTATGGCAGGGAGAGTGAGGAGGAGAGCATGGATGGCCCCAGAAGAGAAGTACAGAAGGGTTATTATTACTCTTTGTCCCCGTGAAGGTCTAAAGAGAGTATTTTGTGAAGTCAGTTAAAACCTTTGATAACTCATGTTAACACCTGCTGCTTTCCAAAGCCGCACACGATGGGAGAGTACATTTCATGTTTATTTCCCATTTAGGTAATAGTCTGTATGCTTGGCTTCTTTTAAGGAACATAATACAATACTGTGCTTAAGGCTTTATCACAAGGACAATACATGCTTGAGTTTCATTTTTGGACTGCTTAGCTGAAATGCAAATCACTGGAAAAGACGTATACTGGTTATGTCAGCAGAAATTAAAATAAGGAAAATGTAGTTGGTATCTTCTGTGGTTTGAATTAAAAGTTTGGGCTGAAGTCAACCATTGTTTCAGAGTAATTCAGTGTAATTCAGTTATTCTGGCCTAGGCTGTACCAGTGTGCATGGGAGTAGAACTCTGAATATTCTTGAAGCATCTGCACAGTATTTTTTATTACTTTATATTAAGGAAAATGGTTTGTGTGTCTGATATGACAGGAATTTTATGTATGTGTGAATTCCATTTCTAAAAGTTATCATGAACAAGTGGGAAAGAACTTACAGTAAGTGAAGCCAACAAGGGAGAATTTCAAGGAATGTGTATTTCTAATCTGCAGAATGCTGTTGAAGTGAATGCTTCTAACCTCTGTATTCTATTGTCAGATTTGCTTTACTTGCTTCGTTTTTGTTCATTTAAAGTATTCTTTTCATTTCAGATCAGAACATCTGTCATTTGGTCCACCCCAAATGTCTCCTTTGAAATCCCTTTATGGGTTATAATACTAGCCATACTTCTTGGACTACTAGTACTAGCTCTGCTGACCTTAGCTTTATGGAAGGTATGTTGCATTATTACTGTTACTGTTGCCTTAAAAAAAAACCCTGGAAGATACTAGAAGGTAAGAAAAAGAAAGGCTGGAATTTTATGATCTTCAACAGTTTGGAGCAAAAGGAACAATACACGTGTCTTTTTTGTTTGGCATTTCTGACATGCTAATGTCACTGACCTTTATGCAGGGAACTTTTTTTCAGAGTCCTCCTTTATTATTTAAGTCTGGTTATAAATGGGCATACAGAGTTTGGCTCTGTTTCCCAAGACCTATGATCCTCTTTTTCAGGATGTTTAGGTTCATAAAGAAGTTACTCTAACTTTGTTTTCTCTGAATAATTCAGGAATTTCCAGTTTTTGTCTGCATGAAACAACACTCCCAGCTCTAAGGATTAATTTTTAGAAGATTTCGTTTTCTATTAGTGTATCATATCTTCTGTTTTTAAAGTTTTCTGTTTCTGTGTTGGTTGTTACAATCCCTTCACAAGTTTTAAGACAAGTTATTGGAAACTGCTATATTACAGGGAGCCAGTGTAGCTTTTGGCCATCCTCTTAAGTTCACATTAAAAATAAGATTGAAATAATTCCTTAAGTTAGGATATGGCTCATCTGTCTTTAGCAGCCTGAAGGTTATGGTTAGGTGTGCAGCCTATGCTAACTTCCCAAATTCACCCAGTCAGGTAACAGCAGCAAAAGGCTATGTCTGAAACATGCAAGGATGAGAGGAATTACTCTTTGGTGCTACCTTACTTTGGGTTTTGTGAATGTTCAACCTGTTGACTAAAAGGGGAACTTTCGAGCAGTTAAAGTTAGGTGAGAGGAATCTCATCTTTAATGATCTTTAGTCTGGGTCACAACACTGTCCTGTGCATGTTTCCCAACACATATTCCACCTCTGTTATTATTACTGCTTGTCAATATAAATATCTTTTCTGAATGAGCATCTTGCTGAACTGAAATTAGCAGTTTTCTCATTAGCATCAATCCAAATCAGCATTCAGAGCAACTTTATATCTCCTGCAAAGACATCTTTCATATAATTGGAATTTTTAAAGCTTACTTTGGAGCTCAGTGCATTTCACATAAAGCTAATTTTTCATAGGGAATGATTTGTATAGAAATACAATATATTCACAGCCTGTCTGCCTGCCATAGATTGTGTCTGAGCTTCCAGGCTGAGAATCAAACTGCAGCTGAATCTTCCTGTGGTTGTCTTACCATGACACCTTTGTTTCTGTTGTTTTCTGCAGTGTGGCTTCTTTGACAGAGCTCGACCTCCTCAAGATGACATGGCTGACAGGCAACAGCTGACAAATAACAAGACTACTGATGCATAAAGGAAGAGAGTGACAGTTCCAGTCAGAATCTTGCCTGAGACTAGAAACACAATGAGGATTAAATGAAGGATTCCTTCCACCAGTCTTTCTTTGTACCTGCAAGTGACATGGTGTTGTATTCTGATCTATGCAGTGTTCTGAGAACATGTCACATGATGGCCATCCTTGCCAAAGAAAGCAGCTTTGTCACGGCCTTACAAACATATTCACCACTGAACAGAATGTTTATCCCATATTACAGTCAGTCTACGTTTCAGCAGATGCTTTTGAACATGTGTGGTATACTGAGATGGTTCCAGAACAAGCCCAGATCTCTCAAGGAGAGAATGCCTTCATTGCTGTATTGTCTAGGAGATGGACCAGGACAAACCTTCTGAATGCTACTGTATCATGCAGAATACCTTTGAAACCTCCCTAAGAATAAGAACTTTTATGAAATTATGGCTCAGGGAGACACGCAATATACTAGTACTGTGGAAGTACTTCTGAAAAACAAAGGTAGTCTATAAAGAACTTCATAGATGGGGCACAACTATTTATTTTTCCACCTTTTTGGAATAAGTATCTGTTATAATCAACATAGATTTTGAAAGAAGAAAGTAAAAAGATAGATATCATGTCCTTAATTTGCATGTAAATAGAAAAGGAAACCATTGTACACACAGAGCACAACTTTCTTAGCTACAAGGTGTTTTGCAAAGCAGAAGATTTATGCAATGCTTTATGAGATGAGACATATCATAAACAAGTACATGTTGTATCTCTTTCAGCCCAGAGCTGGCAGTATCCCACCCTGATAACTAAATCCATGCACAGCATAGAGCTGGGGATGAGTTACCCTGTCCTTGCCTTGCTGTACAGCTGACACAGGATGCAATCATTTCGGAAACACTTCTAAATTATCACAGCCACAGTGGTGATATTGTGAAGTCTTAGGGGGTTTGGGGCTGGTGTAAAGTTTCTTTTCCATTGCTGTGTTACTTTGTTGAAATTGCCTCTTAAAATGGCTACTTGCCATTGTATCTTCTGTTTAATTTGGGTAGTAGATCTTAACACTAAAGAAATCTTTGCCTTGTTTTTATTTTACAGTCTCCAAGCTGGCAGCATCTTTCAAGTGTTGATTTCAGCAAAGTTTAGGGCTGAATATAATTATTTCTTAAGCAAAGTCTGTAAGGGAAGGTAGGCAGGATTTGAATTCATGCAGAAAAATAGGATGCCAGCCAGCCAAGCCTGAACGAAAAGAAGGAAAGATATTTTGAGGTAAAGAGTAAAAATGATACACTTAGGTTTGATTCTTTTTTCTGGGTTAAGGCTTCTGAAGAAGAAATATTTCATTATTTTTGTTCTGTCAGCAAATGGTCTTTGTCTCGATAGGGTCTCTAAGCTGTGGTCTGTGCAAATTTGTACCTGCTTGAGTCTTCCAGTGCTGCCTGTGAGTGTAACATTAGCTATATTGTGTAAACTTCAGGAGGAATTGTTCATTTTCTGAAGCACACACCACACTTGCTTTCTCCTGAGCTCCTCTTCTTTCCCATCTGTCTCAGCTTCTCAATTGGCAAATGGCCGCATCCATTCTGCCACTGTTGGCTCCTTCTAGACAACCGCTCTTCTGCTTCCTAATACTTCAGGACAGGCGTAGCCATGAGACATTGTCACTCCTGTCAGTCTGACATGAGATTTTACAGTTTTACCATTTCTTGCACACAGACTGACCTGTGAAATCCAAGCAGGAGCTGTGTTATGTCTTCATGTCTAAGGCAAATTTGCAAGAAGACCTTTATGGAGTCTTTAGCTTAGCAGATGCAGTGTACCCATGAGATTTAATGAGAAGAGGAGACATAGGCCTCCAAAAATGGAGATGAAGCATCTGTGTGCTTCACACAAGCAAGCACCGCCATTTTCTAAGGCTAGGGAGACCTGACCCCTTCCCAGTCCCCCAGAAAACCATTAACACATTTCTTCCCCCAAACGGGTTTCAGCTGACCCCTTGTAGGTTAGAGAGATCAGCTGACAAATACCACCACAAAGCAAAGCCTGTCCCATATTTGCACACCTCTGTATCCCATACATTCCAGGCAAAATCATCCTTCCACGAAAGACAGTGAGCTTCTAGCTTTTGTAAATAATTTAATTGTTGTGTGTAGCAGCTTCTGAAATAAGATCAGGCAGCTCATTGCAGTCACATCATCTGCACAACTCTTACTCTGATGAAATAGCACCACAAGGAGATACTGAACATAGGACTTTTGTATGTGCAATACTTTATATTACTTATATACCTGAAGCATGTTTACACTGGCATTTGTGGTTGTTTTTTAAACTTTTGAATATACTGATAATGATTACAATAAAGAAAAAAAATAGGAAAAAATGAAAACAAATACAGCTCTGTTCAGTGTTTGTTGCAATGTGTTTTCAATCCTGCATTGCTCCAAGGATGGGACTAGGTGACCTAATAAGTTCTTTGCAGTTGTAACATCTAGAGTTCACTTTTGAGCAATTACTCTCCATTTTAATAATGGGCAAAACATGTTCAGATACTAAATTTAAACAATAAAGAACCTCAGTGACTGTTGGGCCTGGCTGGAATCCATTGGCTGCAGCTGTGTAATGTCACTGGAAACCAAATTAGAGGCACATGATCTGACAAACAGTTACTTTGAGCAATACTTTGTTTTATATTTCTACATCCTTGTAGATTAAACTTCCCCCATGGAAATGTCTGGAGTAGTGTGCTGTCAAGGACTGTAGTCTTTATTCCCAGCATTTGTGAATAGCTTTGGCTGCAAATTGCAAACAGCTTTGTGAAGATTTCTGGGTTTCACTGCTTGCCAAGACTGTTTATTCCCTAGGGAGATTGCATCCTGGATGTGGACACTAGCAGGCAGTTGACATAATCTTTCCCCCCAGTATATTAGTAATGTGCTGCATGATAACCTCTGCCACATCCCTACATGACTGAACTTTTGTTTCTGTGACGTCAGCCTTGTAATGGGTTACTAAATGCAGCTTTCTGTACAAGTAATTCAGCCTTAGCTTCCCCAGGCATGCGGTGAGCTGCTGATTGCTGAGAGCACCGGATTAGTCCAGAGAGCAGGAAAAGCAGAAGGTTACTTTTAAAATCAAAGTCTTTTAAAACTTCTTATGGCTATGACCACCACAGCAGTCTAGTAAACAGAGAGACATTCATCTTTTATTTCACATGCTTCTTGCTGAATTTGAGAAAGGCTGTTGGGTTATTTTATCCATGCAGCAGACTGTATGTAGTGTCAAGTGATGTTTTCTTTCATGAAAATTTCAGAATTTACATAACAGGGATCAGTACATTTGAACATGTTTTCACTTACGGGTTTAATCTTTAAAGGTATTTAGCAAATACAGTTTTCATTTTACCACAGGTTATTTTTTTTCTTGTCACTATTCTGTAACTCATTTACAGCTTTTTCTTTCTTCTCCTGACAGCTTTTACAGGTTTCCCACATTAGACAGCTCTTAAAAATGGCACTGATTCTCTCTACCTTTTAGCTTGGAATTTTTCATCTATTAGCAAGGAGGATCTTCTGGTAAGCACGGCATACATTAACTAAAAAGCCTTTTGGGAACCAGCAAAACACCGACAGGTACTCAGGGGAAGGGAAGCCCCAACCAGCCATGGCCTGTGGTATTCTGCTACATTGCAGCAAGGTGGGTTTTTTTAGCGAAATACCATCTGACACACTGCCTTTAGGAATTGTTTATGAGTGATTATTTTATTTATGATTGCTGGCAAAGATCCATATTACAATGTAGTGTAATGGTAGTGCCTCTTGACAATAAAAAGTCTTGAATTCTGCTCGTGCAGGCGCCGTGATGTGACGCAGCAGGAATGCTTTTAATATTGAAGGACTGTACTTGTTTTGCCTGCATGTTGTATTTGAGAGGCAGATGCTACCCTACTGTACACAGTGTTTTTTAGAAAAGAAGAATGGAAATAATTGTTCAACTCACTTTTCAGATGGTTTGATTTGTTTTCAACATGTAACTCTACTTAGCCGATTCACCACATTTCATTTGGTTTTGTATTGTTCTTTGTTTCAGTAAGGGTTTGTAAAGCAGACTTCAGGAACTCTTTCCAAAACTGACTGCATCAGACAGTATTGCTTTTCCAGAAGCACCTCAGGATAACAGCAGCAGAGCAGGGTTCTGGGTGCTTTGTGAAGTGATCAGTGCATTGCAGGAGCTAGCTTACTTTTCAGCAGTTTATCCAAATTCATATTCAGAATCATATCAACATCAACCTTTAGTGCTTCATTTCTCCTGTCAAGGAGAGCCAGGGTGTGTCTTCATTTATAATCTCTGTCAAAACCAAAGACCAAGCAATTCTCACAGCAAAGTTGTGGAGGGGAGGGCACATTCTAAACTTGCACAAGACAAATAAATAGCAACCAAACGATGTGTATGGTGAAAGCACAAACAGCATCTCTCTTCTGATGTTCTCCTGGTCATGAGGGTTAACATTTTCCCAGCAGTCTGCCCATTTATTGCATTAGACCAGCAGCACCAGAAAATAATCTCTGAGGTTGCAAAAAGTTTCCATGAATTTCATATCCTTTGTAGAAATTTTATGTTTTGAAGTCTATATGAGTTCTTGGCTCTTCAAGTAGCCATACTGATTTTGTTGTTGTTATTTAAAATTTTAATGGCAGTTGGGAAAAGTTAGGTCAGTGTAGTAAGACCTGAAAAAAAAAAACAAAAAAACATTTAAACTAACTGTGAAGTCTCACAGGAGACCCAGGTTTAGATATGGGCTAATCTTTTTCCCTTGAAGGCACAGAAGAGGCATCAGGAGATAGCTCAGATGTCTGCTGAGACTTCTGAGAGTTTTATGGCTTTGTTGTAACTACTCCTGTGCCAACTAACATGACAACCAGAAGATTTTATTTTTAAAGGTCCAACAGTCTGTCATCCCCTCTTATGTGTCCTGTATATGAGAACGTGAAAAGCATGAGTAAATGGCACCATTAAACTAGGGGTAGGATGAAACATTCACAATTTGACCCAGTGTGCCAGGAAGAAACTTTCCTGTGGAGAAGGACAAAGGCTAAATTTTCTCAGCGTCTAAAATTAGGAAAGATTTGTTTTTCTTAAGGAGAACATGACACCACAGAAACCTTGCCATTCAAGCACCGTGGGTACAAGCATAAACACAAAGTGTCTGGGTACAGGGGACTTAATATCCAGCAGTTACAAAGGCTGCGGGATAGTACATTAACTATAAATGGCTTAGAGAGAAAGAGTAGGAGGCTCTAGAGGAGAAATCAAACCTTTAAACACATAGGTGCTATCACAGAGATCAGGAGCAGCAAGAAGGTTGATTAGTAACAAGGGTGGAGTGGAAATAAGGCCCAGATACAGGAGATGGGAAGCTTTGACCCCAGAAGATAATGAGACTAATGGTCTGCTGCAGTGATATTTTATTTTATTTTTTTTCACAATGGCCAACTGATTCATTGCTCATGCAAAGTTTGAAGAAGACCATTTCCCTAGTAATTAGATAACGAAAGGGGAAAATATCTGCAGCTGTGACAAGACTATTAGAGTTAACTGTGAATCTCTCTCATTCTTAAATGAAGGGCTGTATTCATTGACTTTGAGAGAAGAAAGGAGGTGATAAAGACATGACACTTGAATTTGTTCCAGCTTTTGCCTTCATTGCTGTTTCAGAGTGACTTCACTATTTGCTGAGGCTCTGTGACATCTTTCACTGTAGCAGTACAGAATGTGCTATCCAAAGGTAATAGAAAGACATTTCTTTCAAGCCAGTAAAAAACTAAATCTTTCATGGAAACTTTCTGTCCATGACTGGCTTTCCCAGCAGATCCAGGGAGTAAAGTGGTGGTTAAGTGGGATTTTTTTATTTATCAAGTGTTGGTACATACACTAAGAAGCTTCTCTATACATGTAGGAAGCGTCAGTTTGGATCACGGAGAATCAATGCCACCTCCTCTGCATCTGCTTCTTGTTTAAAATTCTGAGGGTATCTCCTGTCTCATGAATATGTCTGCAACTCTTCAGTAGTTCCCATATGATTGGTGAGAATCTATTCTACTTGATTTTGAGGCTAAAGGGTGTTTAGTCTCCACCCCACTTTTCTAATGCCCGTATATACACAAGAAGTCAGTCCTATGGTATCTATTACAGATTATTTCACTAAGCAACCAGCCAAGTCTTTGTTCTGTAATTTAAGTAGAACAAAGTAAGCCTGAACTTGACCCTCCAGCCATTTTAAGCAAACAACATCTGTGTGAAGCCATTAGGTTTCCAATACATTGACTCACTGCAATGTCTTTAAGAGCAAATCTTCTTGCCTAACATGTTGTGGACTCCTCAGTGTTATCACTACAGTTGGGATGTTGTGTCAGGCATATACTGATCTTGTGTAGATCATGTTGAGCTGATTTTATTATCTCAAAAATGCTTTATCTGGAGAGTGGGAAGGAAATGCAGGAAAAAATGTGAGTTGTCTTTTGCAAGGATGATCAGAAAGAGATGGTGAACTTTTAACTACCATCCCCTCAATAAGCCCCTCAAAGGGACCTCCTGAGCAGGTCTGCAGGAGAAGGGGAGGTGGCAGTGAGGGGTGTGAACACCATCAAGGAAGCCAGGTAAGATGTGGATTGTCTCCAGCATACAGCATTGCCCCAGACCTGGCTTGAAGAGGGGCTTCCTCAGCTGCCATAGGACTGAGGGGCTCTGTGCTTGTCCTCCCTTTTTCCTCCCTGCACTCTCTTCCTTTGGCCATGTCCCCTCGCTCCCTCCTGCAGGCTGGTGGCTTGCCTACCCCTCTGGCTGCCTCACAGCTCCTCCATGTACTTACAGCCATAAATCCACCCCAGTCTTCCCACACCACAGTGGCAGCAGCTTCGCAGCTCTATCTCCCCACTTCTGACTTCACCAGCTGCTTTCCAGCCTTGTGATGGGCACCACAAATCTCCCAAAGACTGGTCTCACCCCATGGCTACCCTCTCCCTCCTCCGCAGGGAGGCTTGGGCTGAGCCCAGTCCAGTCAGAGAGGATACAGCAACCACGTACTTCTCACAGGGCTGCAGAATGGATACATGAAGAGCAGCTTGTAATCACCATTTCATCACAGGTACCCAAGCACACATCAGGGATGGCATCCCCAAATCACTCATATCCTGCTGTTTCACACACGTGTATGCCTTCTCAAAGATAGACCATCTCTCTGGTCTGCTCTCCTTGCTCCATATAATGTCTCTTCCCCCATTTTTCTTTCTGGACTGATCCCCCATATCCCAGAACAGTGCCCCAGGCCATTCCTTGCAGACCACCTCTCAAAACAACCTCTCCCAGTGACCTTTTCCTAGTTGAGGTCTGCCTGTTCCTCTTGGCTGCTAAGGCAGGCCCAATCCCAAAGCTGCCCATGTAATATGTGCCTTGGATCTTTATAACATCTTCCTCATCACCAGCCCAGGTGCTTCAGCTTATTGCCAGTGTACACTGGGGACATGGGAGGGAAGGGATGGTCTTGGGTGCTGGGCTGAACTTGGGTAGTTGGATTGTCCACAAACTTCATGTAATTTTAGGCAAAGCACTTCATCCCTTGCTTCCGTATCTGCAGCAGGGCCACCAAAGAACAGTGCTAGATACACCTTGCAAATAATAAATTCCTCAGGTGGAAACCAGGAATCTCCTATTTCTCTTAAGGCTGAAGCAAATTTAACATGCCATATCAGTACTGAGTAACAGCATCCATGGACCAGCTGCTGCAAGTTCAAGTGCCTGTACTGGAGAAGCATGTGACTGCTTGCTTTCTTTCCCCACAGACCCATGAAACCATACAGGGTTATTTTTCAGCTGCTTAAGCTTGTTCTACTGGAGGCACCAGTTATAACTGGTCAAATAAAGTAAAACTAAATTGCCGAGGAAAGTAGTATAGGGTACTGTGATTTGAGCTATTTATTCATCTCAGGCCTCCAGAAAAAGTGTGCTTATCCATTATCATCAATCCAATACATATAAAGCTACTAAAATACCATACAAATAATAGTTTTCCAAGCTGCTGTGTAGAACAATTCAGGTGGGAAGAACTATTAATATTAAATACTTCTCTTTTCAACTTTGGATCCATGAACACTGAAAGGATCAAGCTTGCGTTTCTTTTGAACATAGAATTATCTAGGAATTACATGTCATATCTAGAACTTCTTACAAATTACTCTGGAGCTTTTCAGCAACAAGTTAGAAATGTAGAGCCTTGCCTTTGCTTTACTGCACTGCCTTTTTTGTTTCCGTAACTAAGGGATGCACGGCACAGAATGGGAATACGGACACAAAAGCAACCATGAATCAGATCATCGAAGAGGCTTTGGAGGAACAAAAATGCATGTCCCTGAGCAACAGCCAAGCTGGTGTGTTGACTTAAATAAGGAGTAGTTAAAGATGAAGTGACTGGGGCATGGAGTCCCCACATGCCTTCTGAGAAACTGGACCTGCCTGAAGTTGAGCAGTCAGAAACTATAACATTTGAAAATTTTGACCTAGTCACGGCCTTTTTTTAAACCCAGTAGGATCACTTCATGTCGGCATCCAAAGCTGCCATGAAACCACCATGAGTAGAAGAGGATGGCAGTGGAGCCTGTATGTTAATGCAGTTCCTTGTTTTGCCTGGCTTGTGTCACAGATGTAAAGATGATGTGTAAAGCTTTTGTGAAAACTGTCTTTTCTTCTCCACATACTCCAATTATGTCTACAGCTTAAAAAACTGATAGAAGAATCAACCTCTTAATTTGCCCTCTGAGTCCTGAATTTTTGCTACACTAGATAACAGGCACCAGCAGACAAACACCTCAACTGCTCGTGCTCTAAGGAGGAATGAAGTATTTTTCTGCACAGTCTACTGTCTTAACTGTTTCATCCAACTGATAAGTGCTTCCATTGGGACCTGTGGGAGAAGTGCAGGATTGGGGTATTGGCATGCTTGTACTATGTGCTAAGCACAGAGCAAATCTGTGGCACAGAAAGCCTGCACTTCAAATATAAAATATGGAGCAGCAGATGAATGTAATAAAATAGAACCATACGGAAACAATGATACAATTATGAACAGCATAATAAGCAATGGTCATAGCATGCCAGAGCCATAAGCAGACTTCCTATTCTGGATTCCTAAATTGGGCATTGTAATACCTAAATAGAAGTCCTCTGGCCCATCGAGGCAATCCAGGGCATCTCTCCTACTTACTCCAATGCCTTATACAGCTAGTGAAAATGACAGCTGTGGGTTTACTCTTCAGCAACTCCCTTGAGCTCATCCAGCAACATTTGAGTCTGGTGCCAAGGAGGAAAAACGGCACGTACCAACTTGGGTTTTCTTCCCTGCACTGCTGAGGGCTGAGGCACTGAGTGCTGTCCCAAGGTTGCTTTCCAGAAGAGCACTGGTGTGCAAGGTAGGGTAGGCAAGCAGCCAGAGGCTGTGCCCAGCTTATCTCAGCCCTGTGTTGCCTGCTATGCTCTTGGCTGTGCTGCTGTTCACAGCAGCCCACGGAGCAATGGGACCACAGAGCTGCAGATAGAGGGAGTGGGGTACTCTGGCTGCAGTCAGCCAAATGGAGTGATATTCTGGGACTGGAAAGTTGTGGTCTGTACCCATAGTAGTGAGCAGTTTGCATCTTGTCTATTACAAAATGCACAAGCAGGCCCAAAGCATGGACTTTCAGGCACCCCAGGTTGGTCCCCTCTCCTTGGGTGCCAGAAGGATGCTTACTCTCCTGTGGTTCCTGGGTGACCAGCATCCTTTTCTGCACCAAAGGCACTAATACCATGAGAGGGATGAAGCATATGTCTCTTTCCAGACATGTCCACCACACAGTTATGCTCTTCTAAAAAAGAAATGCTTGTTCAGATCCTGACAGGCTGAATAAATTCCTTGATTCACTTGCTCTGCTTTGCGGTTGAATAGAGAAGCCGAGAGACTGTTGTACATGCAGTGTCCCTTTCTCTCTTGGTCCTTTCTTGAGCCTGTCAGTATTTGGCATCATCTAAACAGGCTCAGTGGTTTTGGGGCTCCCACAGACTTCACGTTATTCTGCACCAGTTGCAAAATCTCTGGCAATGAAGTTCCTGTGCTGATACACTTCTGAGCCTGTGTAGAAAAGCCTGAGCATCTACAGGCAGCAGCAGTAGCTCTTAAGGCTGGATACGTCCATGGGCTGGCTGCCCCAACTAGTATGTGGTCCAATATAGTCTGTTGAACGAAGGCTCCTAATTATCTCTTAAATCAGCCTTAGGTTTGTTAACAATTAATGTAAATATGGTCCCTTGTCAATAAATGAACTTGAAGCAACCTGGAATTCCAACTATGTTGTTTGAGATCCCCAATGAATGTCTTGGAAAGTTTACAGCTTTGCCATGTTCTGTTAATCATTTAAGCATTTAATTTGTCAGATGCTCAGAGATTCACTGTTTTTGTGTTTAATTTCCTGAATATACCAGGCAAAAGTTTTCAAATTTGACCACCCAAAACAAGCACCTGGGTTTTTTTTATATCAATGCCTTGCTCTGCCATACTCTGAACACTCATCTTTGAAAACCAGCCGCTCTAGATACCTACATATGGCTGTAGGAACCTAAGTTTTGGCAGCCAAATTCATGTTTGTGATACTTTCACATGTTTTTAATAAGAATCTAAACATAAACCAGACCAAAAAACAGAGAAGTGGGGGGAAGGAAAAAAAAACAACAATGCTCTGTAGGATATCTATGTGTTGACATAAAATATGGAATAATCCCTGCCTACTGCATCTGTGTGTGCAGAGTTTTCTTTCAAATGTGAATTATTGAATCAGTAGTTCAGAGTGTCCTTGGAACAGAACTACTGTATCTCACACATACCAAAACAGCAGGCTCCACACTGAGATGTTTTGCAGTGGAATTCAGGTGTCCACCATGCCTCAGCAGAAGGTGTTCACTTCCTCCCATGTCCTTACTTATTTTTCTGGCACTTCTCAAAAAGGAATTTTGGTGTCACTGATGAGTAAAGATTTTCATGTTTTCTATGTTTCATGTTCTTATGCTATTGTCTTAGCTGACCTCTGCAGCTCTGGGCATCAGGCCCACTCTGCAAACTGACAGTCTCAGGAGGGTTTCTGGCTAAAGAAAAAGTTAATGGTATGATGCCACATTTTGCAGCATCGAGAAGATAGCCAGGATTGCTGGCACCAGAAATTACTTAGTTTAGTTTTAAATTTACAATTTGCTTATGGGGTTTGTTTTTAAACTTACAAATATGCTAGGCCCTCTGGCTTACCTGCAACCTCAGGAAAAGCCAACTATCTGCCCGAAGGTCCCTTGACAAGCTGTGCTTTATGCTTGTTCAGTGAAAACAAACACACATTTTTTATTTCATTGTTGGGGCAGACAGCACAACAACACATCAGCAGAGTCAATACAATGGGGTGGTGAAACACTATATGAATATTTTGAGACTGCTTCTGTGATTTCTCCATCCACTAGACTAAAGTCCAAAAAACCCGAAGTTCTTCAAGGGACTACACTTTCTTCTTGCAACTTGTCTCTCTGCTCAGCTGGTTGTCTGGTGAACAGCACAGCTCTGAGTGTGCTTGGGCAGGTCCATCCACAGTTCCTCTGGGAGCAGAGCAGAGGCTGGGGATTTCAGTCAAAAAACAGCACACTTCAACCAGCACTTCAGCTTTTACCATGAGGCTGTTACTCACCAAAAAAGCCAAAATAGCACCTGACTGTGGTCCCCTCACTCCTGGCCTTAGCTGTAGTGTCAGATAGGGCTCCCAAGCTGGGGAACTAAAGGTGTTTTACTCTTTTATCATGCCTAGGCAGAGGTTTAGCTGCAGTAACCCTCCAGACATGAAAAGCAGGAAGTGTTCTTCTTCACACAAAGACTGAAACCGCATATGACTGTGAACAAAACTTGAACTGAAATGCAGAATTATCAACATAGTCTCACCAGAAGAATATTTAAGAAGTGTGAAAATGGAGTGCTTTCACTGTGTGCCTTCTTTCTGCTCCAGAGAGAAGCTACAGAGAAGCATGGGAGCTGTGGAGCTGCCATAGTCTTGTACATACATGTTTGCTGTGATAGAAACTCCCCAGGCAGGATGTGTCCAGAACCATCAGATTTCAGTCTCTCACAGATTTGCAGCAGGAGCTACAGAGGCCACAGGGTTCCTTGCTCAAGCCATAAATTTAGGCAAAGATTTCCCTTCCTGTGTTTGCACCAGCACATGCATACTACTCTCCCATACAATGTTAGGCAAGAAAATGAATTTCATGTAGACAGAAGCACTTCCATGGCTTTGTGTGTGTGACTCAGCTCACTGGCTGTAGTCAGATATTCTATAAAGCCTTCTTCATTCTTTACATTCAGTACTTCTCAGTTTGGTTTACAGCCACCAAAAATCTTTTCCATGTTTTTCTTCCTTACAAGGAAAATAAACTTGTAAAGAGGGAGAAGTGAAGGGTTACATCTGGAGAGAGTTATGGCTGTGGCTCAAAGGAACAACTGGAATGTCTGTAATGCGGAAGTTTCTTCCACAAAGCCATTTATTTCCTCTTCTTGGGAAGTACAGATAGAGGCTGCTGCTGTTCACAGAGAATAGCCCCAGTGCAAATTGCAGTGAGGGACACCAACAGCGTCCCTGCTGAGAGCACGGGTGGTGATTTATATCCACGCTACCCACTCAGCCTAAGGACCGTCTCAGCATCAGAAATTCTGCCTGTCTTGAAACTAATTACAAGAAGCCACAGCCATAATAGTAGCAACATATTTTATAATTGGATGATTCTGATGCTTTTTGGTACATATTTCTGCATGGGGGCTGTTTGGCAGAGGAAAAGACCCTTTGCATAGACGGTGACTGAGATCAGCAGCAACGAGTCCACCACAGCCTCACAGCTTCATTCACCTGTTGAAGGTATTATGTTGGAGGGCGACATCTTCCACCTTCAAGATCGACTCTGAATTTTGAGAAACATGTGGAATGAAGAGACAGGAAAGGAAAATGCTTTTCTTTGGTGTAAATTATTAATGGGCAAATACGCATACAGAGGATCCAGCCTGCACCTCTTGCATGTCTAGGATTTTCTTCTGACTACAGTTCTCAAGGGTTGGGGTTACCTCTTTTCTTTCATGCAGTGAATGGTAGGCAGTTCAAAACCATCCCCTTCCCGTGCTAATATAGTTTGTCATTAATTTTTTTTTAAACAAAAACTTGATTTCTGATTTTGAAATTCAAGTTTTATCTGCATCTGTTTTTATTTTTAAAACAAGTTTTAAAAAGGAGGAACTTGCCCAGATACTTAACCTCTTAAAAACAATCCCATTTCTCAAAAGAAGGGTCAATGTTTGAAATCATTAATATTTATTTAAACAAAAGTTACAAAGCTATTTTAAATTAATGTGGTATCTGTAAAACTATTATCTCTTAATTTTTTTACATACAGTTTATAAGGTTGTTAGTTCATAAACAAATTAATTTTAGAATAATGACAGTCAGAGAAGAGAAAAAAACAAACTGTGAGGCAGTAACATCTACAGTGATGGGTTGTTTTTTTTTTTCCATTCGTAAGGCACAGAGTATTTGTAATATACAATATCCTGCATACTGTTCTTGTTTCGCTTTTCCCACAAGCATACCAGACTCAGGATAAAGTTCTGTGAGAAGTATTGAACTCTACTTGTTTTTAAAAATGCCATTCAGTGGAGATCAAAAACTATCATTCCCCACTGTGGATCTTCCTTTTTTTGCCTGAGATATTCTAGCTTCTCTTTGCAGTCACTTTTTCTTTCCTTTCTAAAGTGTCTAATACAGAACAAAACTACGCCAAAGTGAAAGTATTGATTAAAAAAAGAATTTGCTATTCACATGAATGTTTAGTATATTTTTGGAAATAATTGTGAGCAGAACAGCTACCAGTGTTTCCAACGAGCAACATCTGCAGTGCATCTAGCAACTGGCTTTTCAAACACTTCCATGTGTGCTTGACTTGTTCCTGCACCATCTCCAGCAAGTATTCCTGGTAGTTATATTTGTCACCAGAATGGATGTGGAGGAGAAATTATGTCGGAAAATGATGAAAAACACTGTGGAAAAACTTGCATAGAGATACAGAGGTGTCCTTGCTCACTCTTGGAACAAATCCAGTGGTCCCTATTGAAAGCATGGGGCTGACAGTCCATCGTGATGAATCTAAAGACTATACCATGCCTCAGATTTTGTGATTCTTCATGCTTGAGTGCTCATTTGCATCTCCTGAGCATACAATTATGCAGAAATTAATTACACACTATGTTAAATTCATCTGAGAGATATTGTGATTTGCCAACTGTTTAGCTGTCCTCACTATTGAAAATTCGTGTCTCAATTGCAGTCCAAATTTGTTTAACTTAAGCACACAGCAGTTGCTTCATCTTCTTATACTTTGCCTTTGAATGGGGATTTTGCTGTCAATGTTATATCAGTATTTTATGTATGTTAATATTACAGTAATGCTTGTGTTTCCTATGGAATTATTGACAACAAACTTTAAATAACATGGAAGCAGAACTGGATACCTCTAGAAACACACCTGCTCAGTGACGACACTTCAGTGCCAGTGTTCTACTGCTTCTACATTACAATTTATCACATATTGTCTATTTAGTTGCTAATCCGCTCAGTGTGAGCCATGCTGATCCTGACTGAATCTACTTTGCAGTCAGAGAACCCTACAAAATCAAATGTTCTCAAGAAGCCTGCCTTTCATCAGTGCTGCAACTTTTATCAAATACATTTATAGTGTCATTTTTAAGATATAGATAGAAAAGATTTCCCATCAATACTTCTTGACTGGCAAAAAAAAAAAAAAATCTGTTACCTCCACTGCACTATTAATACACTAATGTGAAGCCAGAGCCTTTAGGCATACAGAATACAGGTTACTCAGGATACTACAGGATTTACTCCAGATGGAAATATTTCATGTCAACCTTTTGAGGGACTACTTTAACCCTAACAGTTAATGCAGAATTTTTTCTTGACTTACTGAGGTGACATCCAGCAAGAAAGGGACACACTATTAAATTTTAGCCACACTTAGAAAATACGTACCACTGACAGTGACAGTTTTAGCCAGTCCCAATGATAAAGATAACCCTGTTTCCTGGTCTGTCAGGAGATTGGTTCCCTTAACCAAATCAGTCATCTCTGGCCCCTGAGTTTGTAGATTTCTCTTCTGCTTTAAAAAAATGTGTTTAGATGGGAAATGCATTGGTCTGAAACCAGTGCTGAGTGCGTTCTGAGGAACATAATTCAGGGAGGTGGTGTGGTGTGTAGAGAGAGCAAGAAAAGCATGAGAGATCTGTGCCACAAAAAGTTAATTCTGGACTTGTAAGTCAATTGTAAAAGAGAATTCCTGTCTGGAGGCACTGATTTTAATGGTAATACTCATCTATAAAAGACTCAGGAGCACTGAAGACCAATTTGCATCCCTTTGCCATCACAAAGTCAGAGCTGGTACCAAAACCTCCCTACTCTCCACGTGGAGAGTTATGGGGGTAGGAAGAAAGAGGGTGATTGTGTTTCTGTGGATATCTTGACTCTGGTGTGGGAAAGCAGCAGCTGTGAGCTCTTCAGTCTTCTCAAAGCCTTTCACAGCTTTCTTAATGAACAAGAAAAGGGAAATTGGAAGCTGGAAGTTGATAAGCATGGTAGCTTGCTCCATTTCTGGCTTCCTCACATTAGAAATACACAAAATGTAGTGGGAGATAGGATGCCTCTGTATGACATCTCTGTTGTAAGTGTGTTAAGTGTTATAACTATTTGTACAGATATACTGAAACTTAAAACTAGTACAATCATACTTAAAGTTTGGCCTTTACTCCTAAAATGAAAAGCAGCCATGGAATCACCATGACAAGAATAAAATAAACCTTCCATGCAGCATAGGTTTAAGGAGGAAAGGAGAAGGATTTTATATATAACTACGCATTAGGATCCTAATCTGGCAGGGTTTTTGTTGGCTTTTCTTTGGGAAATATTTCTTATCAAGATGGTTATTTGGGATCTTTTTTGTCTTTTCTGTGTTTTAGAGGTTTTTTTCTTAAAGAAAACATTTTAAAATTAAAGATATACTAACCATTTTTATTCTTTACGTTTACAGACTCAGAAGTGCCCTAGGTTCTGTGCTCCTCAACACAGACTGCCAGGCAGCTGGGGGGTGGAAATGCTTCTTTATAAATTTAAGCTCATGTTTCTTCCTTTCTTTACTCCCTTGTCCAGTCACCCAGATTAATTTCAGATTGAGAACATAATTTAGAGCCTTTATTCCTTTCCCTCAGGCCAGAGGACATCTATTTTTTTAAAAGGAAAATCTTCATAAATAATACTTTGCTTAAATAAATGTGCTGCTGAAGCTGAATTGTTTCAAGCCATTTCCACCCAGGCAGCCTGTGAATGAACAGCCTCATGGACAGCACTGGGACATGAAGCCAGGACAGCAGTTGAGATGTTTAACTGTAGTGGGATGGTTTTCTCAGGAGTGACACATAAACTCAACCACTTGCTTGCACATCCACGGCAGTCTTACTAATCCTTGCTAACATCCTGACGCAGACTAGCCTGTGTGCTGATGTGCCATGGCCAGGCACAGCAGAGGACACCCCCAGTACCTGGGCTGGCTCCACCGTGCACGTGCTGTGAGTGCTGCCCTTGCCCCTCCACTTCCACCAGCAAACACCACACCGATATAAATGACGAATGTGTTGAGGGGAATGAGATTAGATAAGGAATAAGAAAGAGAGAGGAGGCAAAAGAGAAACACACTCCTGCTGGCATGTCATCACTGGAACATCTGCCTTATGTCTGGGTGCGCTAATGATCTCCTCTCTGAAACCCCACTGTAAGACAATTAGGGCTGATAAATCACAAGGGGTTTGGGGTTGGGGTTTTTTTTTGTTGTTGTTGTTTTAAGATCCCAGATGCTATGGTGAAAAAAAGAAGGCAAAAAGAAAAGAATGGACACTTTATCTCACCTAAAATCTGCTGAGTGCTGACACAAAAAACATAACTTTAGAAAGATAGCAGAGTGCCATAAAACACAAAAAGGGGAGGGTTTTTTCACTTTTGTCTGGATTCCAACTCATACACAAGACATTCTTCATGACTCTCTCCTTTTTTTTTTTTTTCCAGGGAAAATAAAATAATAATAAAAAAAAGGAGCCTCGTTTTCCTAGTCTTTAAGAGTTGTGTGTATATATATGTTCTTGACTGATGAACTTTTATGCACACATGAGCCTATTTATCCAATAAAAAGACATTTAAAAAAATCAAACCATAAATTAAAGAATGATTTCATTGCAAAGGTTAGGATAAAGCCAGGATTGTTTGGTAATGTTTATTCTTTCCCTCTCTAGGACATACTCATTTCAAGACAGTGTATATCAGGGGCTTTTCCAGTTCTGTTTGTACACGCTGCCTCCCACACCCTCACACAGTGGCAGGAAGTAGAGTACATACTGTTTATAAAGCTAAAGCTGGACAAACTATCTGCAACAGATAGTCTGATTAGCCTGCACCTCCACCTTGCTCACAAATTCTCTGATAGTTCATCCTGGTGTTTCAAATTAGTTTGCTACTGGGATTTGTCCAAGCAAGGGACAGACTGGAGGAACTGATGTCAACTGCACCACTGGGGAGCTGTAGCAGCTTTTCAGAGGAGCTGACTGAGAGGTTTACAAACACTGAGCAGCAAGTCAATGCACCACAAAAAAGCCACTAACATTAATGGAAGCTCAGTTTTCTCAGGAGTAGTAAATATTGCCTAGAGTCATCATCTGGAGTTTGTTAGTAGAGAACTTCTCTCTCCAGAGGGTTCTGGAAAAACAGCTTCCAGATCATCAAGGTGTGTTGTTTAAACCAAAATAGGGACAGGCTCCTGCAGGAAAATGACACTACAGGTCTGTTGTCCTTCAGTGGTCAACCACTTCCTCTATTTCCTTCATTAAAAAGGCATGCCTGGTACTCAATTATGTGATGCTGATGCTGATGATGCTAGCAGAACTAGAAAAAATTGTGGAGGATGGTATCAGTAACCACAGGTGCCATTATCACTAATAACACACAACACTGCTGATGTCAACTGATGCCCTACATATGCTTTCACTGTGCAAGACATGTTGGTGCTAGCATTGACCTTACACCACCAGGAGCATGGCTTTCGGAGTACATAGTCCAAGAGGGGCACGGTTTGTTTTGCATGCTTCTATACCTCAGGGAATTTCAATCCGGGAGCTGTACCTTCTGTTGGGCCATTGAAGGGCTATTGAAAGTCTCTGACCCAGTCTGTCTATCTGTAACAGTAGATTTCCCCTCTAAATGGAGGGAGACCATGTTTCATGAGATGGAATCACCCTTTGCTCTAGCTGGTGCTAATGCAGATGAGAGAGAACAAGCATTTGCTTTACTATTGATGAGTCCACACATGTGCAGAGCTGGACATGAATTTTAATACGACTGTTTTCTATTGTACTGAAACACCTTGGTGCTGCTTGCATGAAAATAAAAGAAATAGTTGGCTAAGGGTCCTTCTGGCCATTTGCCCTCCCTGATGGGGGATTTTAAAATTCTTCTTGTGCCAGTTCTGGGAGTTGGTATGACAGAGTTTTCCAGCAGTCATGCCTGTTATGCTACACTGCAGCTGCTTACCTTTTCTAATAGTCAGAATATGACTGCAAATAATAAAAAAAAAATACAGGCAAGCATATACAGGAAAAATACAGGAAAAAATAAGTGTTTAGGAAGGAAGTGACTGGTGGACAGACTGTTAAAAAAGTACCTTGACATCATCTCCACAGTTGTAGTCATTCTTGTTTATCTGGGAAGGAGAACTCAGAAAGCAACTACCTTGCATGTGTCCAAAACCAAGGACTTAGAAAACTGCCAGACATGTCTTATACTCTGTAATTCTGTGATTGGTGACGAGAGATTTGTCTCTAATGCAATGCTTCTTTCAGCTTGTGTGTTCTCAGAGACAGAAGGATGGGGATGAGGGACACCTGACCAGATTGGCAAGACCCAGCTGGATTCCCACATACATCTGTACAGTACCAGACAGTACTCGGTTACTTCTTTTGCAAGAATCAAATCCAAGGTATTAGTATCCAGTGCAAAAATCCTATCCAACTCATCTAAATGCAGACAATAGAGGGGGCACCACTGGAAATAAGGTTTTATCATCTCAGTACCCTTTTATTTAATTCAATAGTGCATGGCATTCCTGTGGCTGGCTGTTCCCTTAGCAATTATCTCCAACACTTCCATAGGTCTGGGTGCAAAGACAGGTATTTTCTCATTTATTTTCCCCACAGAGCTGGCACAGCTAGAACAGCCTGGTTCCAATCTACCTGGGCTTGTGCAAAGCATTTGACACTGTCTCATACAACATCCTTGTCCCTAAAATGGAGAGACACAGAATTGTTGGGTGGACCACTCAGTGGATAAGGAATTAGCTGGATAGTCACACTCAAAGAGTTGCACTCAAATAGTTGATTAATGTCTGGATGGAGACCAGTGATGAGTGGTGTTCTTCAGGTGTCCATATTGGGACCAGTATTATTTAACATTTTTGATGGAGACATGGCCAGTGACACTGAGTGCACCCTCAGCAAGTTTGTGGATGACATCGAGCTGAGTGGTGCAGTTGATAATCTGGATGGAAAAGATGCCATCAAAGCCTTGACAGGCTTTTGAGGTGGGCCTGTGCCGGCCTCATGGAGTTCAGTAGGGTCAGTTCAGGGCAATGCCAAGCATGGATACAGGGTGAGCAATGACTGGATTGAGAGTAGCCCTGCGGAGGAGAACTTAGGGGTATCAGTGGATGAAAAACTGATTATGGGCTGGCAGTGTATATACTCTTGCAGCCCAGAAAGCCAGTTGCACCCTGAGCTGCATCAATAGAAGCATGGCCAGCAGGCTGTGGGACCTGATTCTTCCCCTTACTGTGCTCTGAGTCCCCCAGCATAAGAAAGGCACGGACTTGCTGGAACAGGTCTAGAAGAGGCCCACAAAGATGATCAGGGAGCACCTCTGCTATGAAGACAGACTGAGAGAGTTGGGGTTGTTTAGTCTGGAGAAGAGAAAGCTCCAGGGAGACCTTATAGTGGCCTTCCAGAACTTAAAGGGGGCCCACAGAAACGATGGGCAGGGACTTCTCGTCAAGGAGTGCAGTGATGGGCTGAGGGGGTAATGGTTTTAAACTGAAAGAGGATGGATTTTGTTCCTGTACTAGGAAGAAATTCTTTACTGTGAGGGTGATGGGACACTGAAACAGGTTGCCAAGGGAAGTCGTGGTTGCCCCACCCCTGGAGGTGTTCAAGGCCAGGTGGGATGGGCCTTTGAGTAACCTAGTCTAGTGAAAGTTGCCCATGGCAAGGGGGTCGGAACTAGATGGCCTTTAAGGTTCCTTCCAATCCAAATCATTCTGTGACTCTGTAAAATGGTGTGCAGCAATTTGGCCTGGTGCAAGGCTACAGCAAACTACTGGAGCTTGACCCACAAATACAAACTGGGTGCAAGCCAGTATGTGCACAGTGGTGACTTCCGTGTGAAGTGACCGCAGGTCAGCCCAGGCAAATATTCTGGTTATTCTCAGCACAGTACAAAGCAGCTGGAAAAACACCAAAATAAGTCACTGCTCAGATACCACCACACTTAGTAAGAGAAGAAAAGCTGCACCGCTAATCATTGCCAGTATTTTAAAGATATGATTTGATGAAACTCAGAGCTGAATTTTAGCAACTTCATTATTCTAAAATTACAAGAGGTTGCAGAGAAGCAGACTCATTGCAGCTGGAGATGTCTGCCGAAGTTGACCATTAATGTGATATCCTAAATATCTGCTACTGAGACCCTGCTCTCTTCATGAGCAGTCCAGGAAGCATGCAACAGAGAAGACCTGCAGGGTCACCCAGTCCACCTCCTTCACAGTGTTTGTTGTTTTGTTCCTCCCTGGTTTCCCATGTCTTAATTTAAACTTGTCCTTATTTCCTTCCTCCCTATCAACCATATGAATCTCCTTTAAAATAACTGTTCTCCTCCTTGGTATCAGATCAGATAACAGAGTACATATTTCATGTCTTTCCCTTGTAGAACATGAAATTAATCTGTTTCCATCAAGAGCTCAATTGCAGTTAATCACCGTTGTCCTCACTCTTCTTTTTTTACTTGTTCTGTGCACTTTGTTTTTATCAGCTGTGGCAAATAGTCCATCTCCCCCTTACCCATTCACCTGTGAAATTTCACTTGCATTTAGTCACACAACCTTTTTATAATCATCTCTTTAATGATTTGGATCTGCAGCTGATTTTATTTTCCTGAGAATTAGCAGTGATTAACTTCTTGGGCCAAGATAATTCTGCTCTTCCTTGCTTGCAGGTTCCTTAGCTTGCTCTCTTTGTAATCTCCTTTCTTTCCTTGTTCCCACTGATGAAGATTTAGACTACTTGTAACATGTCCATTATTATTTCTTGTAATACTTTTATTTTTACTCCACAGCCCTGGTTGTCTTCTTGGCAAGGTTATTCTGACATTTACTGAAGATGTTGACCTCAGGATAACAACTGCTAGTTACAGCTAAAAACAAGCAACCAGTCACAATTAACTGGCCAGGTACTGACAGTTCTTTTCTTTGACCTCATCTGCTTAATTATGCTCATTTAAGATGTTACTGAAAAATATAGCAGTTTTTCAATAGATTTCTTTATACTGTAACACAAAAAAAGGTGAGATATAATACCATCATATAATGCCATTACTGATATCTTTGCCAGCACTAAGGGTTTTCAAGCTGCTGCCTCTCTTAATACTGCACCTTACTAGAATGCTTTAGTGGCTTTTGAATTATTATGAAGCTGGCCATCATTGCAGAGTTAGATTCCAATTAACTTCTTCCCCACCTTGCTTGAAAAAACAGTCCATGAGATTTTTTTCAGGGAGCAACACATCCTCCAGAGAACAAGCTTCCATCATATTCTGCGTCAAAGAACTTCCAGACCAAAAGCTGAAACAAAGCCTGTTGACTTTATCAAGACAAAGTGCTGTGACTTCACTCAAATGAAATGTTCTGACAAGGCCACTTCACTATTCCCAAAACTTGACTTTGGGGAATACTTGGTATACGGGGGAGTATGAATTCTAACTTTTCAATCCAACTGAGATGGAAGAAAATTTAGATGGTGAATATTTTTTCCCCCAAAAACAGAACTTGAGCATTTCAACCAGCTCACAGCAGATTCCCATTTACAGTGCGGATTTCCTGTCTGCTCTACAACCTTCTCTAGGAGTTTGAGGCTAACACTTTTTGTTCTCCTTCTCAGTAGGTCAAATGATTAAAACAGTATCTGATCCTTAGTAGCCAAAGGCTATAGTTTGAAAAAAATCATCATTTCCCTCTGCCCTTTATTTTTGTTTGCCCAAGGGAGTCTAAAAAAAGCAAATGTTTTCTACAGACATTTTTTTGGTTTTCAGAGACCACATGCACAGAGTTCCCCCCTCCTTGGAGCTGCAAGCCCTTTCCCCGTAGGTCTCTGTGCTATCTCGTGTATCCTTCCTCTTGTTTGTTGTGCACCTTCCAAAACAAACACAACTGCAGAACCACAGGATAGCTTCAGATTGCAAGGGATCAAAAACTACGTTGGCTTTAGGCTGGAGGCAACACTGCTGCACATGGGGATTTGAGTTAAACCTCTCTAAATAGCTGCTGTTTTTTCCTTTCCCCTCTAAATACTACAGCAATGTTCACAACAACACCTTCATGTTTTTCAATAAGCAGCAGACACTTGATTTCTTGTTTTGATGAATAAGAATGTTCCTGTGGCAATTTTTAGTGGCAAAACTTTATTCCATAAATGCACTATGAAAGAACATTCTAGAGGATGTGTGATGGTTATTGGTATGGGCAGGAGGGCAAAATCATGTTCTGTTGGGCTTTATTTGTGTTTCTCAGATGGGAGTGTGGGGAACTGGAATTCCAGTTCAGACTGTTTCTGTGTATATTAATATGCAGTTGTGCATTGCACAAGATGGCATAACCCCTATGTTGCATTGCCCAAGGACCCAGCAGGAAAGACAAAAATGGCTTCATATCATCTTAGCACTGTTGCTGAGTTCCTAAATAGCCTCTTCAAATCAAGTGAAGTACAAGTACCCCAGGAGAAGGACACTGCACATGAACTCTAGCAAATCATCAGCAAAACAGTCCATTTTAGAAGCTGAGCTTCAGTTAGTAAACTTTGAAGAATTGTTTCAAAGATGAATCAGGAAAATATGGAAATCCATACCATTTGCACAAACGTGAACCAGGATGCATAGGGTGATCCGCATGTTCTGCATGATAATGCATTTTCTTACCTTCCTGGAAATCAGAGAGACTTTGTGAAGAGGAGCGCAGGCAGACATGTGTTCGTTCTGCCTGTGCTCTGAGCTGGCAGGAGAGGAGCCAAGCTGTACAGGAACACTAGCATGGCACTGTGACACACCTAATGTACACACTCGCCTCCCAGCACCTGGTCTGTGCTACAGTCCCATGCTGTTCACTCTAAGGCCCCATGACTCCAGTAAAACATAAGGGATGGATACAGCTTCTTTGCAAGGTCATCAAATGCATGAGCATCACGCATTGCTGAGTTAATCACATGCCAATATTAAGTTAAAAATAGAAAAAAGGTCTTAATATTTTTAATTTATGGTATTCTTTTGATTCACCTGCTTTCATCTTGCCTCTCAAGGCTTAGTCGTACTCACTCCCCAGTCACTTGTACAGTCTTCCCATTAAAAGAGAGCAAATATAACATTGTGTCCCAATGTAAAATGTAAGTAGAAAAGTTTTCCTGGATGTAAGAAATTTCAGATTTCTTTCAAGGGACAGCTCTCACAATTCTTTATTTAATACTATGACTTTTGTGCAAGAGAGATAAAAATCAGGATTGAACCACTAGAACTTAGTATTTCTAAATGTTTTCTTTTATTCAGTATGTTCTTACTTGACAGTGTAATTCACGGCAGGTAGATAGTATGAATAAAAATATTTTATTTCACACAAAGGTAATCTCAGTTACAGAAAGTTTAAAGCTCTCCCCTTTAGGTGACACTGTCTTCCACTAAGGTTGGCACAGCCTTGGGCACGATGTGCCAATGAGTGCTTCCTCAGACTCAGCAGAACTGTCTAAAGATTAGAAAAAGCAACACATGACTTCATTTCTACCTGCTTATGATATTTCAAGATGTCTCAGAGAAAAAGAAAAAAAAAAGATGAAATGTGTCTGTATAATATTTAAATGTGATGTTTAAAATAGAAAGGCACGTAACAGCTTTGGCCACAAATCAGACTGCCAGCTGTAGCCAGCTGCCCAGAAATGGTGGGTCTCTCAGCTCACTCTCAGAGGTGAATATAATATCCAGAAAGTCAGAATTCTTTAACTCTGGACCAAATACCATTTGACCAGAATGGTAGCATGCACAACCCCAACCTCCATTTTATACTGTGGTTGCTTTAATCCGCTGTGGAAACAGGGCTGGAAAAGGAACAGGGCCTCTGTCAGGGGCTGTAAACAGCACTTTTGGGCCACTTCACTGTCTCAAGGATGTTTCAGATAGTGCTGTGTAATCACAGTCAAGCAGCAGAGTTGAGAGGAACTGGCATAATATTCAAGTATTTGTTTTCACTCTGAATAAGACACAGATGAAATATGCAGAATTAAAAAAAAAGTAAATAAAAATAATTAGAATAATATCTAAAGAGTGCACACAAAACAGAAGAAAACATTTTTTCTGTTTGCTTTCAGAGTAGAAATTAAAAATGCAAGAAGGTTGGAGTGAGATATAAAAATGCAGAGGGGAGAAAAAAAACCCACAGAAGTGCGTCCCTAACATAAGAAGGATATGGAACTGTTGGAGCAAGTCCAGAGGAGAGCCACGAAGTTGGTAAGAGGACTAGAGCACATTCCCTGCAAAGACAGGCTGAGAAAGCTGGGTCTGTTCAGGCTGAGGAAGAGAAGGTTGTGGAGACCTCATAAGAACCTTACGTGTGAAGGGGCCCTACTGGGAAGACAAAGAGGGACTCTTCATCGGGGACTGTAGTGACAGGATGTGGAGTAATGGGTACAAATTGAAAGAAGGGAAATTTTTGTTAGATATTAGGAAGAAATTTTTACTGTGATGAAACACTGGCACAGGTTGTCCAGGAAGGTTGTGGATGCCCCAGCCCTGGCAGTTTTCAAATCTGGGCTGGATGAGGCTCTGAGCAACCTGGTCTAGTGGGAGCTGTCCCTGCCCATGGCAAAGAGGGTTGGGAATAGGTGATCCATTCTAACCCCTCCGTTTTGGGAGGTGGTGAAGTCACCGTTCCTAGAAGTGTTAAAGAGGAATCTGGATCTGGTGGTGGGTGATCTGGTTTAGTGGTTTAGGGCTTACAGTGGCAGTGCAGGCTGGATGGTTGGACTTGATGATCTTAAAGGTCTCTTCTGACCTTGACAGCTCTGTGATTCACGATAGGTTAAAAAACATTTAACATTCTATGATAGGTTAAAAAATAATTGTGAAGTGGATTCAGTGAGACCAAAGAATCTGCTCTCACCTTTAAACCAGCTCTAACCAAACGGGTGCCTGCCCTGGGGCCCAGAGCTCTCCTTGGTGCCCTGTCCTTGGTGCGCTTGGCTCGGGCTGTGCCCCCCGCGGGCAGAGATCGCCCCACGGGGCGGCGGGAGCCGGGACAGCCCGGGGGAACCCGCGGGTACCGGGGGACACAGCACCGCCCCGGGGGGACCCGCGGGTACCGGGGGACACAGCACCGCCCCGGGGGGACCTGCACCGCCCCGGGGGGACCCGCGGGTACCGGGGGACACAGCACCGCCCCGGGGGGACACAGCACCGCCCCGGGGGGGACACAGCACCGCCCCGGGGGAACCCGCGGGTACCGGGGGACACAGCACCGCCCCGGCGGAGTCCCCGGGGGAGCCCCCGGCGCGGACACCGGGCTGTGCCCGCCCCCTGAAGGTGACGGGACGGCGCAGCGCTGCCCTCGGCCGCCTGACCCTGACCCATCCCATCCCACCCCACCCTATCCCATCCCATCCCATCCCACCCCATCCCACCCCATCCCATCCCATCCCATCCCATCCCATCCCATCCCATCCCCACCCAGCCCCGCGGGCGTGGTCTCTCTCCCCGTGCCGTGCCCGGTGCCGCAGCGCCCCCCGGCGGCCGCGCTGTGTCCGCGCTGTGTCCTCTCTGTCCGCGCTCTGTCCGCGCTCTGTCCGCGCTCTGTCCGCGCTCTGTCCGCCCTCTGTCCGCCCTCTGTCCGCGCTCTGTCCGCTCTCTGTCCGCGCTGTGTCCGCGCTGTGTCCGCGCTGTATCCGAGCCGTGTCCTCTCTGTCCGCACTCTGTCCGCACTCTGTCCGCGCTGTATCCGAGCTGTGTCCTCTCTGTCCGCCCTCTGTCCGCACTCTGTCCGCGCTGTATCCGAGCTG
Source organism: Margarornis squamiger (assembly GCA_035222235.1). NCBI lineage: Eukaryota > Metazoa > Chordata > Aves > Passeriformes > Furnariidae > Margarornis > Margarornis squamiger. The sequence goes on from JAWWTY010000077.1 coordinate 20,628,977, forward strand.
TGTCCGCGCTGTGTCCGCGCTGCGCTGCCCGCGGGGGCGGCGGGACCTCGGTGAATAGTAAATAGTGAGAACAGCAGGGTGCGGGCACTGCGGTGCGGCCGGAGGGGCTCCACGTCGAGTGTCCTTACTGCACTATTAGCTGTAAGACACAGCTCGTATCCGCTGCTATGAATTAAGTGGGGTTTCTGAGGTGCTGAAAACTTGATCTGACTCCTGTCAGGGAGGAACAGACACCTTGAAGCAAAGTCATTGGTGTGTGTTTCCGGTGGAAAATAGCCTTTTCTGATAGACTAGGACCAGTTTCATCTCTGTTTTACTACGGGGAAAGCCACGTTTACTACACAAATATGAAATGTGATGAACTGCAGAAAATCAAATAATGAGACTGCAGGACAACTTCTTTTAAAATCTGTCAATTTTGCTACATTTTAATCGCTATTAAATAAACTTTCCCTTAATCTGTAAACCAGGTCACTTATCAGATGGCAACACTTCTGTAATTATTACCCAAACCCAGTACGGGGCAACTCAAAGGAGAACCATGCAGAACAAAAGATGTGATGACATCCCACCTTACACCTAGTGAACATTTAAAGGCTCAATTCTCCTTGTAAATCTCAGTCATTTGAGGAGACTCGCATTACCCCCGTGATTTACTTGGCTACATCAACTGGTCCATTTTATACTGCCAATCACTACTTTGTTACTGCACAAATAAACATCCATCGCTGAATGCAGAGAAATAAACACGTATTCATTGCATTCATTTAAATAAAAGAAGTTGGCTTTTGGTGCCTATGCTTACCTGAAAACAAAGAATTGTAGTTCTACTGCAGGGATGTTTTTGGGCTGGCTACTACAAAGAAGGATGTCACTTTCAGTCATGATTTTTAAATTAGTTTCTATAGTGTATACTAAATAGATCTACTGTATCCCAAGATATCTTTTAAATAAGAGAAAAAAAATTAGGAAGTGACATTTAAGCAACATAAGGAATTCCTTAAGTTGCATTAGGCTTACTAACCACTTTTTGCATTCTCCATCCTCATTGTACATTGTTATAGAATAGGCAAAATTTTGAGAATAAACAAGAAAAGGTGCTAGTGAATACAAAATGCACTACATTTCATGTAGAAATGCAGGCTGCAGAGTTCCAGAAAACTGTTGAGGAAAGTAAAATATATTAGGCCTTTTCAAAAGCAAAGAACCAATAACCCCATTGCCACTGACATCATTGGAGTTCTCTATTAAGCAATTAGGGCCCTGTCAGCTCTTCCAACTTGTCCAGAAATCATGTGGAGAACCTTAATGTGAAGTGACAGAGTCATCGTCAATGGAAACATCTCAAACCCATCATGTACTTTTGAGTATAGTCATCCAAGCACAAGCATTTGCTAGTTCACTTGTTTTTTTCCTAAAAGAATTGAAAATAACTTTTGTAATTATGCCATCAAAAGATGCATTTGCCCACTTTGCATAACTTGATTATCATACTACCTAGGAGCTGAGGCTGAGGCTGGCTAACACTGCAAACTGTGATTCCTCTCCAGCAGGAGGGGAACGCTCTTGGTCACACTATACGTTCCTCCCACTCCACTCAGAGGCAGCTCTGAGACCACATCTGCAAATCATTCAGAAAAGTGACTTTGGTTCCATGTAAAATAATGTCTTACAACTGTCCAGCTCTGGAATTTATATGTGGTTAGTGTGATAAATGTTAAATGATCTTATATATATATACAGACCAGACAAAGGATAATCATAGGGTCAATGAAAAATGATACTGAGGAATAGATACTGGGTGATAGCAAACAGAACATTTGTTGAGCAGCTCATTTGTAGCTGTCTGCAGAAAGGAAAGGGAGGGTGAGAGTCTGCCCACGTGTTAGAGATAACAGCAGTATCAGCTGTAAAAACTCTAGATGCACTAAAAGCAAACAGAGCCTGAAGTCCAGATAATGTATATCTCTAAGTTTTTAGGAGAGGCACATCTGCAATCCTTTCACTGACATTTTCTAGAAGTACACAAGAGTCAGGAAGAGATTCCTGAAGATTAAGAAGTAGCAGATTTGAATCTCACATTTTCAAGGGGGCAAAGGACAGAAAACTATAAACTAGCAAATGGAACATTGTTTGTAGATAAACTTGGACACTGTTTAAGTGATCTGGCTAAAGAACACCTGGAAAGGTTCACTCTGCTTAAGAAAGCTAGAATGGTTTATAATTCATTATGTTGTTTGAGGTCTTTAGAGATATTACTGCCACTGGTGTTCTTTATAGGTATGATGACTGCTGTGAAAGATACATTCATTTTTATAATAGTACTATGAGTATGGTTAGTGTGAAGCAACAGCATATACTACAGCTTTTCAATGCTCCATCTGAAGTTCCTGTGGAGCTGCAAGAAAGGTTAAATGCTAGACAGAAGCCACTGTTTTCATTGGTAGGAAAGAGGTTAAAAACTGAAGACTATTAGAATACCTTTTTCCTATGGATTTTTTTAATACTCCTTTTTTTAAGATTCTGATTTCATGAACATTTGGCAACATTATATTAAATTGTTTTTAAAATAAGTATTTTACTCTCCCCTTGATATATTTTACAGCAACATAAAGACTCCTAGTATCTTGCAGTTATAAGAAAATTGATTTCAGTGGCAAAGTCCACTGAGATAGCAACACATTCCCTTCCAACCAGAACTGAGAACTTGAGGCAGGGAGATGAATACATCTCCACCCCACACAGGTCTTCTGCAAAGCCAGTGGTGCACATGGTGTTGCTCTCAAGAGTGCAGGGTAAAAGAGAGCTGCACTGGGAGCAAGTGTTTTTCCACCTATCCTGCTTGCTGAGGTGAGGTTTTCTTCCAGGCTTTGCCATCTAGGCAGAGGTAGTGTTTCAGTGGGACTCTCTTCTTACAGACTTTCCCCCCTTTCTCCTGAGAGTTGTTCTCCAGCCGTTATTCTTATTCAAGTAATACTGCATTAGGGAGCTGTCCCTTTCCACCCTTCTGTCAGGACATCAGTTTTGCTTTCTCCACCAACCTTGGCCCTTTAGAAACTGTGGAGGTTGAGACTGGATGCTGCTTGCAAAGCAGAGCTGCCAGGGGAGACCACTCTGCTGGTGCATCACAGGTGCACATACAGTCAGATTTTCTAGCCCTAAAAGATACTGTGTTTGAGGACCAAAGAGTAACTAGGATTTCTGGACACTTTCCACCTTCTATCAATCTGATTAAACAGGGCTGGCTGCCAATAAAGAAGGAAAACAATTTATTACCACTGTGTATTGGAACCTACTGGAAAACTGCTTACTGCTCAGCATTGTCATTAACTCAGCAATGGATTTTCATAAGGTTTCCATTTTCACAGGCTAAGGGCCAAATTCATCCCAGATGTAACTTCATTAGTGCCAATACAGCTACACTGAGAATAAATTTGGCCCCATGATTTTAGGATCTCTGTGTGCAGGAATTCTACTATTTGTCTCTATTTGTGCCAAACCATGAGAAGGCCAGTCTCTTGGGGTCACCTAACAGATCTTGCCTAACTGTTCTTCAGCAGACATTATTTAAAATGAAACAGTTCAAGGTTGGGTACCTTTTCCTACCAGGAGCTTCACAACCAAGAGCACTTTTCCTGGTACAGCATGAGCCAGGAACAGAAGAAGGAGGCATGTAGCTGAGAGGAGTCTGTATGGCCCCATAGCTGTATCCCCCCATCCCTCCCTCAGGACTAACGCATGGCTAAAACACAGGCTGGTTGTGTGATATTTCACTTCAACCACTGATATTTCACTTCAACCACTTCAAATGTGGTAACCATAGTTATTTTAGGAGTAGAGAGATCAAATATGTGATCTTAAGAGAGAAAGAGGGATTAAGAGGTAGAAAACAGAACTGTCATGAAGGCAGTGAAGAATATAGAGCACCAAATGTTCCCAGAATTCTGTTTATTGATAATTTACTGTGTTAAATTTAAGCAGTGTATATTTCAGGCATTGTATAAATGGTAACAAACCTATTGTGTGCCCAGGCAAGCAAGACTTTTTAAAAGTACACTGATGTCTCTAACACTTCACACTAGCCTGAGTGTCCTTGGGCTACTCAAGGTTTCATTCAGTACTTGCCAATGAAAAGTGCTGTTAACTTTTTATGAAAAGTTAAATTTCTGAAGCCAGAAACTCTGCACTCAGTACAGGCCTCAGGACACTCCATACCCAGTGTTCCTCCTAATGGAAGTTTGAATGGCTTCTGTAAAAACACCATTGATCATGTTTTTACGTCCATAGCTCAGATGTGCCTCAACATCCTATTGTGCTTTGGTGTTACCAGTGATGAGGATAACTTTATACCTGTGTTTAGTCAATCCTCACACTGACAAGTGAAGCCAGAAAGCATTTGCTCAGTTTCTCTTCTGAGGCAGTTAAATGATCTCCACACAGTCTTTTAATTTCAGTGTTACACTCAGATTAAAGACATCTATTCACTTCATTAGAGTTCTGCATGTGTATCAGAACACAGAATCAAGCTCAGATTTGGATTTAACTTCATTTCAAAATGTTGACCATTCCTTTTAAAAATTTGATCTTTATCAGAGTTTGTACCAGAATAGATTTTTTTTGTCCGTTTCACAAAGGGTTACATTTCACTCTGCTCACTCATTTTTGTGTTACTGCTCTAGGCCCTGCCTAAGTTTAAATGCCTAAAGTTAAGCAATTGGTTAAATATTTTGTGAGGTGACATCCTCAGACCCCACAGGACTACTGAAGAGACAAATAAGGGTTGTTTCTCTTCTAAAGAAAGGCGAATGAGTGATGCTGAGGATGTTTAATGACATGGAATTTCTTATTCTTGGACAGGATCTTTCTGCGGTTGATTTTGAAGACTTTATGGAGGAAAAAGCAAAGAATTATGTAAGCAGAGAAAGTACATGTTTGGTTTGGATTTGGGTTTTGGGTTTTTTTGTGTTAAGTCCGACATCTGAAGCTGGAAATTTCAAGCAGTTTCTGGAGCGGTACAGAGGTTGCCACCTGCTCCCAATCCCTTGTAGTCTTGAATTCTTCACAGACATTTGCTCAGGCAGACTATCCCTCTTCCAGCTTTGCAGCAGGTTAAGGCAGGGAAAGGAACAGAGAGTGGGGTGGGGCTAAGGCACACGACAGTCCCCTCCAGGCAGTGACACCTTTCTTGAGGTAACTCTTTCCTATGGAGACAGGGCATAGACAGGACGAGTTCATCCTGTGAGGATTGCTTCTCCATGTTCAGGATAGCAAGGCAGTGGGCTGGAGGGTGGAGTAGCTGCCAATGTTTCTTTTGCAAGGGAGAAAATATTCATCTTTTCTCATTTCCTTCTTCTTGCGATGACAGAGGTGGAACACCCCAAGGGGTTGTTCAAGGTGTTTTAGCATTGGATGGCATCTGTATTGGCCCCAGTAAGTGCTTTACCCCTCTCTCCTAAACTTCATCAAAAGACAACATCTTAGTGGGCATTTCTGGCTGTCCTCACATTCTGTACCAGAGATGGTTTGGTTATGTCACACTTGATCCATAATTTATAGGTTTTGCCTCTATCTTCTCTTTTCCCTTTTTCTGATGGTTTATTTTACTTTTTGTGTTTTTCTCAAATTGCCCTTGTTTAAAGGTTAAGAGGCTGTTTTCATATCAGTGTGTTTATATTTTCAGCATCTGTTTATTTTGCTGCAGAACACTCAAAATGGCCTGGCAAAAGAAGTAGCAACTTTTATAAATATAGCCATTACTTTAGTTATTCTGATATTTAACTTACAGTGTATTTTTATGTACCTCGAGAGATACAAACAGAAAAAATTCCAGGCCACACTTAATGAAATAAGTATTACTTTGTTTAATTGTATTATCAGCAAGAAACTCTGGTCTTGGGTCACTGCAAGCTGACTTCTGTATTCGTCACCAGAGACTTTCAAATTTCAGCCTGCTTTTTTTCAGGTAATGACACTCCAATATCCTGGCTTACACTAAGCATGTAGCAAGACATTCTTTTTTCCTTTTGAACTTAAGGCATTTTAATTACAGGAGAATTTTACTGAGATGACTCCTTTATGATTTGGATCCAGATTGCTGATCCTAACTTTCATGACTTCTATAAAGTATATCCCTCTCCCTAGGTGCTTTACCTAGTGTGGCTCTCACCCCTCAGCTCAGGCTGTTCTGGTGCAGCAAACACTCTCTGTGATGATGCCAATGCATTTTCCCCTCTGTCCAAAGTACACTGAATTGAGACTTAGTTTTGCAGTGGAGTTCAATGAGTGAAGAACTAATTGACCTTCCAAGTTTATGAGTTTATAGTGGAACAACATACTTTTCAGCTTCTTATTCTATTGTTCTCTTGATAGTGCTGGAAAAATGTACAATGATACAGCAGTGGTCATTATGCACACTGCAACTCATGTCAGTAGTACAGCTTCTCAGGGCAGCCACACACTGTTTTAATAGAGAAATAAAGAGAAATTCACAGCTAGGAAAGAGGATTCAAGTAAAAGGATAAAATAAATATAAAATATTTATTATTAAAATATAATGAAAGGAAAACTGAAGCCCATGTTGAAGCATGCCAGCCAGTTCCACATTTAGGGATCAATAATCACCACACATCCATCTCTCCTGTCTATCTTTGGATCATACTGTAGCTAAGAAATCCAAGCTCTTCTGATACTGCCCAAAGGCTTCCTGTGTCAAAGAGACAAAAAGCCTTGGCAGTGCTTGCCCCAGCTGGGTCTGAGCAGATCAGTGGTCCCTGTAGCCCATGGTCTTGTTCCCCAGCTTCTCACTGGGTCTCCAAAGCAGAACGCTGTTGTGAAGGGCTACAGTTCCTTTCACAGACTTGTCTAAATCAGCTGTAAAGTTGTCTATAAAATATTTAAGTATTTAAAATAATAAAAAGGATCACTGATTTTTGAAGCAAAAACTGAAATCTGCTAAAGCATGAGTATGTCCAATCAGATGCACAATCTATGTGGTCTTATGTTGTAGGGAAAAAATCAGAATGGAAAGTTCTGAATTGTTTTGCAAGAGAAATATCTAATAAAGAGGTTGGTTATTGAAACAACACATTCTTTTGGAAATGTAATAATTAGATGACCAAACTATATTAGATAAGCAATAAGTACTCAGGAAAAAATTTAACTACATAGGAAATTACAGTTTCGCTTTTATAGTCAAAATATATACTGAGGATTCATAGCTTATTCTGCAAGACATGAATCAATAAACTACAGGGTTTAAAATAGGGTTTTAATTAATGTTTTGTATTTAAACACAAAATAACATGAACATTGAATTTTTTAGGTTTACAAGGATACCATTAAGACTGACAGATGTGAAATTTAACACAGACAAACTGTCTCCTGCAGAGATTGCATTTCATTTTATGGCATTCACCTGATAGCTTGCAATCCACAGTTTGGAGGTCTTTCAGCGGTATTAAAAAGCCAGCTCCTGAACCTGAGAGCCCCAAAACCCCACACATGTAAAATCATACCTGTAATCTCTCAGAGCTCCCTCACTGTAAACCCTTAGGGTCTGAAAATGAAACAACTTTCAAGCCTTAAAAGTGGCATTCACTTCACCTGCATGAAATCTTAGTAATCGAACTTTTTATGGATGCAGTATAGCAGAGAAAAGGGAGGAAAAATTTACACGCCAGAGGTGTGGGGTCAAGTCAGGAGGTCCTACACAGTCCTTCTTCCTCCTTCCCTCTCTTTCAGCTGCTCCTTTTTCTGGCCTATTGACAGTATCAGAAGCCGCAATTCTTCAACTCACGTGAAAAGCTGGGACTCTGGGAGCTGCAGAGCACCTACAACCTCTTTTTCCAGCCCACTGTCTTTCCTGTCCCCCTGGGTTCCCATCTATCCATCCTTACCTTGAAACTTTCTTGGTGCTAACTGCCTAATTAGTTGAATCATTTAGGTCCTAATACAGAGATCTGGAAGGCTGGAAGAGCTTTTCCAAGGAATTAGAGATTTAAACTCAAGGTGGGTCCCTTAAAGGAAGAAGGATGATATGAAGTAGTAAAATGACTGTAACTGTAGAAAATATGGGACTGGTACTTGACAAAATTGTTGAGATTCACCAGCAATGGTAAGGGCAAACCCAAATTGTCTAAAGTAGACTTCAATAAACTGCATTAATATAGACCTCCTACAGCAGTAGGGTGAAAACTGGACATTAACAAGATTCGTGACAGAAGCGCTATCAGAAATCAACTCAAATAAATAGAAGTTGGTCTATGGATATGAAAAATTAATGTCTTTATAGGACAGTATCAGCAGATGAAACTGACTGATGCCATTGCTACAAGGGACATTGCAAATACTGTAATTTAAAAACAGAGATTCTTTTTATCCATCTGAAAATACATAACTTCAAATAAGGTGCAAACTCTGAGAGCTGTCAGAAGTACAAATGCTACCTTTGCTACGGTACAGAAATTGCAGCAAAGCCAAGTGAAAACTATCAATTATATGTGCATGAATCTGATTTTAGAACATTCCCTAGATGAGACAGTGTTAGATAAGGTTTGCAAAGGCTGCAATTGCTGGTGAAATCCTGCAGAAATAAATTTGGACTGGGAAGAATTGCACTGAATTGTCATTCTGATTTAGCCAGGTGGCAGCTCCTGAATTGTTGTAGGAAATTGTGCTATGAAGAAAATACAAATGTAATCAGGGGATTAAACAAGATAGAAGTGGTGTTTTATAATAGACTGTGATGAAAAGTGACATTAGGAAAGCAGTGTTAGATGTATGCCAAAATTCAGGCCAAATTAAGCAACAATTTTCATGATGTGGAACAGCAAAATTGACCCCTGAGAACAAAGTAACTGTAGATTTGTGCATGTTTGCAGAAAAAAAAGTCTCTCCAACATTTCCTAGAGTATTATTCTTGCTTCTCTGAGGTGGCCTTACTTAAAGAAACTACAAGGGATTGTGTATACCCAGTGTGATTTTGCTACATATGTTTTACTTGTCCTGGAAGTATTTGAAACCAGCTGTAGGGCACAGGGCCTGATATTAAGTACTTCATAAAGAAACAGGCTTTTAAATACATCTTCTCATTTACATGACCCCCATATGACAGGTTCTTGGGGGAATGATATCTGAATGATCAAATGTCCAGGAAAGCAGTTGTGGAGTCAGACACTGATCACTGTTTAGCCCTTTAATGATGGAAAAACATAAAAGCCAGTTCTGCAGATGCTGCCATGGGAGGGCTGTTTCCCTCTAATCCCTAACATTACTTTTTCAGATGTTTTGGCCTGGACAATGTACTTGCCAGGAACTGGTATTGCTGGTGGTCCTTCTAGTTGTTCAAGTGGGTAATGGCTGAAAGATGAGGAGACAGTGTCATCTCTAAAGCCACAACAATTTAGTATGCGTACCCTGGCACTGCCTGGGGTGAAAGCTGAGACTCTGACACAGCAATATTTCAAGATACGTGCTTTGTTTGTGCACACTTATGCTGAATTTTAACTGATGTCCTGGGGAAACTACCATATGAAACAATGGGTTTAAAGTCTCAGGGGAGTAAAACTAAGTGTTGGATTGAGATTTTAGTTTTCTGAATTTACATTTCTTTTTTTCATGTCTTGTTTCCTTCTGTCATTTTTAAGAAATGCTTAGACCCTGTGACAAAATGTCTGGTGTCCAAGTGTCAGTTCCACAGAGGGTTAGCAGCTAACTTGGACACTTACATGACTTGCAATAATTTGGAGAAATGTTGGTGTGTTTTAAGTAACTAAAGATTACAGTACAGAATTCTGCAACTGATGGTGCTCATCATCAATTTACATTACATATTTAAGTAAGAAAAAGTACGTAGTTCCTATGTAGAGAGGAATTAACTGAAATATTTTGTACCTAAATTATATTCTTTCAAAAGCGAAATAGAAATATAGCTATCTGTGAAGGTAAAGAAGATGTTCAAAATAATTTCTAAAAGTATCTTGCGTGCTAAGATGTCAATAAAGTCAATGGCTACTTCTATTTTATGTTATCAATGAGATTTAAGCTAAAGTTTTCCCACCTGAAGGCTATGAAATAAGAGACTATACAAAAACAGAGTACTGCTGCCTGCTCCAGACAGTACCAGAATCCTCAGCACCAAATACTCAGTCTTGGACCAAAGACTCAGCAGTTACACATTTCTCAGTTCTTCCCTGACAACAGTACTGCAGAGAGAGAGCAGGGGACCTTCCTCACAGTTGTGCTGTTCTCGTCACCTGTATCTTATTAGAGGAAAAAGGTTCCAGCACTAGATGCCAATATTTTAAGGAATGTAACAGACCTTTTCCTCCGTGGAAGTATTTCCTGCTCTACATTCTCTGATACAGCCTGTGGTTCAGAGGACCAGAGTCCTGGGTAAAGACTGCACTTGTAATATTTTCTAGCTCTGTTCCCAGTGCAGAAACTTCAACATCTAGCCTGCAGCCTAGATGATGGAGCAGCTGATGGTCTGTCCATGTGTCAATTCTTAGATTTTTTCACAGATGAAATTTTGAGTGATTGGGTTTTTAGTGATGGTAGGGTGAGCTTTTTTCCTGATCTTTTTTTATTACACTCCCATCTCAAAGCCATTGCTGTTTTCCCAGTAACTTGTTTTCTGCTTAGTCTTAGTGCATAGCTGGGAAATAAAGATGTTATAATGCTTTAGCCCCAAATATGGTGGTCTCATTTTCAGGAATTTTCACAAGAACGTACCCACTCTGGTGGCTGCTGTTATCTCCAGAGAATAGCAATATCCCAAGCCGTTTTTCACTGCAGAACCTTATTGAAGGTTTCAAACCCTGGGAAGGGTGCCTGTGTGGTCCTGCACCCTTTTCCTTGCCCCACCTGGCATCCTTCACCCCAGAGAGCCTCTTGTGCACACCACATGTGGGTCGTGGTGCGGAGCAAGGACCGGTGCATCCTTACCTTGACACACACCCAAAGGGGAGAGGTGAGTGTCTTGGCAGCTCTGCTGTGCACTTGGGGCTCCATCCTGTCCCAGCAGGTCTGCCAGCTTGCATCGCGGGGCTGTCCTGACTGCTCAGGGCTCCCTTGAACACAAACTGTATGGGGGTGTATATACGCCTTCAAATAGCTCATTTGCTTTTCAGGAACGACTTTTTTTATCCCTAATAGTGCTTTTGCAAGATTAAATAACTGTGAAATACCCGTTTATATGATCCCTGTCTATAAAAGATGTTATCTGCCTGCTGAGCTTCCCTCCCCTGTTTGATAATGGGAGTCAAGTCCTTCAATTCATGGTGCTAAATTTACTGTAATTAATTATATCTCTGTTCCAGTGGTGTCTTTGTAATGCGTAATAATTGCATGCTCTGCTTAGATGGATGTTCCTTCATTACTCTCACAGGCGTGCCTGGGCTGGGATATGAATAAACTCACAGAGGTCACTGAAGACTGAAGATTCAGCGTTATATTGCAGCAAGGAATCAGATCACTACTTTATATTTTTAGGAACTTAATTTTTTTTTTTTTCATAGGCTAAGAAACATAAATTGCAACAAAAGACAATTTCACATATGACATGTTGCTGTATGAAGTACACAATGCTTATACTTGATGAAATGGCAGGATTTCTGGGCTGGATCTTGTGTATGAAAGAGAAGTCTGGAAAACAGTTGTTAACATTTTAAAACTGAGTTATGAACTCTTGAAAATCTGAGCTTTCCCTGAAGTTTGGCAGGACAGCATAGCCTTTTACTAATCTGGCTTGCAGGTGATGCTGGGTTTATTAGGCTCAAACGCTATATTTTTTGAAACTTTTGAGTGGTGCAGTGCCTGTGTTTTGTAGCCCTGTAGCTATACTTCTTGATATTTAGTTATTCAAAGAGATTTCTTTTTCAGTTTTGAAAATGTAACTTACATTTTTTTAAACTTGCTAAAAGTAGAATTTCAACATGGTATTTAGGGGAGAAAATACCATCTTAAAGTAGCTGTAAGCGAATTACATGTGTAAATTTGTTTAGCCTCTCAAGGGATGTTTCAGCAGGCTTGTATATTTGCCAAGTATTCTCTACATGAAAGACTCTACTGTTGCATCTTTTCTCTCCTGGTGTTGTGGGGAAACTGGGCATGAACCTGCTGAAATGGAAACTGAACATTTTGAATATGGTGTTGTCCACTACCTAATTAAATATTCAGCCTGTCTTTATGGATGTAGCCTAAGTTGTTCAGGTACACATTTTCCTGTTGGCCAAGAGACATTAGCAAGAACTCAATAACAAAGCTCCTCCTTTGGGAAACATATCATCTGTGGAGGGGTGCAGAGAGATCAAAAAATGGCATTTTTCCAAGTCTCATACTACAACATTTGGGAGATACTTGGATTAAAAATGTGCTTAAGTGGTGTAGCGATCAAGGAACCAGGCCAGCACGGAGATGAATTCTCTAAGTCTCCAAAAGTGATTCATACATCATTCAAACTGCACTTTGAAGCCCTGAGGCCCCTCTAGTAGGGGGGCTTGTGGGTGGGTGAAAGTTAGAGAACATGGTGAAACAGTGAAGAGACAGTAGTGAAATGTAACGCATTAAAGAAATTAATGAAAAGTAACATAATGTTATATACTTCTTTTTTAAGAAGTATGGAAGTTGGCTATTTTTTCTTGGTATTCAGATGGCACTGATTACCTTGAAGAATGATGCAAAAGTGGGACACACTCTGAAGAATACACTATGAAATTTTTGTTTCTACCTACCTGGTCAGAACCTTTTCTCTTCATGCTACTGTTATATCATGTTGCAGTTTTGGTTTTGGGGTTTTTTTGTTTGTTTGGTTGGTTTTTTTAATTTGGGAATTTTCCCTCATTTCAATAAGTTTTATAAGCCCTATGGCAACTGGGAAAGTACTGAAATTATGAATTCATAGGAAAATCAGGTAATCAAGAAGAAAGCCCAGATCTAAGTTAAACTACTTAGCAATCTCTGCAGAGTATGATTTAGCCTTACTTAACATTTAACAAGAGCTTCATTTACATAAAAAGTTATGCAGTTAAGGTGCCAGAGCTCCTCATAAAAATCTCTGAGGCTTCTTACAAGTCTTACAGCAAAATGAAAGATATTCATTTCAACTGTCTTGATCTTTCTGAGGCAAATATTTTGGGCTCTTTAGGAAAAACTGAAAATTTATTTAGAAGAGAATACCTCACTTTGTTGAAAAGTTTCTGTAAGCTTTATATTTCCTTTGAAAATATAAAAGTTTCTATTGAAAATATTTAAAGTAAAAGCACAATTTATCCAGTTGTCATTAAATCCATCTAGGAAAAAATAAAAAGCTGACATACTCATTAAAACCACTGTATGTCTTTAATTATTTCATCAATTGAGTTAAACATCAAAGATTAAACACACACACACACAGAGAAATCATGAGTATTTAGGTAGAGGCCCACAGATGAAGGAGAGCGGAGAGGGCGCAGAGCACTCCGTGGTGGGATGGTTCTAACACAGAGTGGGCTGCTCCGGGGAGGACCCCCCTGCCCACACACGCCCTGCACCAGGTGTGTTCAGCATCCTGGGGCGTGATCAGCAGTGCCAGTTCTGCTCCTCCCTGAGGACAGACTGTCATTGAGAGAGGCCTGCATAACAGAATTTGATAGAGAAATTAAAAAGTAAAACAGATTTTGGACAGTAGAATTTAAAGTAGAAAAGTTCTAAGTATGTAGAGCATCACATATTTTCTCTGCCTCAAACTGGAACAAGGCATACTAATGACCATTTGCATGTTTTCTTTTGATGCAACCTTTCACAAGCTCCTTAGGGCACAGAATTTTAATTTCCCCTCAAAAAAGGTCATTGACGGTATTAAATAGCAAATAACTTTAAATAACTACACATGTATTGGCAGATAATTAAGATCTGCTTTTTAAAAGAGTACACCATTTCTCTATGATCTGCTTTTTATTAGAAACCATTATTCATAGGGCTATTTTTCTAACTATGAACTTACTGCAAGATACAATTTTACTAACAAAACATACATGTCAGAAGTACATCTACAGATTACTTATGCTGTAGAAAAAAAAAAAAAGCATGCTGATCAAGTAGTTCTCAGTCTCAAAATAGCACAATGCCCCATTTTTAATACCATCTCAAAATATTTCAAGGAAACAAAGCTATGGACTTGTAGGATGGGGTGAAAAGGTAAAGAGGGCTGACTCTCTGAAACACACTGTAGTAGTCTCAAAAACATAATGTAAGGAGTTCTTGCAGTGGTGTGGAGTGTTTTATTATTTTTAAGCTGGATTGCTGTATTTGCCTGTCTTTCTACAGCTTACTATGTACTAACAAAATAGTTGTGTGATCTCATTATGCCAATCCATCGCTATCACAGTGAAACATACTCCAAAACCAAAAGAAGTATGAAAGGAAATTAGTTTGATGTGATTTTCTGTGAAGAACTAATGTGCAACAAAAGATGTTTTACATTTTTTTCCCAAACATCTCCAGCAGAACAATATTTCATAAAACCAGAGCTGTTAATTTCAGGCAAATGTCAAGGTGTATCTAAGTACCAAAATAAATATTCTCTGTCTTGGTAAGAAACGGGTCTTGGTAAAAACCCCTGAGGACAGCTGACTCTCTTCTGTACAGCTGAGGCAGTGGTAGCTGTGGGCACAGAGTCAAAAGCCATTGGATGCATTATCCTGCAATACAATTACAATAATTAAACTTTTTTTCCCCTGTCAATGAGAGGCAAAGAAAGGGAGGGTCTTAGAAGCTGGAAATTTCCTTAATCCCATTAAGTGAAGCTCCCTCTTTTAGTCAAAAACAATCACATCCCAAGTGGGATTTTATGATACAAAGCATCTCAAAGCTTGTTTGTGGCGCTTTTTTTTTCCCAATTGCTTCCCACAAAATAAAGCTGAAGCACCGAGGCAGGCACGGCAGTGGCTGCCCAGCCAGCTGGACAGGAGGCATGGCAGGAAGTCCAGTAAATGCTCCCAAAGTGAGTTAAGGTTTGTTCCTGAAACACTAATCTCCCCTTTTCATTCAGAAATCCCCACAGGATCGGCTTTGCTGACTTGAGGGGAAAAAAAAGGAAAACTTTTTCTTCCTGTAAATACTTAAGCAGAAAGGAAATTTCACAGGGGAAAATGATTGTCATAAAGGCCATAAATCTTTAAGGAGCTTAGTAATACAAAGTGTCTGGAGTTAAAGAATCTTTTAATATCACCTTAGAGAAACTAGAGGTCCCAATCCTCAGCCTTCCTGCTTTTAAAGGTACCTTTCCTCTGACACTAGGAGAAAAATGTGGGAATTATTACCTCCTTGCATCATTGCAAAGCAAAACTAGCCCATGACATTCACGTCTGACCACACAGGCACAAAACAGTCCCATAAGTGGTCCCTGAGTGCATATAAATCCTGTGAGCCCATGTTCTATCAGCACAGGCTATACACTTCATATCTTTCCAGCCACCTCTGTTCTCACAGTTGGCTAGTGGATGGTATAAACCACCATCTCCATTTTCAAAGGGAAAACAGGAATTCTTTTTATTCTTTTTTTTTTATGGTTTGGAAAATAATAGCGACTGGTTTAAAAGTTATGAATTAAGTTGGAAATAGCATAGGTGAATGAAATTAACTTTAAAAATTAGTTTGAGTCACCTTTCTTTACTCCCTTTCACCCACTTTCATTATCAGAAGCTTTGCATGGGGACTGAATTAATTAGAAGAATATTTCTGATCCTGCCAAAATGTTTAAACTGGATAAAGATGAACAGTATCTTTTTCACCTTATGGAAAGACAGAATTTGCCACTGCCTGTAAGGTCTCCTTGGTAGGAATAGAAAGGTCAGCTGCAAAACCTTCTTTTACACTGAAATCTGTCATCAGTCTGAGTGCTGGGGAAAAAAGATCAAGTGAGTTTTGTTCAAGTATTTTCTAAAGGCTAAACCCCACTCCTCTGATAGGCCCCAGATTGAAAAGTTTCATACGTATTCGTAGAAAGTATTAAAAGATTCCTCAAAAACTCTTCATAAAGTGAGAAATACCAAATTTTTTGATTATGTTGAAGAAAATACTTCTCATGCAATTTGGGTCTGATATAGTTTAAATTTCCAGAGGTGATGGACACTGCTGCAGTTGAATGGCACAGGTGTTAGAGGCTGAAAAGGGCTGTAATTTCTTTCTTGTATTATCAAGGTACCTGGGGACCTGAAGAAAACTATTCCTATCTGTTGTGGTAAATACTTAGCAGAGGACAGTCAGGGCTGGGGTATTCTCAGCTTTGAGAGGAGATGGTTCCTTCTTTGGGTTGATCTCTTCTGCCTCAACTAAATCTGCAGTCACATCTACTAAACATCACTTCTCCTGCAGTGAGCAGGGCTAAGGACACACAGACTGCCTTGCCAGCTTTTCCTTCCAGAGTCAAGCACTGATACTGGCTTCTACAAGCAACACAGTAATTCCATACATCTGGAAGTGGAAGAAGTAAACTCATACCTCTGTGTCACATCGTATCCATGGAAATGGCGTCTGAGGAGTAGAGTCTGTTCTGCTCTTGACTTGCTCCAAATAGCAGAGCAGATGATTCTCTGTTGAAATTAAAGATACATCAGATATAGTTCAAAGGTCTGTCCAACGTCTGGTTCTAGTTTCAAGGGCTTTTTTTTTAATAATTTGTATACTTGAAGGGAAAGCAGCCATTAAATTCACAAGTGACCCCAGGCTGGGAGAAACAACAAGGGTAATGGAAAACAGGACAAAAACTCAGAATTATCTTGGCAAATTAAAAGAGGGTTCTGATAAGATAAAGATGAAGTGTAGTAAAGACAGGTACTTAGGAATTAGGTCTAAGCAACTGAATAAATGCAGGATGGAGCACGACTGGTTGGATAGCATTTTGCAGAGAAGAATCCCAAGCCAAACAGAAGTCATGGACCTAAAATGTCATCTCCTGAGCTGTGTGAACAAAAGCACTGTCTACAAAACATAGAAGTATTTACTCTCTTATTATGTTGGTGAGTCCTTACCAGGAGAATTATATCTGGTGTGGGGCAGCACGTCAGAATTGGTGTGTTCTGAATTCTAAAACACTGATATGCCTTCCTGGTGCTTCAGGGTGTGCATTGTCCTTCAGACCTCCCCAGCTCCTTTAGGGAGCTTTTACTTCTATCACTGCAACATCCAAGTCATGACTCTCTGCTGCCAAAGGCAGGTCTGAAGAATGGGACAGGAAAGCAGCTGCAGGTTTCTATGTTGCAACCTCAAAACCCGTGTCACCTATTAAAA
The DNA here is from genome assembly GCA_035222235.1 of Margarornis squamiger. NCBI lineage: Eukaryota > Metazoa > Chordata > Aves > Passeriformes > Furnariidae > Margarornis > Margarornis squamiger. The sequence continues at coordinate 20,646,245 of JAWWTY010000077.1, forward strand.
TAAAGAGGAAATACAAGAGCAGCCGATATTTCACATGTTTTCAATAAAGGCATGTGAGATTTGAGTCTTAACCATGGGAAATCCTACATTGTAAGGGATGTTTGGCAACTCCCGTTACTTTGAAAAAGATGTGGAAGATCTGCAAGGGGTCCAAAGGAGGGCAGTAAGAATGATTAGTTGTCTGGAAAGATTGACAGCCAAAAGGAGGGAAGACTGAGGAAGTAGACAGCCATAAGTTTCCAACATGTAAAAAGTTGCCTCTGCAAGAGGAAGGAAGTAATTGGCTTGCCATGTTCATGTTGGAGAGGACAAAAGGAAAAAAAAAGAAAGGAAGGTTTATATGTCACTGAGGGAGGCTTAGGTTAAATGTTAGAAAGTGTTTCTGAACAGGCAGAGCAGTGAAGCATAGGAATCATATTCCCTGGGGAATGAGTTGGGACATGCGGTCTGGATCACTGGGGCTGGCTGAGAAAGGGCTGCAGAGACTGAGCATAGCCTAAGGCAGAAAAATGGTAATAGCAACCTCACAGAGTCCTTCTCAGTACTGGAAGTCTTCCCAGTACTATTTGTAAGTCTATCAACAACAGCAGAAAGAGGTAATCAGCTGAGTGGCAATTTTTTTGAAATATTGGCTTGAAAAATTCATTAGCTCTTCAAGCATCAGGAAAGTTCCCATAGCACACCTTGGAAGGCACAAAATTCACCTTTAATACTCCATGTTGCTTTCTTTGAACATTCTTAGTTGGGAAATAGCACAAAATAAATTACAAAGTTCAAGTCAAAGTTAAGGACCACATTTTGACTTTTATTGTCTGCCTTTCTTTACAGATAGGCATCACCTACAGAATCAGGGAGCGCAGTACTATGCCCTATGACATGGTAAAGAACAGAGGGAGCTTGGTATTTTTTATTGCAGTGTTGACAATGATATTTTTCTTTAGGTAGTGTCTTGTCCCTGAATGTTTTGCCATGACTCTATGCAAGAAAAGTAGGTTTCACATTAAATGGATAGGTGTGATAACACTACATCAAATATATATATATATATACATATATATATACACACACACAGAGCAAATATATATTTATTCTCCTACAATATTCAGGACTTTCCTGTGCCTTAAAGGACTATTTGCTACATCTGTTTACTGGAGATACTTAAATTTAGACAGGTAAATTTTCTTCAGTAGGGCTAGAAATTCCATTTGCATGAAAAATCTTATTACTCCATATGGAGGTTTTAGGCCCAAATTACAAAGATTTCATGACTCTAAGACTGAAAACCACCAGACTATAAGAATAAGATGTACTAATCAAGGCAGAACTGTCATGACTATGGCTAACCTGACATTTTAGTTATACTTCATGATTAAACAGCTATATTTAAGAACTTCATTAATGACTAAGCCTTATAGTACAAGGTGTGGTATGATTTTTCTTTAAGATATTAATTTTATCCAAAGACTTGGATAAAATGGTTTTTTTTCTGTCATGGATAACGTTTCTGCGCTGACATCTTCATAGTGTGAAATTAATTATGTCTGGGCAATTAGAGTTTCTGAATTCCTTTGTATTTTATTGTATTCCCTTTTTAACATTTGAAGGTACCATGAAAAAATATTTAAATTTCTCACTCTTCCACTGCTTTGTTTCCTTTTGAAGCAATACACATTTTTTCAGGACCTAATAAAGGAGAAACGGTTCATAAAAGATTATTTTTATGATCTTCCATTTTCTGTATTCAGTCACATAAATGTGATATCATTATCTTGTGGGAATTGGTTTTTGTTTGCAGTGGCACCCCAGAGACAGTATAAGGATGCATTTACATAACCATTGCCCTCAGAAATGTCATAGTATCAGATTCAACTTACTGAGCATACTAAGCATAAATTCTTACCAGCTTTGAAATCCAAAAGGGGCAGCATGGGAACGACTCTTTATACTACATCTTTAAACATGCATTTCTTTTATTTTCTAGGTGATAGAAAAAATTACAGTGAAATAGGGAGGGTGGAAAGGAGAAAAAAGTATTAATCCAACTCATGTTGGAGAAATTCGGAAAGATCATTTCTTGTTTCTGGCCTGCTAGCATTAGGGCACATTTTTCTCTGTTTCTCCGCTCACTTTGTATTAGTGCTTTTGAGACAAGATTCATCCACCTTCATGATGCAGTTCTGTTTCTGGGTGAAGACAGGACCAAAACCAAAACTGAATAGGAACAAATAGTGTTGGAAGAGGCTTTCAGCCAAGTCGTCTGGAATTCCCCCTTGTTTCTCTTTTCTGACACCAGATTCCTCTGCTGACATCAGATTCCTCTTCTGACACCAGATGCTTGAGGAAAAGGAACAGTTTGAATCAGCTTCCTCACCCTCTTCTCAGCTTCTAGTTCAGCTTTGATTTAACATCTGGTTTTACCTCCATAATAGGTTTTATGCAGAGCCCAAATGATATTGCTCTTCTAGATCTGATTGTTCACCCACATCATCTCTTGTTAGTCAGACTCTTTCGCTCTCTCTCTCTCTCTAGTCAGTATAGCTTAGGAACTGAGAAAGTATTGCTTCTGACAGCATATGTGAGCCACAAACTAAAAGTGTTCATATGGCCCCATCACTGCCTAGTTCTGGAGTCGTTACATTTAAAATTATAGACAAAAGCCTAGAAATATTCAAAGATACTCTACTGTTAAACTACACTTTCAACATCCTAATCAGCCATCATACATATATACTTTTAACTACAAGCAGCTAATTCCCATTGCACAACAGGGAAATCGGCAGCCTGGCCAATGGGTGGCAGACTGGAAATCTGATCCTCCCCTGCTGCGTGGCCGCTAGTCTACTACATTTCATATGCTGCTTTTAGCATGTCACTCCCATCAGAGGTCCTGTTCTAAAGCTTCAACACTTTACCACTCAGAAAGGCAGCTCTAATTCACTCATTTGTGGCCCTGGGCCAAGATCTCACTTCTTATTTTCTCAGTAGATGCCCCAAGATCAATACTGCCCATCACCATGACAAGCACAATGGCTCCAGATGCATAATGTCATCTCTATCACTAGAAGTAAGCTCTAAAATATCTACAGCAGTGACAACAGATCAGGCCTTAAAGATAAAGGCACACCAGAATACCATACGTGAATGGGCGGAGGATGTTCCCAGTGCTCCTCCTCTCCATCCTACCTGCCTGGAAGGAGGAGACTAAAACCAGCTCCTTCTCTCCCTTCTTCACCTCCAGATAGATGCTGCTGTGACAAAGACAGTGTGGGAGGGAAAGTGGCAAATAACTGTGTTGGCAGGATTTCTGAAGCTTGACAATTGCATTAGGTATCTTTCTATTCTTTATAATGTCTCTCCTTGCTTCTATCATTTTGATTAGTATATGAAAACAGCAAAAGCTAAAGGATGTGGGAAAACGAAGTTTAGAATTTTCCTGAAGCTAGAGAAAAAGAAACAAAATACAACTTTTCCATCATTTATAAAAGGCAGATATTTAGCATTTCTCGTTTCTTGGTGTTCTAATGTTCTGATACATTAAAAACTCAGTCATCTCCAAGACTCTTACTGGACTGCTGTATAATAAAAATGGTTTAGCATCTGGGTACTGTCCTTGGCCAACTGCATCAGGTGACAGTGCACCACTACCATCTACTGATCAACTGGCTGTACTACCAATAGAGAGAGACCCCTGCTTGGACTGATTTGGATTTGCAGACTTTAATTTGCATATTAAAATTCCTTTATGGAACCAAAGTTTGTCACATGTTGCATATGCCTGACAAGGAGAGCAAAGACAGCTAAATTTAGGAGTCTAGAAGAATTGTGAAACTGAAAACTTGCAGGGAGCTACTATTTAGGGTGTTTGGGTAATGTTCAGCTGCTGATTATTCGAACAGCATTTTGCATTGGCTTAAAAAACATGAAAAACTGGTGACTGTATGGTAGCCAACACTGATTAATGTTGCACTGAAAGGATTAAATGCTGCTTTCTTTTCATGCACTTTTACTCGTGTTAATGAAAATCATGAGAAATAGTGTGTAAATTATGTTTGACAGCTCCCCCAAGATGTTCAGCTTCCTATGTCCATTTAAAGAGCTCGGTAATGTAATGCATTGCATTGCATAGGGCGCACACTTGGTTCTTCAGGCTAAGCTCAGAGCACATTTGTTCAGAGGAGCTAAGCTGTTGCTTCTCAGTACATCCTCTTGAATTTGAGTATATAAATTAATAATTATTTCATGGCAAGGCATTTTCATAATTATGAAAGGTCTAAATTAATGTCAAATTTCCTATCTTAAAAGGGATTATTTTGGTTCATATTCTTTATAATATAGGTTGTTCTTTTTTAACCTTTTAAGGTCTCTATGTACTTAGACCAGCTATTCATTTTTTTTAAGAGGCTGCATAGAATCTTTTTCTGAAATTTTTTACTGGAAAAGTTAAGGATGTTAAAGTGTGAACTCTCAGCCTTTCTGATGTTATTGACTCCTTTTATTATGATATTTCTGTAAACCAAGTTGATGTGAATGAGAAGTAGCTTGGTAGAGTCCAACTTTTACAGATGTGGGAGACTTAATAAGAATCCGGCTTCATCGCTTGTCCAGTACCTACACTCTGCAAAGGGATCTACACTCTGCAAAGGGATCTACGAAAAATACCCAGTCAGAGCACAAAATTTCACATCTGTTCTATCTTGATGTAAATGTCAGTGCATTGTGTATGAAGACACAGACTGGTGATCAGAGACATCCTTTGCACTTCAAGTCCACTGCCTTTTGTTAAAGTATTCCATGTGGCTTCCTCTTCAATCCACTTATCTTCTTTAGGCTGTGTTGGCAGAGTTGTGTCAACTTACAGCAATAGATAATAAGTCATTATGTTCTGTACTTGTGTTACCTCTGTTCTGCTTCACTGTGTCTGTTCACTGACTTTGATGATTTGAGGCCAGTCACCTTTGATTTATTGTAGAGAGTGCCATGCACACCTCAACACAATAAATAGTGTGAAAATAACAACTTATTCCCATAGAACAAGGAATCAGACACTAGATAATGACCTAGTGGGCTGTCTTGGCTTTGACTGCCGTCAGGGGAATTTATAGGTGTTCAGCTGGCCACAGGAGGGCTCTCATATTGTTCCCTAGATTCAGTAAGGAATACAGTGCGAACAAAGACCACATAATTCAGATCAGACAAATTCTCTCTCTTCCCAGATTACAGTCATAGTTTATGAAAAGTGAAGGTTTTTATAGTTTTTAAACAAAGCCTTTCCATCAGGGTTAGGGCCAGCTCAGGGCCATTAGATCACATTACAGAATATGAAACCATTGTTCCCAACATTTTTGTAGCTGGAACTCCCTACAACCACCTTCTCTACTTTCCTAGTCTCTAGACTTCATCTTTGTCTGTCTGGTCCTTTCCATTTCTGTTTTCCTCCTTGTGCATTTCCTCATTTTAATATCTCTTAATGGCAATAGTAGGGAGGTCATGCTAGTCATCCCAGCTGGGGTTATCAGCCTGGACTCCAGTCACTGCCATGCTTTGCCTCTAAAGTCACGACTCTATTCTGAAGCACACCTTACTGACTGGAAAGGAAGAACGTGAGCTGTAAGAGTGTACCAATGTGCTTTTTTGTGTCAAGATGTTTTTGCTGAATGTGCAATGTATGTGTGCCTTTACAGAGTATAGTAATCTTTAAAGAATTATACTAACTCCACAGCCTTTAAAGTGAACAAAGAATGAGTCTTTTATTCAGTTAATACTTTCCTTGTGTATATGTATGTATATAAACACATATATATATATATGCTTACCAGTGGCATACGCAGATATAGTTTATGCATACCTATATGTATTTATGTGTCTTGATATATATCTATGTACCCTTTTACAACATGTACATGAAAATTGAAAAAGGACAGTATTCCACGGTGACATTGCAAATACATAAACAAATGCTTTTCCTGGAGAGGAAATACAACAAAAACATGCTTGAATTTTACAACCTCCATGTGGGTACTACTGGATTTCCATTTTTGATAGTTTGTGTGTATCCACATGCATGTGCATGCATTCATGATTAAGCCTAATATTTGAAGAGTTTCAGTTTCCTACAGTGATCATTTCAGTAGTGTTTATATAGGCTATGACCAGCCTGAATCCTTCATTATAATGGGAATTGTGTGTCTAAACATTCCTGTAAACACTGTGCCTGACAGTCAGAGGTACTGAAGTCCTTCAAGCCAAAGCCAGCACATCTCAAGAGCAGACTGGCATGCACTAAGCCAGTCTGAAACACAGGCAGACAGATGCAGGGTACATTTGGACAGCTTAACTTTTGGGACTTCTCACTCTCAAGCTGAAATAACATCCCCACACCACAACAAATGCAGGGCTTCCTGAGAACCTCTCACTCTCTACAAGTATGTGATCCAGTTTTTTGCCTACTTTTCTTGGGTCAAACCCATTCATTTTTATCTTCGTTTTCTCCAGCTAGATAAAATCACAAAATCATAAGATACAAGTAATGAGTTCACCTCTCATCTTCTGGGTTCCCCAGAAAAATTGCATTCATTGTGCTCTGGAGAATATGTTGCAATTAATGTCTTTATTTGGCATAATGTTTTTAGTTGAAAGCAGAAACTGCTGGCATCTTGGGTTTTGTGACACACTGCTTCTGTACTCTGGTGGCTATACCACCTCTGTCAATAAATGATCCCAATATATTTTCCCAGTGCCTGTCTCCCATATTCTTTTGCAGCGGACAGGGGTTATAAGAGAAACAGAGTAGTCCTTATGTCCTTGAGCCTTGCACTACAGGGATAGCCTGGCTGTTACCTATAAACATTGGTCCGCAATCCCACACTCAGCAGACCCATAAGTTCTTCCCTCTTGGGGAAAAAAACCACCACATTTTTAGATTTCTTACTAGTCTCTACACTGTCTTCCCAACATATGGCCACAAACTACCTTGCCTTACTTTTCTTCCTGTTGATGCAGGAGCTGATAATAACCTGATAATAGCCTGTGAACCAAGCTAAATGGAAGGGCCTGGAAGAGCCAGAAGTTTGCTGCCTTTTCTAGAAGCAGCTGATCCCTTCTTCAGTGAATAGCAGCGGTTTGTTGCTTGCATGAGTCTACCCTGATAGACAACTACCCACTTTGCCTTTCTCGGAGCCAGTCCTGCCCACATGAATGTTCAAAGGGTTCAGAATGCCAGACACAAAAGCAATTTCACAGTGCTTCTGCCCCCACCTCCTGAGGCTTGTGTTTCTTGAGGAAGCCTCCATTTTTGCCTAAGTAATCATGAAACAAGTCCCTTAAAGCCAGTTCTATTTCTGATGAATTATGATGCCTGGTCTTATTCACTCATGAGACAGATAATAGTCTTGCCCATCATTTCACTATTTCACATTTCACTGTGTTTATCTTGCGTGCTACTTAAGTTCTGTCTTTTCCAGATGACAAGTAATTCAGGTAAAACCACCTGCAGATGTTCCTTCTCTCACTTCTGCTCCCCTCCCTTGAAAATCTGTGGCAGCATCTGATGCAGACAGAAAGCCCTGCAAAAAAACTGGGAAGAGCTGATTCTCAGATAGCAACTGAGACAATAACTGATCTTCTATCTTTTAAATGTAATTTAATAAAATTTTCAGCAAATGTTCAATTCTGGTACATTTGTAATCAATGTAATCAAAATGTCAGGTTAATTAGCAGTCAGGGATTGGGTTCTTTGTTTGTGTTTCAGTCACTATGATCTACTGTATATCAAGGACAATGCAAACTTACTGTGAAAAGTATCACAGTTCAAATGACTACTCAGCCATGTCACATAACGTCATGTCATGTCATAGAATATCCTTAGTTGGAAGAGACCCACAAGGATCATCAAGTCCAACTCCTGGCCCTGCACAGGACGAAGAATCACAGCATGTGCCTACACCATATCTACATGCTTTGGAGAAACACAGGGATAAAACCGAACGAGACAATAGTGCAGAGTTCTGTGCATTTCTAATAAGTATACAGGGAAATACAGGGGAAGATATGCAAAACCTGACCTGGAGAAGTCCTGGCCTAGGTGTATAAATATTTGCCAATATGGTAATTAACTTCTTGGCTGAATCTAGATCACATAAAATGTTCAGTCTCAGTGTACTCAGAAAAGAAAAGAAAAGCAGTGGACTGTGAAAAGAAAAGAAAAGAAAAGAAAAGAAAAGAAAAGAAAAGAAAAGAAAAGAAAAGAAAAGAAAAGAAAAGAAAAG
>JAWWTY010000077.1:20654608-20727940 GCA_035222235.1 Margarornis squamiger
GAAAAGAAAAGAAAAGAAAAGAAAACAAAAGAAAAGAAAAGAAAAGAAAAGAAAAGAAAAGAAAAGAAAAGAAAAGAGAAAAGAAAAGAGAAAAAGGGAGAGCATTTAAATATAATAATGAAATGCCTTTTAATTGTTTAGTCTGCAGGAGAACCCCCTTCATTTTTAATTCTATCATTTGTATTTTAAATGCATAGAGAAAGAGCTGCTCTCTCCTTTTCACTAGGGCAGGACTCATTTAATTTGCTCCTAAACTCTTCATAGAGAACACTGCTATCTCTTTTTCCCTTACCTGAGAAAAAAACTCTTCTATTGTACATCAGATCTTTGGTCACTTTCCTCCAACAGGTTTCTGACATTGCTTTTCCTCCTTCCCTGCCAGATGCAGCTTTGACACTTGGCTTTATGTACAATCTCATTCCCATTGCTTCATCCCTCAGTGCTATGCACAGAGAACAAGAGCACTCCGGGTCTCCAGGGGCAACTTGAAAACAACAGGACTGTGATTATCTTTACTTCCAAGAATACAGGTTGCTGGGAATGGCAAAATCTTAAGGGTGTGGGGTTTGTTTTTTTGTTATGGCCAAAATAATGGGAGGTGCCAGGATAAGGAAAAGGCACGAGTACACCAACATGCTTCCTGAAACAATGATCTCAGAGACATAAGACCCAGAATAACAGCAAGTAAACCATCAGAGTCATTTATAAGCATAAATACATAAAAACCCAAGTAGTTTCCACATACTAATATTGAAGAATTTAATTCTTATGTGTCACGTGAAAAAACTTGGTAGCAAAGTCTGTGAGCCTGAAGACATTAGTAATGAGCTTGAGTTTAGTGACAGAAGGACAAAAAAAAATGATATTGCAATGTGCATCATGTTAATTGTTTTGGGAGGGACAGTGTTTAGCACAAGCTAATTCAAAGCCAGGCCCCTGGGAGCTAAGAAACTAGTTGCATTTGCTGGCCCAGCTGTGGCTGTCTAAGAGATTACTAAGCCCTGATGAGATGTGTGGGGCAGTCAGATTCACCAGAACAGTCATTTGAGAAAAAATATCTCAATAATTGCCTCAATGCCTTGGTGGTTTTTAACTACATAGTTAAAAGATTCCCAAAACTATTTCCGGTAAAAACTGGTGGTATAATATGGTGGAATAAATACCTGAAATATTTTAAAAGTCAAGCTTAGATAGAGCCTGGAAAGTTCTACTTTACAGAGGTTCCAGGATTACAATACAGTTCTCTGTATTTGAAAATTACCAATAACTCTGAGCTATTTTTAAGTTGATGTATAATTGCATTTGGAAAAAAAACAAAAAACCCTGAGCTTTAAAAATGGCAAGTCTCCAGCTCTTATGAGGAAACAATGATTCAAACTGGTGCAGCATTGTCTATTTGAGTCAACAGATGTATTGACACCAAACAAAAGAAAAGGGTGAATTCTGATAAGTCAAAAACAACCATTCCTCAATTTAAAGAAGGAAAGAAGTTGAAGTAGGAAGGTGAGAGTGGATAGAGTAGGACCTGTAGTAACAAAGATTAGGTAAAATTGCTAGAACAAGACTGTGGCAGTTGGTCTGTTTAGGATAAAGCAAAGTTTAGAAATATAAATTGGGATAAATGTATGAGATACAACAAATGGGAAAAAAGACAAAGAGAAAATAAAAGAAAGTGCTGTTCAGAGGTCTGGGTGAGAAGGAACAGTAAACAGTTTTAAATTGTAAAGAAAATTACAAGGTTTTTGAGTAGAATGTTATAATTTTCCATTGTAAAACTGATGTGCTTGAAACTAAAGTTTGAAGTAAATAAAAAATGGAGCAGAAAGATAAATGAGGTTTTGGTAAATGTAGGCAGTACCTGAGACCATGAGAAAAAGTGAAGTTTTCCTGAGCGACAGGAAATCTGAGAGCAGAGGTAACAGGCAGATGGGAGAAAGAGGAGCCACAGAGAGAGGCAACTGATTCGAGAACTTCAGAGAAATTCTGTTTAAAAAATCTTAGTAAGATTATGGCTTCTGAGAACAATGTTTGCCAGTTTTGTATTGATTTATAAAGTGCTTTCCTTTTATTTTTCCCCAAAGACTAAAATCTGTACAGAACTTGTAATGACAGCTCAAGGCCATTTTGCAAGACTCTTGCATTTTATTTTTGCTGACTCAAATGAGCTGTCATCAGAAGGCACAAGGAAGCACAGACACTCACAAACTCCATGAACAGAGCTGTGCCTGGATGGGTGTCTGTATTGCCATCAACTTCCACACGAACTGTGCAGCTGCGGTGGCACAACTGAGAGCAACGCTGTGACTCAGTGGTGAGGAACTCAGATCCAACCTGTATTTCATCAAAATTATTAAATAGAGAGGGGAGGGTCTTAAAAGTAGTCATTAAGAGCTTTAGAGAAGACAATGGTTTTAGTAAGGCATTACACCAAAATATACTTTAGAAAGCTTCTATTTTACTGGTATACTTTTGCTGTTCTTTGCTGTAGCACAAAGATAGTTTGGTCTGTTTAAATATGACATGGTTTTTGTTGTATCATAAGAACTCTGTGGCGGTTCAGACTATCATGTAAGTAGCATGCAGCAGAGTTTAAATCAAGACTTCTCCAGAAAAAGTTTTAAGTTCTTCTAGCTCATATCCAAATGACAGTCATCCTTTCAGCTAAATGGAGCCATAAATAACAAAAAGGGAAAAGAAGGGTTTTTACACTGAATACCAACTTCCTATGTTAACCTCAGTCTGCATTAACCTTATAATAATCCATAGTATGAGTGTTGTCACTTTTACTTCTTTTATTCAGAATTTTGTTATGTTGGTGTTCTTGCTAAATCCTTACCTCTCAGTGTCAGGGATTTATCTGAGACCTCAGATATTTTTGCCTATTTTAAACTCAGCTTTCAGAAATGCAGGAAAATCTGGAACACATAACTACCCTTGAGTTAAAAAAACCCTTGCCAGTCACAAAATGTGCTGATATCTCCTGTATCTCCCAAAAGCTCCACAGATCCCATACAATCATGCCTTCATCCTTCCTTCCCTGTCCCCAAACCCACTGACTCCTCAGTCATCCTTTCATCCCTGCTTCAGCTGCTGAACCCAGCCTTCTAAACCCCTCTTTTTTACTTCAGGACTCCCTGCTAGCCTCTCCTCTGCAACCTTTATGCAATGCTTACAGAGCTTTTTTTATTTTTTTTTTCTCTCTGTCTGGTCCTATTCTGGCAGCTCCCACAAGATAAATACAACTGTATTTAATATAGAAATAGAGCAGTAATAGCTACTTTTGGCTCTAATACTTATTGAAGCATCAAGCTGGTCCACATCCAGTTGTCTACCAAGGGATTTAATGTGTAGTCAGCTGTGGGGATCTATTTCACACATAACTGTTTCACACTGACTTCCCTCTGTAAACAAGTCTTGCTTAGGCAAACATTTCTTTACCTTATGAGCATGTATAGGCACCAGTTGACTTTCATATTAATAGCACAGCATGTTAGATCTTCAGGTGAAAGCTATTTATACAAAAGACAGGATTGTGTTTTGGTATCCACACTCAGCATGGCTACAACTAAAACAACTGTAGTACCCAAACACTGCTGGGTTTCCAGTAAGCATATGAAATAATTGTCCTGGCCATAAAACTTTGCTTTTCCCTTTGAAAGATCTAGGACTAAACAGCTTCTATAATTTTCATGTAAAATATGTAATACTACATAATCTGTAGCTGGCTTAGTTTACCAGGAGCATTGCAAAATAATCTTTGTACTCTGACATTCACTCTTTTTTTGGTTTAGATTTAGTCTTGTGTGATCTTTCACATGTAAAGTAACTTCTTCACTGGTAAACAATCACTCTTCTAGAAATGATAAAAGTGCTTCAAAGCAATTCTCAAATGCACAGACTGTTGCTACCAACCAGAAAGGCTAGATGACAGCCTGCTAGAGGTATGTCCTTATTACAAACATTTGCATCTCTGGGTTCACTGAATTAACTTGTAGTATACAAAATATTTAACTCTTAATCAATTATAAATTTGACATTGGCTCCCCAAGCACTGCTCTCATAATTTACATTTGTCTGTGTGGAAATAATACCACAAGAAATATGTACTAGAAGTTGTGAGAGAGAATAGAAAATAACTAATTAGCATATTCAACATACCATTTAAAAATGCCTGAAAATTGAAGAATTAAAAATTGGAAACTTTAACTATAAGCCTAACTTCAAAGTAATCCATATACTCTGCAAAACACTCATTGAATGTGTCTGTCTGGTAATGATTGGTACAAAGAGCCTCATTAATAGGTAGTCATGTTGTAAGTTTATTAGTATTCATTATGTGAACGGTCAACTATTTGAAAATGTCTTTGTACAATTTAAAATGTAATTTACATTGTTTGTACAGTGTAAAAATGTACCATGTAGCATCAAATAGGAAATGTTGTAGAAAGGAAGAAATTCCCACCTTGGATAGGAATAAGTGCAGTCATTTAGTTTCCACTGTACCTCCAATGCTGGGGCTCAAGTATTCTTTCAGAATAGAAATCACAGAATGGTTGGAAGGAACTTCTGGAGATCATCTTGTCCAACCTGCCTGCTCAGGCAGGGCTTCCTAGAGCTAGTGGTGGGCACAATTGACTCAAGCCTGGCTCCATCTTCTTTGCACCCTCTCTTCAGGTATTAATATACATTGATCAGATCCCCTCTGAGCCTTCTCTTCTCCAGGCTGACCACTTCCAGCTTTCTCAGCCTTTCCTCATAGGAGAGATGCTCCAGTTCCTTCATTGTCTTCATCACCCTCTGTTGGACTCTCTCCAGTATGTCCATGCCTCTCTTGTACTGAGGAGCCCATATCTGGACACAGCACTCCAGGTGTGGCCTCACCAGTGAGGAGTAGAGGAGAGAGATCACCTCCCTTGAGCTGCTGGCAATGCTTTGTCCAATGCAGCTCAGGATACCATTCACTCACTGTCTTTGCTGCAAGTGCACACTGCTGCCTCATATATGATAGGGGTCAGAGCTGAGCTCTCACTACAGACTGACTTTGGTCCTATTATTGTATTAACGTTATTTATTGACACCTCTCCTGTGGTGTTTACTCAGGCTCCAGTAAATTGTTGCCTTTTTTATTCTTTAAGGGTGTCTAGCCAATGGGTGTCAGCAAACAAGGCATGAAAATGTGACGAGTATAACTGATTAATTTTGAAGAGGATTTGAATTGAGCTCTAAGACATCAACTATCCCATGTGTCACAGGGAGTTTTCATCCAGGAATCAATGGCATTACCAGTATGTCAGTGTTAGATACTTCAGTGCTCACTGAAGCAAGGGAGAAAAGATAATTTCAAGAAAAGCTATTTGGAGGAATAGGTCAATTTCATGACATGAATGGGAGCATTTATGAGAGTGCTACCATGTAATCATATAGATAAATTTAGCTTATTCAGGTAAGAGACAGGCCCTGTGTGCCCAGAATAGTCTGTAAGTATATCTGAGCTGAAATAAAGAGGGATAACACAGGGAGTGTATGGTATTACACATAGCTTGTGTTTTCAAAATCTGCAGCCCAGAGGTCCAGCTGTACCTTGGGCTGCATCACAATTAGTGTGACCAGCAGGTTGAGTGAGGGAGGGGATTCTGGTCTCTACTCCACTCACATGAGACCCTGCCTGGAATACTGTGAACAGCTCTGGGGCCCCCAAATAAGAAGGACTTGGACTGTTGGAGTGAGTCCATAGGAAGCCACAAAGATGATCAGAGAGCTGAAGCATTTCTCCTATGAAGAAAGGCTGAGAGAGCTGGGGTTGTTCAGCCTGGAGAAGAGAAGGCTCTGGGGAGACTTTATAGCACCTTCCAGTACCTAAAGGGAGCCTATAAGAAAGCTGGAGAGGGACTTTTTACAAGCATGTGTAGTCATATGACAGGAGGGAATGGCTTCAAATTGAAAGAGGGCAGGTTTGTGTGAGATACTAGGATGAAGTTCTTTGCTGTGAGGGTGGTGGGCTGCTGGAATGGGTTGCCCAGAGAAGTTGTGGATGCCCCATCCCTGAAGTGTTCAAGGCCATGTTTGATAGGGCTTTGAGCAACCAGATCCTGTGAAGGTGTCCCTGCCCATGGCAGGGGAGTTGGAACTAGATGATTTTTAACCCTTTGAACCCAAACCATTCTGTGATTTTGTCATTTCGCTGTGCAATATCTCATTTCTTTTCCAGCTCAGTCTTTGTGTTACCCACTGAGGCAGGGACTGTTGTATCTGAATTTCTTTTCTGGGTTGGGATGGCTTTTTTTCTGAGTTTGGGTGGAGTTTTTTGTATTTTGGTGGTTTTTTGGTTTTGTGGGGGTTTTTTTTTTGTTCTTTTGGGGGTTTTTTTGTGTGGTTTTTTTGGTTTTGTTTTGGTTTTTTTCCCATGAAAATGATACAACTATATTCAGGAAAAGAATACACCCATATTCAGGAAAATGCACTTTCTTCTCTGTAACAAATTGCTCTAACTTTCACTATGGACAGAAATAGGTTTTACATAAGGTTCTTTCTAGCTCTGAGCTCATCCTATTTATGCTAATTTAAGTTCATGCACATCCAGAGAAAGGGAAATGGGATCTCAAAAAAAAAAAAAAAAAAAGCTATATGTGATTATTTGCCACATGGCCAACCTTCTTTCTTCAGGAAGGAGTTGCCTCGCAGTCACTAACAGCCCCTAAACTATGATTAGTTTTCTTGTAAATCCACTGGGGTCCTCAGGGAGTGCTGCATACAAGATAACTGCTCAGACATGCCAGGAGTTTACAATATTGGAATCTCTGTTTACGGCAAGCAGAAGTAAGATCACATGATCTGTATTCACTCATTTGGTCTTTTCTGTGAACTGAATAGCCTTTTTGTGCCTAGTTTTCTTATAGGACCAAACCTTACATATAAATCCTCAGGATGCACAGATAAAGTTGCAGTGTCTACACGATATTTATCAGCTCTCAGAAAATGAAAAGCTAAACAGTAAAACCAAGATGAGCTATACTGTAATCAATTGTAGTGTCCCTAAAGAGATCGGGAAAATCAGTTTTAACGCTTCTGGGGCACTAAAATGTTATAAAATTCATTAAAGGAACAACCTTATGTTAGCTCTTGGTATAGCTGCTCTGCTCAAATACTGAAGTGACAAAATAAACAGCTGTACTGCTTTCTAAAAATCAATGTATAACACATTGCATTTCTATTGGCAGATTTTATTTAAAAATAGATATTACAAAAAAATACTGAAGCTTTAAGATACCTCGGGGAGGGATTAAACTTGTAGGTATACAAAGTTCAGTCTTACAGCCAAAGCGAAGCATTGGCAGTGTTTGGGAGCAGATCGTGGGAAATCCGTGAGCCGGTGGGGCAGAGGCTTTGCTTTGCACAGCTGTGTAAAGACTTGCCATAATAGCTGTCTGTGGCAGCAATCTCTGTGCTGAAGGAAACCTGAGGAGCGCCTGTTCTCCGTCCCTCAGGACGCGTAGTGCTGAGCGGAGCGCGGGCGGGCGGAGCGCCGGCGGTGCCCCGTGCCCAGCCCGCGCTGTGCCGGAGCGGGGCACCCGGGGCTGCCCCGCCGGGAGGGACGGCGGGTGCCGCCCGGGCTGCGCCGTCCCCGCCGCTACGACACCGACCGCAGCCCTCCAGGACACCATTTCCAGCCGTCCCCGTGCACTTTGCAACGGCGGGTTTTAAAACCATTTTGCATTAAAACCAGTAGATGGGTGCATTTGCTGTTGCTCTGCGGTTGGTTGTTTTACTGGGGGTTTTATAACCCGCTTTAAATACCACATCGGCGGCAGCGGCGGGGGCTCCTGCCGGGGGTCACGGGTGGCCGCGGGGGACCCTGCCGGGCCATCCCCATCCCCGCGGGTCCGGGCCATCCCCACCGCCATCCCCATCCCCGCGGGTCCGGGCCATCCCCACCGCCATCCCCGCGGGTCCGGGCCATCCCCATCCCCGCCGGGGAGGCCATTTTGCAGCCGTGCGGGCGGGGCAGCGGGCGGGCAGGACCGCCCCCCCGGGGCAGGTAAGCGCGGCCGCACCTGGCGAAGGGGCCGTGCCAGCCCCGATGCCAGCCGGGGTGGGCGCGGGCGGCAGGGGGCGCTGTGGCGGCGGCAGGGGCCGGGCACGGGGGCCGCGAAGGGCTGGGGGCGGGCGGGCAGCCCGGGCCGCTCCCGCCGGCAGAGCGGGGCACGCACTGCGGGGCGCTGAGCACAAACGCGGGCGGGCGGCCCCGCAGCGCCCCCGCAGCGCCTCCCCCATCGCGCCCGGCCGCGGGCACAGCGCGGGGCGCGGAGTCGGGGCGGCGATGCAGCAGCAGGCGGAGAAAGCAGGAGGGGCAGCGCTCGGCAACATGGAGGGAGGCGCGGAGCGGGCCAGCCCCTGATGCGGCGCTTTCTCCTCCTCCTCCGGGCAGCGGCTCCGGCGGCGATTCCCTCCCTGGCGGCGGCTGGCGGCGGCGGGTGGAAATGAGCAGGTCGGCGGCGCTTCTCCTCTGCCTGCTGGGCTGCAACGTGTGGAAGGCGGTGACCAAAACCTTAGGGGCGCCCGAGGCGGCTCAAGGTCGGTGCGGGCTGGGCGGCGGGGCCGGTGCGCTTTGTGCGGCGGGGCCGCATTGTGCGGGCTGCGCGGGGGCAGCGCCCGGCAGGGTCCCCGCCCGCTGCGGGGCCCGGGGCAGCCCTGCGGCCGCGGGGCTTTTGTTACCGGCAGGGGCAGAGGCTGCGCCGGGCTCATTGTGCTGCCCCCTCCCTCGCTCCCTGCTTCCCTCGCTCCTCCTCGCCGTCCCTCGGCGCCGCTGGAGCTGTTGCACCGCGTCCTTCTGCCCCGGTGCCCGCGGAGGGCCCGGCGCGGCGGGGTGCGGGGTGCGGGCAGGGCAGGCCGTGCGGGGCCGGGGCTCGGGCTCGCCCCCCGCGCTGGCCGCGCCGCTCGGCCCGCGGCCCCGGGACGTTCCCGGGCCAAGGCCGGGCCTTTTGTTCGGCGCGGTGTGTCCCGCGGGCCGGGCACGGCAGCAGAGCCGGTGCCCCAGCGCCCCGGGCCGCTCCTGGGGCAGCAGCGCCTGCTGCTCCCGTGCCGGGCTGCGGGTCCTGCCCTGCCTGCCCCGGCCCGGCCCGGCCCGGCCCTCACCTGTGCGGGAGCGGGAGGCGCACCTGCCCGGCCGCGGGCACCCATTGCAGGCACCCATCCCCGGGCACCCATCGCGGGACACAGCCCCGGGCACCCATCGCGGGACACAGCCCCGGGCACCCATCCCCGGGCACCCATCGCGGGACACAGCCCCGGGCACCCATCCTCGGGCACCCATCCCCGGGCACCCATCCCCGGGCACCCATCGCGGGACACAGCCCCGGGCACTCATCCCCGGCCCGGCCTTGGTCGGCAGCAGCGCAGCCCCGCCAGAGGGGATCTTGCGGCAGCACCGCCCCTGCCGGGACCGTGGGTGCGTTCGGCAGCAGAAAACTTGTGTGTGGAAGGGTGCGAGGTGTGCGTGGGAGGAAGAGCATCCTGCCCCGTGGTCAGTGTTGGCCTTGCGGCACGTGTTGTCAAGGGGCTCGGTGTGTCACCTGGGATGAGCGGTCCTTGCCGGCAGAGCCTTGGTGGCAGCAGGGTGGCAGCACCCTTCCTGCTGCGGTGGCGTGGAAGGGCACTGTCAGCAGGGTACACTTGGGTCCTGCTTCCTCAGAGCTTTCCTCTCTAGCATGTCCATAAGAATCAGTAAGCAATGCCTACTGCAAGAAGGAGAACGTTAGAAGTAACCTTTGGACTCTTTCTTTCGTGATTTTATTTACAGTACGTTAAGTCTAGGTGGACCTGTTCTCTCATACAGAGGAAGTCAAAAGGTGAAGGTGTCTTGTCAAAAAACGTGCCACGCTAGGCAGTCTGACACCAAATAGTGCCAGATTCTGCCTTTCTTTTAAGGGCAAAGCAATAGTAGTTCTGGAATAAGAAGTACTAAACTATACCTCAAAGCCCACTAAATTCGGGATATACTGAGTTTGTTAAGCATGCCAGAAAACCAGAACTGTGTTTTTCCCATGAAGCTGGCACTTCAGATATCAAGGTAATATAAAAATCTGTTGTAATTTCTGCATAATACGGAAAATCTCCTTCATGTATGCAGTCAAAGTGGTGAGGTATTGGCAGAATTATTGCCTTTCAACGTTCCTGTTGATCTCATCTTCTATTGTCAAGCTCAAATCAGATGGTATGGAAAGGCTTGTCTCTGTAGCTGCTCCATCCACATCAAGACTGATGGCTGATTATTTAATAGCAGCTAAGTCAGTGAGTAGAGAACATTTCTGTCTAAACAGAATGGTCTAATTTTATCTTCCATGTAAGAACATCTGAGTTCTTGTAGATATTTTCATTTTCCAAAGCCTGATTACAAGCCCAGTCTTTACTCCTTAGACATGTACCTTGGTACAAGGGAGCGTGCAGAAGTGATCTGTGTCTTCTTCTCCCTAGTTATCAGCTACTTGCTGTGAATCTTTTTTTTAAAGTTTATATGATGCCAGCTTGTAGCCTTGAATAAGTTCCTGGATATCAGGTGTGAACATTTTCTAGGGAAAAGAGTTTTGGTACCAGGCACATTCCCCATGTGTATACACATAGCACAGTAGGTGAAGTGCTAAATGGCTGTAAAACCTAAAACAACTGTTTTTCTCTCTTGCCCTTTTAGCACCATGGTGATAGTTGTAGGCACAGGTGAAGAGCCTTTGCCAAAGTTCAGGGGTGTTTGCAAATGATAGGCTTTTCCTTTGTGGCTCTGAATATACTAGTTAAAAACCAAGGGATTGGAATAACAGTGGAGGTGAGAAAGTCAGAGGATGTCATCAGGGAATAATTGCTTCAGCTGCAGTATTTATTGTTGGACAGTTTACATAAGGCTAGGGTGGAGAACCCTTCTCTGGTGGGACAGATTAGATGAGACTGGTTAAGATGTTTGATGTCTGTGTTAACAGACCAAATAAATAGGTCTTGGATTTGGAGCTATTTGAAGGTGGGATTTGTAGTCAGTGTTCTGATTAAGGAAGGAATGACGAGAGTTGCTTTGCATCAAGAATTTCTCTCCTTCATTGCTCTCAGACATATGTTCAGACAGCCCCGGCTTCTAATTCTCCTCAGCCAGACTGATTACGTAATTTGTGAATATGGAAAGTATTGGTAATTAAGCTCTGCACTTAGCACGGTATTTAGAAAATTGAATGACTTTGTCACAGTGTTACCTTATTTGATTCATTATGCGGATCTGTTGTGGCCTCTGAAAGTCACAAGGGTACCCTCTAAGTTTCGGTACCTTTTTGTCTTTAATATGGTAAAATGCTCACAGATGAGTTGTTGTTTTTTGTTGGTGTTGGTGCACAGAGCTCCCAGAGAGGTTGTCAGGCATCCATGAAGGGACACTTTAGGACTGGTAAGGCTGTACCTCTGTCACTTCTCTCAAATACATAAAACTTGACAAGTATTTCAGATGAGGAATAAATGATGGTTTTCAGGGTTTCTTTGGTTGATTTTGGCTGTTTTGGTTGGTTGGTTGTTTTTTAATTGTTTTATCAGGAATTCCTGAACTTAAATTAGTTTGAATGCTGAAATGAATGTGTAGAAATTTTAATTAAAACAAAAAACCCCAAACCAACCCTTAAGCTGCATTTCTGTTGGCATTGGTGATTTTTCTGATACACAGTGCATGTTCTTCACAGTAAGCAGTTCCCTTTTAAACTTAGGGAGCTTTGACAAATAGGAATTTAAGCGTTATATGAAAAGGTAACACTAACCCAGGGAGAATGTAAGCAAAATCAGTGTAATTTGAGAAGGGATTCAATTTCTTCATTGCCTGCAAAGTTTGCTTCCCAGTAGAAGATGAGGGTCATTCATTCATAGATGCTAGGGAGGCTCTTTTAAGAGAAGTCCTAGAACATTGTGCCGTAGTGCAAAGATCTGTTGTTATTTTTGGCAGCTGCAGTGGGTATTGGTTTTAACTAATATCTTAATTGATCTTCCTATTTTATTAGTTGTTCAAAATGAAGTTACTCATAATAAAATAACATTTGAGTAATAAATAGCACCCAGCTCAAATACTAGTCTACTAGTAGATGAATATGCTCAGGATATCCCACCTTCACAATCCCAGAATGAGATCAGGGAGATACCTTTTTCGGCAGTATGATGGTGAATAACAGTTCAGCTGTTGTCGCTTAGTCAGAATTCGCGGTATCTCCTCCCTCTGGTGCACGGAGGACAGGAGGGTTGATGCTTGAGTGCTGCTGTTTGGAACTGCCTGCCTGTAAGCAGCCATTACAGTACTTGGCTGTGGAAGCTGACTTCACAACCGTTTCTTCTGGACGTTCTGCAAAGGCTTTTTTTCTGGACAGCACAGTAACAGCTGTGAGGAGACCCTCAAGTTCTTGTCTTTAAAAAAAAGCCCGTTATACCAAGCTTGCAATTTTAGCCATGATGATAGAGTTTAGATGATGCAGAAATAAAGTCTTTCTCTTTGCTCTTCCACTGCTGTATTGTCTCTGCAAGTTACTAATGGCCTTCAAAAGCAAACATTTATTTCGTTGAGACCACAAATAGACTCATCAGAGTAGAAGCTAAATTGCTCTAAAGTAGTACAAAAGACATTGCTTTATTTTAGTGGAGGAGCAAATTGTTTACTCAGTACTAGATAGTATTGTAAAATCTTAATGAGGGTGAGGTATTTGTTGGTTTTATCAGTCATCAGATCCAGGTGAGCACTAGGTTTTGGTTGGTTGGGTTTTTTTTTTCATGCTTACCTTGAACTCCTAATGCCTGCAAATGCCTAGTAACTGATTTTTCTCAGTCAGATGAACAAGTTGCCTAGGTGATCTGAGGGTTTAAAACTGCAGTCTTTCTCTCCTAAACATTTGTATTCACCCTTTTGGCTTGTAATACCTTGCAGTAAGCGAATCAACTTACCTTAAATAATGCGTGTGTGCACTTGTGAAGTGATGGCAGATTCACACGCTGGTTCTCCCTGTGGTCATTTGGCCACTTCTGTCTTGAAGTGGTGTAAATTGCCATGTGTTGCCTAACACAAAGGTTGAAACAACCTTCTCCCTTCCCCCTCACTTCCTTTTTTTTTTCCTTTAAACCCCACACTGATGCCTCTTCCTGCTTGAGACTAGAACCTGGTTAATGAAATTTTTAGGGACGGATGCTTCCTGTGCCAACTTTTGGCCAAGTGAATGGTTTCAAATAGCAGTTCTGTTTCTATAGGAGAGGTTTCTTGTAACAATAAAATGCAATTTTACCGTTGTTAATTGCAAATTTTAGTTTAACAGAAGCCTGATTATATGTATTTGTGTGCTGGGGAGTAAGAAGGTTTGTGCATTTAGATTTGTTGGAAAACTTAAGAAATCTCCAGTGGTTTTGGTTCATGGAGGAGCAGAAATGTCCCTGCTTCCTGTTAGTACAAACTTCAGAGTAGTTTTGTAGTCTTGTCTTCTGTGGGCAATGACTAGCCAGTCTTGGTGCGTGAAGAAAACCGAGAGGAAAATGCATGGCAAGGAAACTCAGTGTGTAGGTCGTGTCACTATAGGTTCATGCAGTACCTTACAGTTTGGTGGTTCAGCTTTACTGGCATTTCTTAACAACCCTGCTTGAAGTCTGGCCACTGAATAGCGATGTAGTTGGGAATGATGCTTCTCTTCCACATCTCAAATCTCTCTAGTTCATTTGATCCATACGTTGTTGCATGCCTCAATCATATAATTTAGGGAGGATTATTTTTCCAGTCAGCCAAAGGCAAACTAAGAAATCTCTCAAAAATACCTGCAACTTGAAGTCAAAGTGTGTACTTTCAGTATTTCTGTTGGTGTATATGCTCATTACCTTATGCAAGCTGTGCTTTTGTAAGATTAATTTTCCCTTGCTCCAGTATATATCTGTTCTGCCTTGAGAGATGAAGAAAGGCAACTTCTGAGAGAACTGTTGCTGTTGGTATTCTGCGTCTCCCACAGGTCTCAGTGGTTTTACCATTTACCTGCTGGGGAGCACAAATAAGGGAGGCAAGAATCCTGTATAAATGGTTGTATTTACTAGAACAAATCAGTTTAATAATACTAAATATAACACACATTATTAAAATACGCTAAAAATTTTTGGTTTAGGAAATGACAAAGAGAACCAAGTGCTTTTTTTTTTCTTTCAGAAATTCCAGAAACGTTTTCCTGAAAGCTGGTTTACATTAAGCTTTCAGTTAATGTAATATCTGGCTTGCTGTGCATGGGTAATAAGCATTATATGCATGCTTTTTACAAGTACTGTCTTTAGTTTTATTAGAAAGTGGAAAGTATGTATATATTTGTTAATACAGAGCCATAAGAATGTGGGCATACTGTATTTTCTTGTTGCTTTTACTAAGTGTGTTGAATCTTTTACTTTGAACAGTAGGACAGAGTCATAGTTAACATAATGGCAAATCTGAGCCCTTGAAAGGAGTATTTAAATATATTTCAACACAGAGCGACATTTTCATTTAATGTAAAATGGTGGTGTTCTGATTTAGATATACTCATGCCACTCTAGCTAGCTTGAAGAGCAACAGATCTTGAAACGAACTGAAGGGAAAATTCATTCATGTAGAGTATAGTCTCTGAATTTGGCTCCCTGCTACTTGGGGGATTGGGTGTATTTAAACAGAGCTGCTGTTTATATAAAGTATATTTTGAATAGAAGCAGTTTCTGCAGGCAGGGCACAAAAGTCCCTGGAAATCCAACACTGAAGCTGTCTTTTAGTTGTTACTACTATTAGTTTTTGCGGTTCTGGGAGGTGTCACTGCCCTGCCATACTGTGGAAGCATACTAGAGAGAGAAGTCCTGTCTTTGTCCATTATTTGTACACCTCGTGAATTGGGAGGTGAAGCCTCCCTGTCACTGTGAGTAGGCATCTGCACCATGGAAAACTCTCTCTTTCTGCTATAATGGTTGCTCTTCACATGGGGAGGAGGCAAGAGCACATAAAATTAGAATGGACACCCCTTAAGCCTGAGGTGACTTGTAGGGGTCACCCTCAGCCTCTGTCCCGGGGGAAACCAGACTTTGAGGAGACACATGGGCAACTGCAGACAGCAGGGAGGAAATGGAGCATGGGGGTGACGCCAAAGGGAAGGAAGTAGCAGCATCCTTTTGACTTGGGTACAACAAAGGAGCTCGATCCAATAAGGTGCAAAATGCTTCCAGTTTAATTCTAGCTGCAGGAGTGCTGAGAGCTGCTGTACTGCGTGGTAGGTAAGTAAAACAATAGCAATGTTTAATAGTAGAAGGGGGCTTACCTTGACAGTCGGTAAATGCTGAGATAAACAAGTGGTAGAGGCATAAAGTACTCCTTCTTTGTTAAAGAAAGCAGGGCCCTTTCTTTCTGCAGTAATTAACAGAGGTGATAGTAGTGATGGGTGGTCTCTCTTGTTTCATCCCACCTTTGTGACTGTCTTGACTGAAAACACGGTGTCTTTAGTCCTTTATAAGCAAGGGCATATACTAATATTGCAACAAGTATTTCTCAAGTGATTTTTTGAGACTTGCTGAGAAAACGGCACCATATTAAGGTAAAATGCTGCATTTTTACTGCTGCTGGGGGGAAGTTAATGTATCAGCAGTTTTATCCAGCCCTCTTGTTCTTCGCCATTCTGTGAACGAATTCATTTGTGCATGCATTCAGTTGTGCAAAGTGAAAGGTTAGCATCCAAGCATCTCATCTCTCAGTGTGTACTTAATATGTGGATGTAAGACTCCTCATGTGAGGAATATGCGATTCTCCTCCAGGGTAGGAGGCATCTCGTCTGAGTTGGGTGTCTGCAGTCTGCAGGTGTCTGCATCCTAGCGAGTCATCCACGGCCTTTTTACAGACGTGAATATCTAATCTGCTCAGCTAATGGAGCTGAGTATCATTCCTGTCACCTGGAGTGAGTGCATTTGAAGAGATAAATCGTGCTGTGTGAATGTCCACTGACGAGCACAGCAGCCTATACAACCCGGTTTGTACCCCCGTTCAGTCAGAGGAATCCTTCCTCACATATGGTAACTGGAAGTTCCCTGAGCTCGCTGTTGCCCTCTGGCCTGGCCTTGAGCTACTGAATGTATACAATGTAATAAACTATGTAAAGGAACACAGTCTTGGATTACCTGGCTGGGTTATCTTGCGTTTCTCAAGGCTCAAACAAGTTATCAAGTTATTGTCTATTTACATTTCTAAACAATTTGTCTTTGTAGCATTATGCTTATGAGCCTGCTTGTTTCACTCCCAAGAGTAAATAAGCAAACAGGAAGGTTTAGAAACAAGTAAGGAGGCTTGCGGAGTTGTTTGGACTTGTCTACATGTTTTTGCCATGCTTTTAATTAGCTTTGTATTCCCATGGGTTGATTTATTTAGGATTATGCTGCATTGTTACTCTCACTTTTGTCTGTTTTCTCATGCTGGCATTTGTGTAGCAATGTGGTAAACCAGATCAAGGAAGTTACCAAACTGAAAACTCCTGTATACACCAGCTCAGTCTTCACCTGGATCATTTTCCTGATGGAGTTAATCCGAAATTACACAAATGCTATTGCTGGTGCAGAGGAAAGGGCTCAGAGGAAGTGGTAAGGGAAAAAAACAAGCACTTCATGGCAGCAGTGCCCATTGATGCATAATTAAATTCTTTTGTAGAACTAGAACATAAGGTGTAAGGCACAACATTTAGCAAGTTAACTGTTTTAGAAGTTACTGCTTAAAGGAAATGGCTCTTGTCAGAAAACTTGATACCACCCCATCGGTCAAAGTGAAAGCATAAAGAATTTCTTGAAAACTAATTTGCCTGCAGTAGGCAAAAAACTGCATTATAGCAGTTAATACTGGCAGACCTGGACCTGAGTACTGGCAGGTGATTTGAGACGCTTTCAGCTGCAACTGTCTCTGTCTCTGTCAGAGCAGGTTTTTGTCCCTGGCTAGGATATTCCACTTTGTACCCTTCATGGAAGTTTAAGCAGATTCCTCCACAGTTTCAATTCAACTGAACTGTGAGATGTAGTGCTCGTGAGTGTTCCTCCCAAATGTAGGGTAACGGGTGGGTGGTGGGTTAGTACCTGAGTCATCTTTTCTCTGCATGCTCTAAGTGTCTTGAGAGGAATTGATATATTTTGACCATTTGAATGTCAGAGAAACGTGGAGGGAGCAGTACTGGCACTTAGTGTAGCCTTCTGGTAGAGTAACTTTTGCCAGCAAGCCATCAACATATGATTTGGTGTAATTAGCACATGAGGCCTGATACTATCTGGTCATTCCTCTCTGATTTGTCTGTCAACTGGAGAGATTCCCACCTTCCCGCAGCTAATTGCCTTGCTTTCCTGAGTCACTGCACTTCTGCATTGATGTCTCCTAGATTAGAGGGGCTGCTGAGAGATAAGTACTGTTCACTCCTAATCCTACCCTTCCTCCTTCTGTCCCTGTGCTGGCGCTCTCTTGTCTTGAAAGGCTTGGCCTGCTTTTGCTGATGACAGGCAGGAAAGACTGCTATGGAGTGTTCATGGCCTTTTCTTGTTTCTGTTTGAGTTGGGTAAGCATTGCTAGGGAAATAAATGGATCCGGGAGCTCTGGAGACAGGACCGATGGTCTGCAGAGGTTGAGGTTGACAAGGGCAGGAGGGGATAAACTTGCCCAGGTGTCGCATAGCGTTTGCAGGATGGGAGAAATCAGCTCAAGGTGGGAGCAACAGCTGCTTTCTTTACTGCCCTCTGAGTCGTGCTCCTGGCAAGTTCTGGAACCTGCTGAGTAGCATGCTGACCTGAACAAATACTACTGTAGTTAAAAAAGCTACTTGTGATAATAACACTGACAGACCCAGTGAAGCACAGCAATATACATGCTCTTTTAGCTTTGCTGCTTGTACCCAGAATATTCTTGCAACTCAGCTTATTTTAGCATGTGGTGTTGCATTTGAGGTCCTGGCAAATAACTTAAGTTAGAGCCAGTCTCTAGGTTCACGATGTATGATTTACAGGACCCAGGAATACAGATGTTTGAACGGAGATCTGTATTTTTGTTGTTCTGTGGTGTATCTCTGTGTGGGACTGTTACTTTTTCCCTACTATAAAAGCTTTAATATGAAGACACTAATTTTTTTCAAAGGTTAAAATGTCCATTGTTCTTATAAGATAGTTATTGCATTATTTAGTATACTCTAGTTAAACCTTTTTAGAGGAAATTATGGCATTAGACTTTCTCAATGTAGGTATTGTTGTTAGCAGGTTACATAAAAATTAAAGATACACTTGCTTCAAGCAGCCTGAAGCAGTAGGAGTAAGAACTTCCAATGGGATGAATTTCAAGTTTACTTATTGCTGTAAGCTGTTGAGTTATAACTGCAGCAGGCTTTGGAATATTAAATTAGTAAAAGTACTTTAAAAATCAGTTGTTGAAGGAAAAGAACTTGATGTACTAAAATTCTTGTTGAAAACTTAGTTTTTCCAGATATTTCATAAGGCCTTCCATCTTTAGTTGAGCTTTGAATAACTATCTACTCTGAAACTTTACCTCAGCAAAAACTGCTTGGCATTCTTTAGCTATGTTCAGAATCTTGGTGAAGATGTTATTTTAATTAGTAATTTTACCTGTGAGTATGTAATTAATCTTTCAGTGATTCTTGTGGGATTTTGTTTCATTTGGTTTGTTTTGGATTTTTTTTAAGGCATGGTTTACTAGTGCTGTTGAAAGAGGTGAGTGAGCCCTCTCAGCAGATGTTGTCATTAGAAAGGGAATTGAAGTAGTGTCAGGTCACAAGTTGACTTTTTATGCCAAGAAAAATCTCTTTGAATTTTGAGGGGTGAGGGGCTAGGTAACAGAGCAGATCATTTTTTGTGGTGGTATCTTAGAAAGGTAATGTTTATTCCCATGTGCAAACTAATGCTGCTTTTAAGGATATGCTGTACTTTCATAAATTCTTTTGTGGTGAAGAAAAATCCAAAAAGAGTGTATATAGGCTCTCAAGATCAAACTCATAAATAAGTGATAGCCCTGCAGGTTCCTTCAGAGC
Organism: Margarornis squamiger; assembly: GCA_035222235.1. Lineage (NCBI taxonomy): Eukaryota > Metazoa > Chordata > Aves > Passeriformes > Furnariidae > Margarornis > Margarornis squamiger. Next base: position 20,673,646 of record JAWWTY010000077.1, read on the forward strand.
AATAAAGAATCTTTGCTTACCATGGATGACTGCACGTAAACAAAGATGCATTTTAATATCTAATGCATTCAAGTATCAAGTCTTGCATCAGTTAGCTGCTCAAAATGATCAAGTGTCATCTTCCCTTACCCGTAGCCTAACTGCATGGAGGAAAATATTAAAGCTTCAGTCCAGGTTCTCTGTGTGCCTGTGGTGATGTTAGCATTTCCAAGGAGAAATATACTGAATGAGAGGAAAACCAAATGCACCGCAGTATTCCCTGACCATGATGGTGACATGGGGCAGACAATCTCGTTACCTCACTGTTACTTCATGCAGTTGTCTACTGCTATAAGGTTAACAGATAGTAAGGATATACTCTAAATAGTCTGTCCTGAAAGAGCTTTGGTACATCTGGAGCTGGCTATAAACAAATGGTATCTGACAGTATCGGGTTGCAGATCATTCCTTGCTTTCATTGCTTGCTCCACTTCATGGAGATAGCGTAGTGCAGCCTTCGTTACTCCAAATGTTGTTAAAATTCAGAAGACATTTTAACAACCCAAAGGCTTTGAAGGAGATGGAGATGTTTGCCAAAAAGAATAGCACTTGCTCTTGCTGAGCTGCATCTTCAAGTTATTTGTATAGCCTCTTGAGTGTATGATATGTTATAGTTAGTAAAAGAATGTATCTTCCTTGGAGAAGAAATACTCATTGCTTGCTCTCTAGTCACAGGATGAGGAAAATATGTCTGTTGTGCAGAAAATAAGGTCAGGAGCAAAGAGAAAGTGCAGCGACCATGATGATCCATTGTCTAGGTTAGGGCAGAGAAGTAAATCAAGCCCACACAAGAGTTGGGTCTTAATTAATTCCAATTTTACTCTAACAATTAGGGAACTTTTAATAAATTTGTTGATACTCAGTAATGGAGTTTCTGCTTGGACCCTTGTGAAATACTTTTCAAATTTATTCACCTTCTTGCAGTTCCATGCTTTTCTTCATCACACTTGCGTGAATGTAAAGGGAAAAGCCAGAAATCTGCCGGGCAGTGGGCTGCACAGTGGTGTGTCGTCTGTCTGGGCCTGCTTTCAGCCTCCTGGGAAGACAAGCAGCCCCCACCTGCTACACTGATGTTCAAATTTAAGGGTTTCTTTGTGTAAGTACATACACAACCACTTGCCCCCAAAAGGAGTGTCAAGCTTGGTTTCTGAACATGTATGTATATGTATGTAAAGAAAGTGAGAAGATAAAAAAGGAGGCATAAAGATGATAGGAAAGCATGTTAAAGTTCCTGTGTAGGAAATGAAGTTTGAATGGATTCTAGCTACAAGTATTAAGGTGTTTCTTCCTTTTCCTCATGGTCTTTCCCTCAGCTTCCTTTCCCTATTGAGCTGAGCTTAATTTTTAATTTTATTTCAGTCTGACAGAAGACAACCTACATTTTAAACAGTCTTGTAAACTAATCTGTATTTCAAACATACTTGCAAACTTGATGTTGCAGGTAATATCAAAATCTCATTTCATGCTCTGAAGCAGCAGGAGGATAAAACACCTCAAATTCAAGGTGCTTTTAAAAGTCAATACTTGTCTGGAGTTAGAAGAAAATACCATAGGAAGCAATTATTGTAATTCAAAGAGTGAGACAATGCTGATAAATGTTGGGTTTAGGAGATTTGCTGGTAACTAATTGCATTTGTAAATAATGTTCCCTGTGCTTCTAGTATAGTATTTGATTTAACTTTTTTGTGATTTTAAACCCAGACTGATGACCTGCAATTTTTATGAAGTAGGTGTGCACTGCATTCACTGGACCTCTTAGCCTGAGGGTGAAATATAAAAACTCTGTTTTATACAGCATTAAAAAGAATAGGGGAAAAAGAAAAGAACTTCTTATTAGGTCCATTGATCCCTTTCCTTGTCATGAATTATTCACATACTAGTGTGATTGATTTTGTTAGGGGTTTTTTTAACACCTTTTAAAGAGAAGAACAAATATGAACATAATACCTGGTATCAATATAATACCTAGTTATCTTCATAGCTTAGTTTGTTTCAGTTTGTGTTAATTACCAGGTTTGTGAGACAAAAGTAGTGAGTCGGTATAATTAGTTTTCCTGAATAACTCTGGAAAAACTATTATTTTTTTGTTTGATAGACTCATCTTGTCTTCTCCTTACTTCTGCTGAGGAACTGGGATGGCTACAGTTGTGGGTTGGCAACATCAGCATTCATGCATATGTGCACACGTGTTTGTCCTATAAGGCCGTATGTTATGAATCAAAGCTTACCTCACAGTAGTAAAACTGTAATGCATTTTCCACCATTTTCAGTTATGTGTTCATGGCATGATATTCTGTACTTTGAACAATTTACAGTGATTGTCCTTTGTAAATGGTCATTATTCTATGAAATTAATGTGTTCTCCAGGATACTTGGCTTCAATTTTGTCCTTGGATTTGCTGTGGCTATTTCAATAACACCAGAAGTTGTGTCGTCTTTTCTGCTCGCTGGCTTTGTTCAAAGCAGCTTTGGCTTGCAAATGCATACAGATGTGTTTGTTATTTCTTGTTCATGCTGATGGATTTGCAGTAAACCCTTGCTAGCAGATAGAAGGCATGTGAACTAATTGACTGTATGAGTATGTGTGCTTCCGTGTTCAGGATTTTTAAACAATCTGTTGAGACCTCTAATTACACATCACTGGCTTCTGGTTGTTTTTTTCCCCTCTAGTTTTCATGGTATTGGCAAGCTATTGTCACGAGTTCTTACAAATTTCCAACTTTAGCAGAAAAAAAATGGATTTTATAATTAGACTTTTAGATCTTTCACATAAAACTATATAATTTAGATTTTTTTCTCTCATTCTAGTAGCTCAAGCCTTTAGGCTGTGATAGTGCCTTTGATACTATTAAAAATTATCCTTTCTAGAAACACAAATATGCTTAGCATTGAAATAGAGTGTGGACCTACTGTTTATCTTTTTATCTGTATTAAGACAAGTAGGGTTCCAGGATAGCCTAAAAATTGACCAGGTGCTGAATCAGATATTCAACTAGAACTGATGAATTCCATGTATTTCCATTTCTTTTTCCCAGCTCAGTGATGCTTAGTGCTAGAGCCTGTGTTTTTCTGTAGTGATGGTTTGTGGCCAAAGGAAAAAAATCATACTTCCAAGGTAGTACTACCCCAAAGTAAGGCAAGACATTCAATACCTTGTAATGAGAGAATGGGAATTCCGTGGATATTCTTAATACAGGTAAAAGTGACGGAATAATGTCTTTTTCTGTAAGCTACTTTACCAGAAATCAATACTGGTGGGTTCTTCCCTTTGGTAGTGATAGTAGGTCCTTGACTTCTAACTGCTTCTGTACACTCTGTATACTTGTTTGGAGCTGATATGCTGTCATTTTTCTGTATCAGAAATATAAAGGATCAAATACAATCATGCATATTTAGATAAATGTGTTATGTGTCTTGTACATTGTTGTTTTTTATGGTTTGTAAACACTCCAAGCCATCCCTTCAGAATATGTCTGGTACCTGAATCTTCTGCCACACTTGTCATTTTTGACAACAGGACTTCTGTTGCCAGCAGCTCTGGTGTAGATAATGGCCTTGGTAGATTGACCAAAAATTTCTTCACATATTAATGATAATCTTTATTTTCAGAGAAGATGAACGTGTGTCCTCAGTGTGCTCCTATGGCTCTCTTAGAGCAAGAGTTACGCTCAGGCCAAAGTATGCAGGAGATAAATAGTTCATCAGGGACTTTTGCTAAGAGTTGCTTAGTTATTTCCTGATTTTTCTGGAGGCTATCCATCCTTGTATCAATTCTGGAAATACATTATGCTTTGTTGGATGTTACTTGAATTTGCCTCTGACCTGTGTTTCCAATGGTGCATTGCAGAAGTTATGTTAACCTGTGTGTCCACCGGAGTCATAGAATCATTTAGATTGGAAAAGACCTTTAAGATCATTGAGTACAATAGTTAATCCAGCACTGCCAAGTCCATCACTAAACCATGTCCCTAAGTACCATATATACATGTCTTAAAGGAGTTAGTTGTCCCTGACAACTCAGCAGTGTTTCAACCTGTCCTCCCAGTTGCGTGAAATACATCCTGCATTTCTGCTTCTGAAATACTCTCATCTATGTGTCTTTTCTTCTCCCGGATTCCTAATCCTCATCAAAAATGATTGAGAAGGATTTTGTTGCTCAGGAATTCCTAGAGAGAGAGAGATGCCCAATGTGTAGGTGGAATAAGACATTTCACTGGCCTTTGCTACCGCAGAGGGATGTAGTGACCACTGTGTTCCTCTGTGTGTTGTTCGTGCTTGAGGGATGATTGGTTAGCTTGACAGCCGTGACGATATCCTGTGGCTGCTAGTTCTTGTGGTATTGGCCAGTCCTTTGTTTTCTTCTTGACATGTTGCATTCAGACTTAGAAGGTCTATTGTGTTGGCTTTCTCTCAACTGAGAATCCTAAACTACAACTTCTTCAGTGTGGGCTCATATGACAGAACATACAGCTGTGAGCAGGCTGTGCTGCTGCCCCTCACACTCATCCCAGCCCCACTGCTGCTGGTCTTTGAGTATCTGCATCCAGATTGCACGGATCTGTGCAATAATTAAAATAAAAGGGTTATTCTTATGGACATTTTGTGAACTCATTGGGGGAAATGAAAAAACAATCATCTTATTGGCTTCCATTCAGAAGAATGGTGGCTGCTGTGCAGTTGTTTTTGCCTTGCTGTGTGAGCTTGTAACAAATGTCTCATTGTTTTGCTCTCAGTTCTTGCAGATGCTGGGCTTGCACTAACTACCACTGCTGTAACTTCTTGCTTGGCTCTTAGATGTCTGTAAACAGCAGTAGTGCATGAGGGCCCCAGATTGTGACTGGGTTTCTGGGTTTTTATACTGCTGAGCTGTAAGCTGTCAAATTTTTGTGTTGTTTAGTGTTTTCAGTTGCTAAATGGAAGGCAGCTAAATGGCAGAAGTTCTGCCTTGTGACCGCTTCTAATGCTGTAAGCTGTTCAACAGAGAAAAGCAAGTAAGGTAGAAACAGAAAAAGATAATATAAAAATACAAGTAGTTGAAAGAGATAAAATAGAAGAGGATACATGAAAGGTACTTATCTGTGTCTAATTGGCTTTGGCTGCTTGTTCTAAACTGGTAAGGAAAAAATGTGTCCACCTTCATTTGCCAAAGGCTGATGTGCTCGGGACTCGTTCAGAGCTGCTATCCTGCAGTACTGAGTACAAGCTTGGAGGGTGTTTACTGGTCCTTGGTTCTTGTTGACAGCTTGGTTGGTGAAAGTGGGTACTTATAGAGGAAGTAAATGTAGTGCAAGGTTATGAAATAATGGGGTCGGATTTTATTTATCTTGAAATACTGGCTTCTTTATTCACAATGGGTTTCTCTGCTTTGAGGTGGCATGTGTATTGCCCAGACATTGAGGCTTGATGTGGTGTTTATATGATGGAATAGCCCTTCTCCACAGTTGCAGAAAAGATGAGCTTATGGGGAAAATGGCATTTCTTTGAAGAATTATAAACATAAGCATTTCTTTTTCTTACTTGTGCAAAACCTTCTGTCCTAGGTATTCTGTTCAAAGACAGTCTCTGATTATGTGGTGCTTGTCCTGCAGGTTTTGCAATGCTGACGTTGTCTGTGATCTAAATTTTCTGTAGCTGGGTTTTAATGCCATATGTTGGTCTTTACTTTCTGAGAACTTTCACCATGAAACTGATGTGTTGTGTGCTTGAATACTGCTTCAGACCTGCTCCTTTTTTAATAACAGTGCCCAAGTTTTTATGCTGTTGTTTGTCCCTTTCACCGATGAATGTCATTGGCTCTGTCATTGTCCCTTCTTTCCACATATCTTCTCCCTCAAAGAAATCGTACTGCTCTCTTTGGCCTTACCCGTCACTTCTATATAGGTCATGTCTGATTCAACATACTCTCTTAATTTTGATTTCTCTGTCTGTCTTGTCTCAGTCAGCTCCTGGCTACACCATAATTTATTACAAGTGACAGATTTGGAAGAGGAGGTCCTCTGCTGTATCATATCTCTGACTGTTGTACTGATGGCAGATGATCGTGCTGTGACATTCCTCTGCTTGGGTGTTTTAAATAAGTTCCAGGGTGGAGAAACTGACATGCTCTGCAAATTGTAAAACCCAAAGGAGTTTAAAGTAACAGCTGCCAAACAGCTTTAACTCTTTACTTTCTCTCTTGGTTTATATTATGAGTGAGGAATACAGTTAATATTTTTTTTTATTAAAAAAATTGGACTGCATTGTGAACTGATGAGAATCAGATGCTTTATTTTTATCATATTCTTTAAAGAGTTAAAACATGATAGCAAGGGTGTTAATCTAGCAAATGTCTTTGTGTCAGATTTTAAACCCAGCATGAACAGACATGGATGTTTTTAATGAAAGGACAGGTATTTAATTCCAAGAAATATACAGGTCTTATGCCAGAATAAAAATGCAATTTGTTTTCTGGTTAATTTTTTTTTGGTTTTTAATTATTTTCTCGGGGGCCATTTGTAGACTTTGGAGCACTTCATAACTTTTGCTGACAGTCTCAAGACTTGTGTATTACATAAACTTCAGATTTCCTTGGAAGTAATCTCTGCTTGTTTGACTTTCTGAAAGCTATTATAGGCACATGCAAAAGCCTGTACTTAATTTTTTGTGCTGCTGACTTTTTTAAATTTTTTAACTTTTTTCCTTACTGCTTTGGTCTCATATGTCTACCTCGACTCTTTTGCTTTCAGTCTGGACCAGGGTGGTTGTTAAGTGCAGAACATGAAAAGCAAATATTTCCTAGCTGGAAGTAAAGGGAGGCTGTCTCATTTCTCCTTCTTGGTGTGCAGGATGAGTGCATGTTGTTTTCAGAGTGAGTAGCTTGGTCTTCAGGGTTGCAGGTGGAATTTTATAGTATTATATTGTGGATCGTACCAAATGGCCCCTCTGCCATCCGATATGTGAATGTAGTACTGCAGAAATTACAGGTGGTGTACAAGCTGTGACCACATCTCTTTATGTAGACAGGGAAGGGTGATGAAGTGCAGCAATATGTTAACTTCTGTGTTTGACCTAAATATGCTTGGAATGCAGTTTGGAGTATGAATCATGAGCCCTATGAAAGTGTGGGAGTATGGTACTGGAACAGACTGGATTTTCATCTCTGTAGCAAGTGCCTTGTGAGCATTTCTTGAATCCAATTGACCTCATCTTAAAACTGAGTTTTGCTTCACTTCACTGTTGTGAGTAACAGGATGTTTCTAAGCATTTCACTGTTATTAGTAATATTGTACTGCCCAGTGCAAATTTTCCAATACTTTTTATCTGCAAGAGTGGCTGAAATAGTTGTCATAGTTCATGGAATAAGGCATTTTGCTGGCCTTCACTGCCATGCAGGGATGTGCGTAGATGGGGCTGTAACCCAACAGCTTGATCCATCTGGTTGAGTTCTGTGAAAGTTGCAATTGTACAAATGCTCTCAAGTTAAAAAAAGAAAAAAGTAAAAATTTTCAGAAATTACAAGTTTAGCACCTGGAGTCACTGCCAACAGAGATACTGAAAACCCTTAGCAGTACAGAGCCACAGGTGTTCAGAAAAGAAAGCAATTGATTCCTATCCAGTTGGTGATAAACTAGGCAGAACCTGATAATCCCTCATACTTTCCTTCTATGATACTATCTGAATGAATGTAGCTTGCACATGGTCCTGTAAAATTGAAAAATAGCAGAGAAGCTTGTAGGCATAAATATTTTAACCATGTTTCTGACAAAGTTGGTTTTCCATCTTGTGCATACCTCAGTACAATTGCTCTGATTTTAATTTGGTTAGGTTAATACTGAGACAAGTTGAAGGAAGGAAATAAAGATGGTTAGTCCATTAAAATGGGGAAAGGAAGGCATTGAAACAGTGTGGAGCTTGGATCACGGAATGGTTGAGGTTGGAAGGCACCCCTGGTCCAATCTCCCTGCTTAGGCAGGACTGCCTAGACATGGTGGGCTCCCTGGGCAGCCTGTGCCAGTGCTCAGTCACCCTCACAGTGAAAAAGCGTTTCCTGATGTCCTGAGGTAAGTTCCTGTGTTTCAGTTTGCGCCCATTGCCTCTAGTCTTGTCACTGGGCAGCACTGAGAAGACCCTGGCTCCATCATCTTTCCAATAAAGTAGGAAGTGAGAAAGGGACCTGGGGGCACTGGTGGATGGCAGCTTGAATGTGGGTCAGCAGTGCTCTGGCAGCCAGCAGCGCCAGCCCTGTCCTGGGGGGCACCAGGCAAAGTATCACCAGCTGGGCGAGAAAGGGGATTGTCCTGCTCTGCTCTGCACTGGGGTGGCCTCACCTTGAATAGTGTATGCACTTTTGGGCACCACAATATAAGAAAGAGAATGTCCAAAGGAGGTCAATGAAGATGGTGAAGGGCCTTGAGGAGAAGCCGTATGAGGAGCAGCTGAGGGCACTTGGTGTGTTCAGCCTGGAGGAGACCGAGGGATGACATCACTGCAGTTAAATCTTCCTAGTGAGGGGAAGAGGAGGGACAGGCACTGATCTCTTCTCTGTGGTGACAGGACCCAAGGGGATGGCCTGAAGTTGTGTTGGAGGAGGTTTAGGTTGAATATTAGGAAAAGGTTCTACACTCAGAGGATGGATGGGCACTGAAACAGGCTCTGCAGGGAAGTGGTCACACCACCAAGCTGACAGAGTTCAAGAAGTGTTTGGATGATACTCTCAGGCACATGGTGTGATTCTTGGGGATGGTCCTGTGCAGGGCCAGGAGTTGGACTCAATGATCCTTGTGGGTCCCTTCCAACTCAGTATGTTCTGTGATTCTGTGAACGTGATTATGCCATATTCAAAGCTACTTTTTTCAAGCTGAACTTGGCTGGAAGATGCTGCTACTGTTGAGATCAGAGTTGAAAGACTTCTGTGTTTGAAAAATTATCAAACTTTTACAGATTATTTATTCACTAGAAGATAATCTGCCTTGGAAATGAAGCCTTGTATGTTTCCTCAAAACCGTTAATTCCATGCTAGAGCCAGGAAGTTTAGAGTATGCCCAGTTATTTTGAGTAGAGTTGTATTGCTTTCATAGCATTTGTTTTTAAAACGTGAGCAGAAAGATACAAGGTGGACTGCCAGAAATTTTGGGTGTTTAACTGTTGCCTTTGGTCTCAAGAACAATGTTTTCACACTGCAGCTGTCTATCCAGTGCTCTGGCTATGTAGAATTTAATATACACTGAGCTGTGGTAGTGCCCTGCTTGCGTGCTTTTAGTGCCATATGTGTTGGCATCTATGTCTTATCTGATAAGCAATTTTATAACTTATTCCTTATACTGTTTGCTTATCGTATTCTTCCAGATCTGGCAGAGTCAGCAGTTATTGTGAGATCACTTGTTCTACAGTTTGGATAACTTCAGCTGGTTTTCACCAAAAACCTGTCACAGAATTGTTGCCTGGGGTCTCTGCCTGGCTGCTTTTGTACAGATAGAGATGATGTGCTCAAGTAATGCTCTCTGCAATCCTTTAGCTGTAGGAGTAATAATATTCAAATGAGGGATGGTGCAAGGCAGGCTGGGCATGAGCATCTTCATCTGCTGCTGCTGTTTGTGATTACACTGTTCCATAGACCTTTGGTATCTGCGGTGAGCAGCTGTTACAGCAGTATTTGATCCCCTTCAAAAAGCAGTCTTATTCTTTTGACTGATCATAAGGGAATGTTATTTAACTGTACAGAAAAGGTTGCTGTCGCTAGCCTGAGCTCACAGCTTGGCAAAACCGTGTGGAACTGTTTTTATTCTCTTGATATCAGTTTATGCCACCTGGCACAACTCCATCACATTATATTTTCTCTTATCCCAGAGAGGAGAAAGGCATTTCAGGCCCTGAATAATCATCTAAACATCAGTGTGTGATGATTTGAGATAATAAATGAATTAATAAACTTTATTTTTTGTTCATATAATGTTCATTCCTACCTAGCTTTTGAACTGCATATGAACTTGCTCAATTACACTCTTTTCCTCATGGCATAATTAACTTAGTTTTCATCTAGTACAGATTGCTGTGTTGTTTTTTGAATTCCAGCTTTCTGTGACCTAACGCTGCATCCCAGTCCTGTCAGTTGTCTATCTCCAAAAAAAAAAAGAGAGGCAGGGATTGGGGAAGATTTCTTGAGATTTCTTCCTCTGCCATGCCCAGATTAATCCATGTGACCTGCTGCCTTGCTTCAAGAATAGATTCCTTGAGTTGTGTTTTGGTGTTAGTTTTTTTGTTGTTGTCTGTTTGTGTTTCCTGTTGGTTTGTTTTGTTAAGGAAATTGTCATTTAACACTACTTTTGCTCTTTATTTGTAAGAATTGGAAAATGACTGTGACAAAGAACATTCATGACTGTTGTTTTCTACAAAGCTGAAATTTTTATTGATAGACTCTTGTAAAAGCTATTTTGGATCTTTTTTCTCTTAATGTGTTAACATTGCACATAAGCTTCTGTTAATATTGAATGGAGGAACAGCGTTGTTCCTCTTAAGATTATGGAGCCCAAAGCTTTCTCTGCCTGCAGTAACAAAGCTGTTAGTACTGTTTCATAAGGATCTTCCTTTCCATTTGGCTTTGCAAAAGTATTCTTATGTGACCAAACACACTAGTGTGCAAATAGTTGCTGAGTATTTGTACAAGTGTTTTCTCATTCGTAATTCTAATAACTGTGTTACAGTACAAGTTTGTGTATTTTTGGCCAATAATGTTAATTTCTAAATTGGAGGCTTATCAGTTGTCAGTTACAGGGGAAGAAACAGTTGCAAGAGTATTGGTCAATCGCAGTGTTTTTTATGAGCCGCCAAAGACAAGTGACCTGTGATTTTCTCTGCACATGTAGAAAGGACCTGTTTAAGAAAACAATAACACTTGACAGTTTGGCCTTGAGAAAAATATGCTGGTAAAAGAAGTAGCCATTGAGGAATGGGGTTTGGGCAACAGCCAACTGTGTAGATGTGCAAGATAAGTAATTACCTTTTTTAAGATGGAACTTGAAAGGCTTGAGCTTTTTTTGTGATGTATGTTTCTTCTGGTGACAGACGCCTTGATTTGACTATCCACAAGACTCCTTTATATCCTTTATTCTAATTTAAAACATTCCCATTAAGAACAAGTGGAAAGAATAGAAACACAAAAAAGCCTGTAATAGTACAATGAAGATCCAGCTAAAGTATTTTTATTTTGTTTTTAATTTTTGCCTTTCAGTGGAATACAAAAAAATCATTTTCTAAAAATGGCTTCAGGTGACTCAGTATTTAAATAAAAAACTAAAACCAACACAGGAAGTTGAAAATGTGACTCTCTTATTTCTTGAGGTTTACAATTCCTTTTGTACTTGTATTGCAGCTGATTAAGGATTGTTTGTTAGTATTCCGTGATAATTTCTATACAGATTACTTTTTTCAAAGTAATTTTTGTCCTTTCTTGCTGCAATAGAACTCGTAGTCTGTTGAAAATAGTTACAGTTTTATTCTCAGTGCATATGAAAAGTCATTGAGGTGTTGGATAGGAGACTGAAAGGCAAAACACTAACTGCGTTTCAGGGCCGATGTGACTCTTGAATGTGGAAGAATTTGCCTTCTTGTCTGTGATGGATTTGGTTGTCGTTAAAACATTTATACAAAAGCAACACTGGGTAGCAAGAGGAACGTGAAAAGCAAAGCAAATTTGTAAATGCAGCTCCTAATTTTGGGAAAAGCTAAATGTCTGTTAAATGCCTATTACAGTCCTACAAAGGTGTGGCTGCTGCACATTCTGCCTTTTGAGTTGATGGAATGAGATGTATGTAATGCCTGTGTTCTTCAGAAAGTCAGCTTGAAGAACATGAGTCTGTGGGTTTCTTTGTGTGCTCATTTGTTGGATGTTTTGACCAGCAACCAAGAGAATTCAGAATTGCAGAAACATTAGATTTTTTTTTGTGCTAAATGTATAAAGTTGTAATGAAACTTAGCTCGTTTAGTGTACAAATCAGATTGCTTTTGAGAGGAAGCTAGTAATACTTCCAGAAGGTGATAATTTTTTCGTTGCCAGTCACAGTGTTAAAGATGGGACCCTGGGACAGGTATTAACTTGGGAACATTGTGTTGCTGAGTTTCAGAGGAGAGCAACAGAAACCTCTAGATCTTGACTGTGGAGAACAGCTAACAGCAGTCTTTCTCACTGGAAAGCTGTACTTCATCCTGGGAAATTCAATCTCCTTTGCATGCTCCTTTGCCTTTATTTCACATCCACATTTAAAATGTTATATTGTATTTAGCTCAGTTTTTTTGCATGGTTCTTAGTGGGAATTATACTTTAGGTATTTTATGAAGAATGTTTTGGTTATGAAATACCCTTCTTCATGAAGTCCCACACACTGCTTAGTCTATTTAGCTATTTTCAATAGTATCTAATGTTCTAATAATTTTTCAGCTGAAGAATGTTCTTGTTTTACATTTGGCTTGACAATATTGGTTGTTAGATGAAAACCAAACCCAAGTGAAATTGCAGTAAAATTAGATACCAAAACCAAGTTCTTTCTCTACTGTGTGGCTTTCTCTTGTGCCTTGTTTGCTGCTATCTACAAGAAATGCAGATTTTCCAGCTAAATCAGTCTGAACTGAACAACGTTTTGCCTGGAATAGATTTTTTTTTTCCCTCTCCCCCAGTAAAATGTGTATGGGAATTATTTCCCGATTATCCAAATATCTCCATCATGGGACTTTTCTTGATGACCTTGAAACATCTTAAAGATTATATATTGTGAGTAACTATTCTCATCTGCCAAAATGCAACACTGTGTAAGAAAAATGAATATGCTGGTATTTCTGCATACATGAAAATTGATGTACAATTCCACTGTTCTTGACCCCAGCCACTCATCTGCCTTTTCGCCTTTCACCAGTAGTAGCACCATTATCACCCACTACGCTGTCAGTGACTCGATCTGGGTTAAAAAAAAGTTATCCTTCCCTTTTTAATTAAGGTTTTTAACTAGGGCCTGTTAACCAGCTCAGATTTGTATATATTGGGAAGTGGAGTGGATCAAAGTTCTGCAGAGGTTTTTCCCTACTAAGTGCAACTGTACCCTGGGTAAGTCCCTTCTGCAGCCATATCTGAAGAATGTCTTCTTGCACCCACTGGAAAACTTTTTTCTCCATTAGTTCTTTTAAAATTACTGTATCAAATATCAGTGCTCAACAGATGGAGACCCATCTGTCATTATACCATTATCTGTTGTATTTCTAAATTTTCTCTTACTTATAGAGCTTGTGAGAATACTTTGGCATTGTGTTTAATTGTTCCTTGGACTGCTTGCAGAGATATAACCTTGAACAGTGAATTAACTCTTGGACAAATGCACAGTTCGTTACCTGATTTTGTGTAAGACAATACACTTTACCTTATCCTTTATTCTTTTAATTTCATATATGTATCTTACGCAACTTTTTTTAAAATTAGACTGACTTTGTCACTTTCTTGTCAGTCTACGGTATCAAGACAATGCTGAAGGCAAATGCCACGTTAGATACAATAGTGGCCTGATCTGGTGTGGCAAATCCTATTTCCACTCTTTAATTATTTTTTTAAAAATATATCTGTTTACTTAAAGTCAGATTTACTTAAATCCACACCATGGTGAAATATTGCTAATTGCTTTGTAATAATTGTGTATTTTGAGATTGAGTGTAGACTAAGCTGTATCTAAAAGTATAAAGGGGTGTATGGCCTTTCAGAGTGTCAATATAATGGTTTAATCAGGTGAATAGGTTTAATTATTTCAGTAGTCACACTACTAAATAGCAGAACCCAACAAAAGATGATGCAGTTTACAAGATCACTGGTTTGAGTTCAGCCAGTATACATCATTCAGGAGTCCCTGATCTGTAAAGTAATGTTCGCAGCTGCCATTAAAAAACCCAAACTGCCTGAAGGCACATTTTAGTGGTTCAGCCTCATTTCCTAGTGTTGATACTTGGTTTTAGTCAAAGCACTGACTGAGTTCTGTCACAGAGGATCTGTCAGGTGCACTGTACCTACCCTCTGGCTCTGGATAACCCTAAATTTGTGTGGCTAAAACCCATTTCAAACAAGCAAACAGAAATCAATAGGTTAGTCAATTTTCTGCCTTGCTTGTTGCCAGTTAAAGGACACTGTACCCTGCGTTGTAGTAGGGGAATTATTGGGAAATGTTTTTTGAGGACAGTAGAGTTCTGTTTTTCAAAGAGTTCGTACAGTAGCGGAGTTGGTTCACTTTTAATATTTTCCGTTATTGTGGTTGATATGTTGATAAATATAAAATGACTGGCCAGTGGAGAGGATACCTGGTTTTAAGTGGTTAGTTGAGGAGGTTGATAGTAATTCATGCTCTGTTGTAGATGTTGCCTTTGCTGTCCAGATATAGCTTACCACTCTTGACAGTGGCTTACATTGAACTTGACTTCATACGGTCCCAGAACTGCCTGGGGGAGAGTTTTCTGATTAGATAGTTTTTTTTTTGTCTTGAGAAAAAGCCCTATTCAAAAAGTCTTATGGCTGAAGAGGCCACAACTTTCCTCTGGCTCAGTGACTGGAAATGGGATGTCTAGTTGTCTCCTTACACCAGCAAATATGTTCATTTTGTGCTCTTTCTAATCTGCTGCAGATGCATTCACTAGCAAGATAATTGGGATGTGTGGAATATGGAAAAGTTGATATTTAAAGTCACTAAAATAACTATGGTGACTTATAACAGGGATGTGAATCTACAGAGTACACACGTGAGGACTACGGGTATATTTTTAATCTGCGCATCCTTGCAGCCATCGGCTCTTCTGTAGCTCTGTTTGATACACCCTAGATATTGCAGTGGTACTGAGCCCCATCTTGTCTCTTTGTAATGTGTGTACAGAATGTGGACTGTCTTTGTAGAATTGGCACCAGAGAAGCAGCAATTTAAACCAAGGAAAAGCTTGTCTCTGCTCCTTTTTTATGTAAATGATACTGCTGAGAAGTGGTGGGGCAAAAAGGTTTATAGCTGGGCATAATAGAGAGGAAATAGATCTTTCTCTCTGGAAAAAATGAAGTAGCTGTAGACCAAGTTGGAATCTGATCTGGAACCTCATGAAGGTCATCATGCATCTGTATCGACAGCAGGTTTCTCTCCTTCTCTACACATGGTGCTCACACTCACTTTTTAGTAACAAGCCAGGAGTTGGAAAAAGTAATAGCCAGTATTCCTGAATCCAAGATATGGACCTCTCCTTGTACTTCCTGTAAAGCTGAAGAATCACTACACATGATCATGAGGCTACTAAAAGAATAAATGTCTTTATTCAAAATATCCATGAATATTAACATTCTTAATGGAGTTTTTTTCCTCCTATCCAGACAGTATAGTCATTCTGACAGCATTTATAAAGTTACAGCATAAGAGAGGTACTAAATGAACAGATCTGCAGACCCTCCAGATCTTTCTAACCGAGCTTCCTTTGGAGAAAAGGACTGCCTTAATGATTCATTTCCTCAATGTTCATCTTTTCTGTGATGTGTGTTGCCTAACCTAGAGTCCTAAAATGGGTGTGTGCTATTGCTGAAAGAGCTCAGAACAGTTCTTATACAGCCAAATATGGAGTTTTGTCCATTGCAGGTGAATGTGCTTAAAATGGTGATTTTGTTGGTACTTACACAAATTTAGTATCTTGGAGAAAAAATGTGACCATTTAAATAACTCGGAAAGTAATCAAATTACACCTTGAAATTCTGTATGCTTTGCTTCCATGTGATAATTGCATCAATGCTGTTTTCCAGTGGTGTGTGCCAAGAGGAGCTTTCTGTCCTCAGGAGAAGGAAACTGTACATTTATTCCTTTTGTCCCCTTTCCCAGCCCAATGCTCAAAAACAGATGAGGGATAAGGGATTGAGAGCTGCAGATATTCTTGTATGTTGTATACCCAGGAAAAACATCTCTTCAGTCAAATATTCGTGCAGTTAATTGAAGACATTTTCTGAACATTAAAATTTGCTCTGTCTTCACTGATGTAGCTTTTTTCCCCCTGTACCATGAGTCGGTTGTCTGAAGACATGTGTACTGTATAGTTTATAAATGCAGGCTAATGAAGTTAGTGAGCCTTTTCTGCATTCAAAAAGAAAATCTAATTGAAGGCATCAATTGAATAACTTTCTGAAATATTTAGAAAAAATTGTGGAAATTTACCAAAATTTTTGTCATTTACTGTAGTGATTAAATCAGCTAACAACCTTAAGCCTTAAGAAGCTTTTTTAAAAGGCCACAAAAACCAAGGTAGTCATCTAAGCCAATTTAAGTTGGCTACATGTAAAAGATTATATGTAGTGTTTGGAAAAAGTAGAATTAAGCAATGTGGGTTCGATTTATATTATTCTTGACAGGTGAGTGGTGCTGCTTTTGCATTATCACATTGCCTTTTTGCTTGCCCGTAATATGTTGACTTGCGAGCAACCACACTTTTACTTGAAAGTGAACATTTCATTGCTCTTTAAGACCTGTTTGTACAAAGCGTGCTTTTAATGAGCACACACATTTGACTGTAATGGATTGAAAACAGGATGACTCTCACAGTAGAAAAATCTGTGTTTTGAAAGCTTGCCCACTACTATCCTTTGTTTATGACGCTGTAGTAAACTAATGCAGTGTTACAGCTCTGGCTTCTGCTTGTGGTCAGGCTCTTTTGGTGCTTGTTGTTGTTTGGGAGGAGGATTGGCTGTAATTAAGGTAATATATCCATTTTATCCATATATAGGAAGTGTTAAGTAAGATACTTTCACCTTCAACTAACATTTAATGTATATGTTAAATTTAAAGTCAAGAGAAATTGAGAAGCAAACACAGTCATTAGGAGTTATCAGGAATGAAAGTACTCCAAGAAGAAATGGAATCCAATTGGTTTCAAAAAGTGGCTTGATGAAGATAATGTTCTCTGTTAAGTATGGAGAAAAAACAGATTGCTTTTTAAACCAGTTTCCTGGCTGCTTTAGTGTTCTGTCTTTTCCATGCTACTCTTTCACTGTGTTTTCTCAAAGGACATCTTTCAGCAAGATCTCTCTTTCACCATGGTTTAGAATAAGATCATTTACTGGAGCACAGTACGAATAAGGCGTATTTCTTGCTGTATAAAATTGTACAGTGTCCACTCTGCTTCCTCTTTTAAACGCAGTAGGCTACAGGCAAAAAAAAATATGATTGCAAGATATGGGACATTTCAGCTAAAATCTCAACCCTCTTCTTTTCTAGGTGTAATTAAAAGGGGAGCAGAGCATGTCAAATGAAGGAGTTTTAGTTTTGTAGGCAGTCTTGTTTGTTACCAGTATGTTTGTGGATTAACAAACATTGGAGCTTCTAGGAAAGCTGGAATTGAAACATTTGAAAACTAGAACATTGCTTGGTTTCATTGCCGTGATAATTTTCATAGAAAACTATGTGGGTTTTATGCATTATTTTTACCCTCACAGTGCTATCAGTATTGATAACTGTCTAATTAAATACATTTTTATCAACTCTGTAGTAGTCAGAAAACAAAAGGAGATAATACCACTGAGGGTTAAAAATTGCTTTGTGAAATTGCTCTAAACTGACAAAGAATGGTCTGCTGTCTTTGACATCTGTTAAATTAATACAGCTGAACTTAATTAACTAAAGGGAGTGCTGCTCAATCAGTCTCTTTTTCCCTTTGCTTACCAAATACTTCTTGGGGAGACAGTTTGACTACAAACCTGTTTTCCAATTGCCTTGTAATTTTTCTGCATGTATCTTCAAGTAAGTATGTCTAATATTTTTCCATCTCAGTTTTAAGTGAGAATGGGCATTTAACTTGCTTGCAAATAGAAATACCAAAGCAAGTGTACTATACTCTTTGCATTGTCTTTGGAGAAATACTGAACTTCCTTGAAGATGTGATGTTGGATCTGAATGCTTCTGGCAATATAAAACAGATTATATGAAACCCCTTCATTATGTTTCCAGTGCAGAATGTTTATGCTCTTGGACCTTGGTCTGATAATTGTAGCACTTTTGATCCATGAAGAAAAGAAGTCAGAATAAAATAAAAGCACTGAAAAGCAAGTCCAGTGTCAGGGAGTAGCAGTCCTACATGGAACAATCCTGCTTCTTTCTTGTGGTGATGAGACCTGAGGAGCTGTAGTCATGGGAAATGACCTCAGGAGACCCGGAAGATCACTGAAGACTATTGTGGTGCAGTTACCTTGCTCACAGCAGTCTGACCATCCCTGGTATGTGGTGTCTTTTTGGCAAGGGGGAAGGGTGGGTCTTCATAGAGTTCTGCTTCTGTCTGTCATTGTAAGATTTTACATCAAGGTCATTTTTTGTTAGTGGGCATGCTGTGCATGGACAGTGTGATTCCAGCAGCCACACCACATTGCTGGATACATCCCAAGATGTGACATATTTTAATTCTTAAACATATTGTGTTCATATGGTGATAGATAAATATTCCTGGTTTTGAGCTACAACTGGAACCTTCTGGTCCTCAAAATGTCAGATACAATATGTTTTTGCTTGCCACTTACAATTAAATAACCACCCAATTGAATGGTGCTGAACTAAAGTTTGTCTAAAATTGTAGTATGATTAAGGCCTTTCTGGTTGGGTTTCTTCGCTCGTTATTAATACCATATGATGGAGTATTCCAGCCCTGAAGAAAGCCCACGTAAAGTGGAAACTCTGGTTTCTTGATTTACTGCAAGGAGTACTCGGTTTCCTTTATGCTTCTGAACCAATACTTGTATTAAAGGGGGAATGCATAAGGAGTGTAATGCATGAACCCTCCAAAGCTTTGTAGGGAAATAGTCTCCTAATTAAGAGAATACACTGTGCTGTGAAATTAAGTGATACTCTGATTTTCAGATGTTTCAGTTCTAACTTGGCTGAAAGAAGTTAGAAACTTCCCATTTAGGTGTTTCCTTTTTAATAAATGACTTATCTTAAACATTGTTTCCTTCTCCTTCATGAAAATACAACTTCAAGATAGGCGATGTGGTAGATTTCACTAGTAGCTGTAAACTGTATGAGGGTGTATACTAATAAAATAGGTTGAATTCCTGTGGTGGCCAGGTTTTACTCTGCCTCTGGCACAGAGCATGACAAAAGCACTTAGTGTGCAGCCATGGGGTTTTAGTGTGTGTCGTGCTGTCACCTTCCCCTCCCTATGAGCACAGCAGGAAAACTGCTACTTTTAAAACACCACCCACAACCTGAATTTTCTACATTACAAAATCTCAGCAACCTATTATCAGTTTCAGTAGCTGTCAGGGTATTGACTGTGAACATTTAGAATACAAAATGAAAAGCTGTATCATTGTAGACTTGTCAGAAAGCTGCAAATCTATTACAAGTTAAAAAAGCAAAGTATAATTAGATGTCTCAGTGATCTGCACAGCCTTTCTCTCTCCTTTACTGTGCTTTTTTCTATAAAGTGAAAAGAGGCAGCAGCATCTCTGTGCACAGCAAACCCCAAACCCCAGTAACAGTCTTTGTTTTCCACTGAGGTCCTGTGCAAGTTTATAGGTCCTTGAGTTGTCCTAAGGCCCTGCTATAAAAACAGTCATCCCCTCAAAGCACAAGCAAAGTTAAGAATATTTCTCTTGTCTAGTATTATCTGTAGGGTCAGGAGTATGTGTGCATGTGTTGTTTTAAGGCTGTGTAAGAAGAGCTTCAGATTGTGTCTTGTCTTTGGGACTTACAGGACTTGAGGAGTCCACAAGATGTAGAAGAGTGGTTCTTGGTTCCCATCTGCTGCTGGGTCTCTTGGTTTCAGTAATAAAAGCAAATCTGTTTTCAGCACTCCCACATGATGATTTCTCTGTTGCTGTGGCAGCAAAGCAGGGTGAGAGCTGGCTTCTGAAACAGGCACACGAGAAGTTCTGCAGTAAAAAATCAAGGCAGTGATTAGTGCGTCACCAGATCCCGCTTGTTCTCGCAAAGAGGTTGTCATCATCAGCCCACTCACCCCTTTGTGAGCCCTCTTGAACTAGCTTTGGATAAAAGAGGCATTGTGAAACATCCTTGCCAGGGAGTCAGTCTTCCCTTCAACACAATGAAGTAACACTTCTATGGGGTCAGCACACAGTTCACAAAATATCAAGCTCTTATCAATCTCTTTTAAAAAAAAAAATCAAGAGATTAATAGAAATATCTATTCACCTGCAGTTACCTCTTGGTCCTGTGTCATACTCTAACATCTCTGTCACACTCCCTGGGAGGAGCAATGTGGGAAATGCACTTTGGTGAGACATGCCAGGTTCCTTGGCATGAGGAGTGTTGAGAATTGAGAAAATTCTCCAATGTCTGCCCATTCTCTCAAACTCCTGGAGTGCTTGTCATCCTTTCTTCCTTATAAAACTTCAGCCAGTCACCTTTCTACCTGACTCTATCCAAGTCTAGGCAGATCCCAGGCTGAAAACTGGAGAGGTCTGATCACTTGGTGAACTTCATAGCTGGTTTTATTACATTAAAATTACTATTGAAGTGATATTCTTGGAATTAATTTTTATACACATCCGACTATTTAGGGGGTTTTTACTATAGTTTTTTAAAGATCAAGTTCTGTGAAGAAATTAATCTAGGATTTTTCAGACCAGATATAAGGAAGAATAATTTTAAATATCCTGTTTTTTGTGGTTTTTGAAACTCTTTGGTATGAGTTTAATATGTGTAGTCTATTTAAAAACACAGGTTGATTAAGTCTTCAGATTGTGGTGTATAAAGCTTGGATTAATCTCTGTTTATTAATAAGCTGTCCTCACTAATGGTGCTTTTGAATCTCTCAAAAATTCCAAAAGTCAAAATATTGTGAAGGAAGCTTATGAGTCTCTAGAAGGTAGATACGATAGGCCATGCTACGCTGACTTCTGGTGCTGTTGGCCTTGGAGGTGTTGTCCACATGCTTGCACCTTAAAAACATGCTTTTCTGGGCACTCATTTATGGTGCTCTGTCAGCTGGATGTGAGCAGGGTGTAGAACCAAACAGCTGCCTGGTAAACTCTTTTTTATTTTCTATATGGTGCCTGGCACTTCAAAGTAAAATTACATTAGTGTTAAGAATGAACTATGTTTTTCCTGTACTAACCTTTGAACAATTTAGTACTAGTTTGGCAGATGTATAAAGGCAGAGCATTCAAAAATAAGAGCCTAAACTTACACTTCAAATGTTGCTTGACTTTTTCCCAAAGGTATGCTGATGTCACAGGAGTGTGAAGCTCTACAGCCTTTGGAATCATGGAGGTGTACATGTACAGACTACTCAGAAAACTTCATTTTCTGAACTTGCTAAAGCTTGTGGTTTCTGAACATGCAAGTGAAAGTCCTATGGTTGTCCTTTGCAACACTACTGAGTGCATCAGATCAAACTGGCCTGGAAAATTCCTGTGTAAAAGCTAGCAAATACTTCACTGTCCATGAGAAACATAATTAAACTAATTTAAAAAGAGTAAAAATAATCTGTAGTCATTTAACTTCAAAAGAACCTGCAAAGATTTTTGGAGTCAAGGCAGGATATAAAAAGCAGCTATGATACACATCTTGCATTTTAGCATATTACTTTACTAGTTTTCACTTTGGCTATTTTTAGGTGTTGCTTCGTATCTGACTGCTGCTGTGTACAGACGTCCCCTACCACCATCTCTCCAAGTGACAGATCTTTTTCATTTTACTCTTCCCTCCCCCTCCCATTCTTTCCCCCACAAAGTGCAGTGTGCAGATCATCTTCTAGCACTTCCTTTGCTACTTGACCTATGGCTTGCCTAAGTGTTTGCAAGAACCCTGTTAGATGCCTTTCTCACTGCAACTTGCTCTGGTTTTATCTTGCAAACTGCAGCAAGTGTCCCAGATGCTGAGTGATGTCACACAAACTATGCCACAGCTTCAGGGGAAGAGGAGTCCACCATGTGCTTTGCAGTTCTGGCTGGGGTGGGACCCAGATGGGTTACAGCTATTTCAAAATTTCATCTTGTGGAAAACAAGCTGCAGAAGTCAGAAGGATGGCCTTCTCCTAGGTCTCCTCCCAGCACGGGACTGGGATCTGTGGAAGCAGTGCATACAGATCCGAAAGCCAAGGCATGTCCCTGGATCCCACAAGCAGAAAACTGGAGTTGATGTTTGTGCACAACTCGGCTGGTTTCAGGGCATACTGTTTGATACACCTCCCCCTCCCTAAATACTCTGCTGCTGGTTTTCATGCTTCCATGACGTCTGTGCTGGTGTGAGTTGCTCTGTGCCTCTGAGGGGAAGCAGGGAGGGGTGTAATACTCCTGCCATCCCTGAGCAGCATCAGAGCACAATGTGGACATAAACAAGGGTTTGTGTCTCTTAGCCTGTCCTGAATGCTGCAACGGGAGAAGGCAGAGCCTGGGATTACTTGGTGTCCCCTCCGCACCTGAGTTCCTTAGCAGGTAGCTGAGCCCTGAGTTGGTGAGGTGAGGGTGGTATCTGTGAGATAAGAGACCAGTGTAAGGCAGTAGGCAGGAGAGTGTGCCAGCTGTGGAGCTGCCCTGTTCTGTGACCTGACTCCATTGTGGCTTCATACAGCCCGGGGGCTGAAGTGTCTCGGGATACAGCAGTGATGTACTTCTCTGCAAATCAAAGCGAGTGGCTTAAAATACTCAGCTTTTCTCTTTCTTCCCTGCCCCCACCCCTCCACACTCCCACATCCAGGGGGAGATGATGCTTTGCATATACAAACCCCACATGCAAGGGAGGATCTTAAACTTGAACAGCCAGCTGCTGTAATAAATAAAATGTAGCAAATGATCCCAAAGAGAAAGGGGAAATGGGAGTCAAAAGGCCAAGGTATTCTGTCCCAAAGCAGATGTTGGCAGTATCTGGGGTGGGTGTGCTGGAAGAAGCGGGTCTTGGATGATGTCATGGAAGTGTGTAGGCGCAGCAATGGGGCCAGGGCAGCCCCCCAGCAGAGTGGAGGGAGCCCGGCTGCTCTTGGCTGTCGGTGGGGACCAGAGCTGTGTCCTGCCCCTGCCTCCTTACACCTCCGGCCTCCACAGCTGGGGAGTGGGGTCATGGGTGTGTCAGCAAGCAGTGCCTGTGGCACTGTGCAGGCGTTATTCTTTCACTACTGCACCAAGGAAAAATTTTCTCTGCATCTTGCTTTTCTTAATACATTTGGATAATTTTTAAAGCCAGTCCAAGTAAGAGCAAATTGCAACAGTCAGTCTAGAGCTGATAGGAATTACTGGAATGTGATAAAAACTTATAAAGGAAGAAGAGTCCAGTACTTCGAGAAAAAAAAGCTCTTAGGCTGGGTTTTGTGGGTTTTTTTAAACTCCAGCAAGACAGAGGAACAACATCTGTGGACCTATGACTTTCCTCTAAGCATCTCTCCTCATTCTCGTTTTCCTTTTGCAGTGGATGGAGATTGTCCATGTCTTCCCATGTCTTCCTGTCCCTTCCTATTTTACCCAGGCTGACAGACTCACAGGTAACCAGGTGGGCTCCCAGCTGTGCTAGCTGTGTGCCTGTGGTGTTAGCAATCTGGTTACTGCTTGTCCCAGATCAGCCCAAAGACCTTTCCTTCACAAGAATACATTCACTCATCTTTTTTATGGAACAGGAGGTGAAAGTCTCACTGAACATGAAACATTCTGTAGATCCTCTGCAAGCTAACAAACTGTTAGAATAAATTTATTCATGGGCTTTAATTAAACTCATGCAAAAGCTAGATGCTGCCCTGTCTTCATTACATTTTCACCCTCTGTTGTTGTACTATTTTTTTTCTCCAAGTTCAGAGTTCCTTTTCCTAAATAGAGTCTGTGATTATTTCTTAAGAACCCTAAATCAAGAAGCAACCCCACTGCCATCTTAATAGACTTTCTTTGTCATTCGGCAGTAGATTTTAGCCTTTTTGCTTTTATGGATCCTATTAAAAATATATTAAAAAATCCAGTAGCAGTACAAATGGCAGTATAACACTGGTAAACCTCATGAATTGCTTTTTTTCAGGTGTCATTTGTGACTCTCTTGATGTAATCTGTAGGTTCAAGGGCCTTGTACAGAGCCTGAAAAAAAATGCCTTGGAGTGGGGAAAGACCTGCAGGTGATTGTTTTCTTTAGAAGGAGTAGGTCAAGTGAAGTCTGTTAACTGTTGCAGTTGAGTGATAGGCAGAGCAGTTAGGGCTACCTACACAAAAGGAGAGGAAGATGCTGCTTTTGTCTCAGTCTGCTGGAACCTGCATTTTCTGACCCTGGATATAGGAGCTCCAGAACTCTGGTGTACCAAGAGGCCTTCCTGCTGCTCTGAACTTCGTTATCATACCACATTCCAGATAGTCAACATACTGTGCTATGTGATTTAGTGGGCTTCTTTTAACTCCAGAGTTAATCAGTTTGGGAAAAACCTTTGGTACATTCGCCACTGAGCTGCTACAGTTGCTGGAATCAGCATGCCTGCTATCACTGCAGCAAGTGATTTAAACAAGATATTTTCAGGAGGACTATTTTTGGGAGCAAAGTAGCGAGAGTTGCAAAGAAGCTCTTGAAAAATGAACAATCTTAATTTAAAAAGCAATTTCAAATTTCTGTACATTTTGTAGAATGAATTTCTGAAACCTGGTTTTCTCTGCAGATTGATAAAGTCTCTTGTGAAACTTGGGATGGTTTGTCCCAAACTTTTGCAGAGCGCCGAAGTAGTGTGCATGTGTTTTGTTATTTGTTGTTTTGTTTTAAAATGTGGTAGGTCTGCTATTTAAACATTTTTGCTATCACTGCTACTTAAATAAAATGAACTTTAAACAGGACATATTGATCTCTAGTGTAAACACATTTATTTGAGGTTGTTAAAATTAATTACTTGATTGAATTTAGCAGAGCTTTCTCTTTTTCCTTTACAAAAAAAGTGTATTAGTAAGTGATGGAGTCTTAGAGTGGGAGAACAGCAGAGCAAAGATACCTAAATATGAACCAAGAAGTTTCACAAATAGCTCTGAAAATTCATAGCTGGGTTCTAAACACGTCATCTTACCCAAATTATTTCAGCAGTAGCTCATTAGGCCAAAGAGGTGGTGGTTTCAAGGCAAATGAGTATTCAGCATGAGATTGGATGGTAATCCAGACCAGAATTCCTGGGTGAGACCGTTAGCCCTGAGCACCTTCTTATGTTGCTCCAGGGACCTAGGCTTGGGAAGATGCTCTGCAATGGCTCTCCCTGCCAGAGAGGCTTCCTGGCTTGGAATGACTTTTGAAGACTCTTTCTGCATGTGATGTAGCCTGGACAGTAGAAATAAGTACTATCAATATGAAGGCCACATCTTTGGTGTCCAGGCTTTGTTACAGCTGATGTAACAGGCAGTCCCCAGGGCATTTTTCTAGGAAACCCCACTAATTTGTGGAAAAGGATAGGCATGGTGCAAAAGTAGCTTATGGCCTGCAAAGCCATCTGCTTCTACCACTGTCTGTGTTGACAGCAAGTTTAGCACTGCATCTCTAAGTGGATCATGAAATCTCACCCGTTATGCTTCAGATACCTATTTCATTTTCTAAAAGTCCTTTCTAGCAAGGGAATTGGAGCAGTGGCTCTTGAAAACACTTTGGCTGAGGTTCCTAGTTGAAAAGAAGTTTTAAGTAATTCCACCCACTTCACTGCAGTTTTAACACAGCAGTAACAAAAATGAATTTCAAAAACCAGCCTCTGAAGTAGGCAGCAGTGTTTTAAATGTAAGTCTACCCATTGAAAAGAATATGAAACACATTTTTCTTGACTTTGGTACTGCCGATAACGTAAGAATCATCATGTTTTAAATGAGTATCCATATGCTATATGTGTCTGTACTTCTCTGAGAGATTATCTTGCTGTTATATGCTGGCTTTGACCCTAAGCATTTTGGGTTCTGTCTGAATATAACCACAAAATAATTTTAGCCTAATTTTAATATTCACTAAATGGCTGGAAAGATGAACTTAAAGTTCAAATATTAAAGCTTGTTTCATTCACAGTAGCTAGTAATGATTTTTACTTGCCTCCATTTTTTCTTTATTTAACTACCAACTCAGAGAGGAATATCTGATTGAATGGTCCAAAACTGTGGTTAAAATCCTTCTTGCTCACGTTGAACATTTTGACATTAGTGTAACTCTGTAATTTCTGGAAGAAACCTGAGTCTACAGATAAACTGTTTTATGTTGCCATTTAATGCAATTTTATTTTTAATTATTTTGTTTGTGGGTAAAAAATGTGCCTATATAATTTTGTTGTAACTGAGTAGAATCAAAACTATCACTATTTTGCTGTGGTATGTTGTCTGATCCTGTACTACCACAGTGGACCCAAACTCCTTTTCTCTTTGTGAACATCTAAAGCAACCCAAGTGATTGCCATCATCCTTGAAGTAGACCTCTGGTTCCTACAGGATGAGGCTGCTGGATTTCCTAACCTCTCCACTTTCTGTGATCTTACAAATGATGCATATTGTGCTTGGCCAGCTGATGGCTGGAAGCCTCAGTCGTGCTGTTATGGCAGCACAAGGCTACGTGGGAATTCACGCTGGCTTTGAGCATTAATAGCAATCTGCTGTCCTTTTATGCTTCCCTTAGGTAATTTTGCAACCTTGTGAGAACAACTGGCCACTTGGGTTATTAGACCAGTTGTTGAAATAAATACACCTGTAACACTCATGTAATACTCACTGGAATTGTATTTATGACTAAACATGGGAGAATAGATTTTAATTCATTGGGCTGGTTCCTTTACTTTTTTAGTTAACTGTTAAATGCCATTTTTCTTAGCAGTTCTTTTGTAAGTGTCAGAACAGAATTAATTGCAAAGAGATGATCTCTCTGTGAAATGCATATTTTCCTAACTTCAAGCAAGTACCTGTAAACTTGTTTTTTGAATGGGTTTCAGGGAAGTGGCATGGACTAATAGTGTCAAGGAGACTTTTAGTAAATGCTGTCATTTTTAGTGATTGGCTGTACCTTGTGTTTTCAGTTTAACTTAGCATGCATATATATGCATAGCATACATGAACCTTTTATCTGCTAAGCACAGAATCTTTAAGGTTGGAAGACCTCTAAGATAATCGAGTCCGGTTGTTAACACAACACTGCCATGTTCACCACTAAACTGTGTCCCCAAGTGCTAATGTATTTATTTGGAGCACATAGAGCATATTTTGCCCTTTCAGAAGTTGATTATTGGTCTAGTACATCTACTTTTTCACTTGCTTCCCAGCAAATTCCCCTAACACATCCTGTTAATGCAGCTTCTGTGTATAACTTTAGCCTCTGTATGATTTGGGTATTTAGAAAGGCCTTCCCCCTGCTTCCTCTTTGTATTGCTTGCACACAGATCAGTTTCCAAACATACAGCTGTTTTGTTTAAACCAGAATAATACTTTAATACAAATGCTTGCTTAATGCATGCTCTAAGTGGCCTACAAAGTATTCACATTGCTGCCTGTGCCAAGGAAGCAGAGCACACCTCTGGAATGTTTTCAGTTCCACATATCTGCTTGTTAATGGGGAAGTGGCCATATTTGTCAAACTGAAAACACCAGCAGTCCTGTGCAATAGTGTTACTTACAAACAGATGTGTGTTTTGCAGCATGAGTATAAGAAACAGACGAGGTAAAATTAAAGAATTTGGGAGAATCCCGTGCTGAGAGAAGGCTTGAGCAGAGCCCTGTTTACAGCTGTAAAATCCCTAAGATGGGTGTATGCCAGAGTATAGGCAGTAACTCCTTTATGTTGTCAAATGGGCAAACTAATAAATAATGTAAGCATTTGCCAGAGTCCTGTATTCTCTGACCAGACTGTTAGGTAGGCCACATGTGGAGGGTATAATGTGTAATATCAAATGTACTTATTTGAAGATATTTAACATTATCTGGTATTTTTTATTTAGCACAATGATATAAAATATACTGGAGTCAAAATAGCAATGTAATTTGCACATTCTTAATAGGAATTGCAGTAACAGCAAGTTCAATCACTATACCAGTGCAAGGTATCACCAGCTACCGAGAAGGAATACATGAGTTGAAACTAGCCCATAGCTGCCTTCAAATTTATTTATTTATGTTGGTAGTTGTTCGGTTTTTATACTCTCTGCTGGTCTGAGCCACGTATACACACCTTCCCCGTGCTGGTCTGGGAAACATCCTCACTCCTTTGAAGAAAGATTTAATCCACTCGGCTGTGGTGTAGTCAGTTGATTCACTCAAATGCCGTTGCTGTTCATCTAATACAATGGCCGCCCTCGGGTCCCATTTGTGTTGAGATACAGTCAGCTCTGTTTGCAGCAGCTGTGCTGTCACACCCTGCATTATTCCCGGAGCTTCAGGGCACATCGCCCTTGCCCATCTCTTCTCAGTCATCTGCCATTTACTGGCCAGTCACAGCATTTCACATGGAGATCGATCTCTAAACAGAACACATAATTCGTTGATCTTCAACATTTTGATTTGTGAACCCCAAGAGTCCTTCAGCGGAGTGCCATCCCCTCCGACCCCCCCTTAGGCAGGCAATTATACAGGCTACCTAAAGAAACATGCTTCTCCAAGTTACTTTCATGCATTCCCAAAGAATGGTTCATGTAACTGTACCTTCCCATTATGATTGTGAATTTGATGAAAAGCCAATAACTTCTGATTTACATAATTGACTTCCAGTATAGTGGAATGGAAATTAATTTTTTTAAATTCACAGTTTTAGTCGGATTACAAATTTTTTCTCATGAAATCTTAACAGCCCTAAAATTAATCCCCTGCCAAGAATTAAGATCACCGTGGCTGTTACGGTAATTTAAACTGACGCAAGTTTCGGTTGCTGAGTCAGTTTTGTATACTCTGCATATATATGCAGTCATCATAGCTGAAATATAGGCAGTACAGCAGCCTGGTTCAAAAATAGTAATTGAAAAATTAATTTACTTCGATAAGAAGGCTTCTGCTATGTGACTGAGATTGAATGAGAGAGTAAACAAAGGGCAATAACAAATGGCTGTGTATTAAGCTGTGGATGCTTTACAGTGTTAGAATGAGGGGAACTGTAGTGGGTCCTACTTTATTTACAGTTCTTATTCATTGTCTAGAAGGCGGCCTAGTCACAGGTTAATTAAATTTTTAAGCTAGTCCAAATGAGGAAATACAAATATTGTTTTGAACAGAAAACTCTCAAAAACTTGGAAATATAATAAATATTTTTGGAGAAATAGAAAGTTTCAACCTAGATGAGTTGAGTGGCAATTAAATCCTGGTGCTATAGTGAGGAGAAAATAGAAGTCACAACAAGTGGCATGTAGAGATGTTAATAAAAACAAGCTTTTTATGGTCAGAAGGAAACAACAGTAACCCAGCCAGAAATACCGATAGGACTGTAGAGGTTTTTGAGTGTTCAAGTGCAATTGTAAACACTGTGTAGCGCCTGTGCACAAGTCCTCACTGCTCCATATCAAACCCTTTCCTGGCATTGTCACAAGCATCCTGTCCTTATGGAGCCAGGAGATTTAACTGCTGTGGTGCCAGTATGCAGCAATACAGGCTGAGAAACATTTTGGAATCATTATGGGATTTAGGGCTAATGCAGAATAAAGGTCTACTGCAACTGTTCATGTCAAATACTGACCTTAAGCTTGCCTAGGTCAGGAGATGGACAGGCTTCCCTTCCAGAGTGATGGTAGGGATGCAGTGGAGCTGACCTTATTGCCCCTGAACCAGCAGGGATGGTCCCAAATCCCTTCTTTTCCTCTGTCAGTGTTGCACTTGGCCATCACTCTCCACACCCATACCTGCCGGTTCTGCTGATTTTGGCACCTGGAGCTGTGTTGCTTCAGCAGTTCAACCTGATAGCTTGGCACTGAGCCATTTGATACCTTAGGCTGGTGCTGGGTTGGATTAGCAAATGGAACCAACACAGTGACGGGTCCAAGGGACAGCACAAGAGAAGGAGCAGAAGTCCACATCCAGGCCACAGAGGTGGGATGGGAAGGGATGCTCCTGGTTTTGTTGTGGAGTAGCTGAACAGTAGTGCTGCATTCCTCATCACCCTGCAGAGCTCTCTGCTCAGGCTGGCTGGGCTGGAAGAATGAGGTTGTTACTATGTGTAACTTAACTTATGATTTAGTTTTCCTGTCTGGCAACTGGGGATAACCTCTTCAAATGATTATAAATTGACTATTGAGTTACTTGAAAAAAGGGAACGTGCAAGTGCCTAGATAAAATTTTAAAGCAGTAGTTTGCCTCTGTACCTGTATGAGCTTATGTTGGTGGAGTACTGAGAGGAAAGTGGAAGTTTGCACTGCAGGCTGCAATGGGAATGTAGAGAGTCACTTGAGACGGATTTGTTTGAATTGTTACAGTGGTTTGTTTAAAAGCAAACTCAAGGAAAAATACACTCTTCCAAAGTTATATCTAGGTTTGTTTCCACAACAGGTTTTGGAAATAAGTAGAGATTAAATTTAAGATTAAAACTCCTTGGAAATGAGCAAAAAGAGTGCTTGTCTCCTCCCTGCCCCATAGCACATACATTGGATCACTTAAACATAGAATACATCTGCTTTAAATTGCTTTCATCAGATGCTTGCTTTTATTAATAGAGTTGAGATAAAGTTGTTGTGAGGAAATATAACACATCCATTCGTGGCTAAGCAAATTCAATCCCCTTTCTGCTCTCCTCCAAACCAGACTAATGGTGCTGCAGGTATGAAGTCTTAAAATCCCTGCAAGCAGCACAGTGGCTGAGCTTGATGTCCTGTTGTCCTCAGAGCTGATGTTGCAAAATCAGCTGGGTCTTGTTTGAGTCAGTGGAGATCTCTAATGCTGAGCAACTGGAAAATATCAGTGCATTAACTTTTCATTCCATATTGATCTCCAGAGTTTCAGTGAACTCTATTACGAAGAGGGTTTTAAGCAGGGATTACTTTTTCATGACTGGTAAAGATTACATTATGCATGTGGCAAGCTAAAGCTTTGAAACTCAACTTCCATCTGCACTCTATGACAGTATTTTACTTAATTCCATGTCTAAGAGACAAGGTTTGGAAATGAAATTAGTTTGTGTCATGCACAGTTCCTGTAGAGATCAAAGGCAGACCTGTTAATGCAACTATTGCTATTCATGAGTTTCATTGCCGTGTGAGTTTCAAGTTAATTATAAATGCTTATTTAATCACTTAACAATAGGGTATCAGAGTCTCATCTGGGCATTATGCATATAGCTCCCACTTTTTTTAATTAAAGCAAATTCCTACCTTTTTTTCCCAAGAAATTAATTTTGGTGGTAATGCTCTAGGCTCTAGCAGGTCAGGATATGCAAATCTTCTTTTAAATGTTGGACAGTTGAATGATGAATGTCTTTATTTTATTATCCTATAGCTGCCCCTCCCTCCTCTTTGAGTACATGGTTGTGTAGTAGCCTGGTTGTCACAGTTCTTGGCATAAATTGCTCTAGTTCTTATACTAAAGCTCTTTTGTGACATTTTATTAAAATTTGTATGTGTTATCCTTAGGAGATAATGTATTTTAAGATAAACTAATGTATTTATCGTTTTACTTTCCAAATGCTTTATTTAATAGATTTTAAACCCAAAGAGGCAAGTAGGACACCTGTCTGACCTTCATATCATAGACCACTTCTTTACTTGAATATTGAAGATTAAGTCTAATTATTGGATAATTAAGATAAACCATTTCAGTCCCCTGGAAATTAAATTCTTGTGCACTAGAGGAACCAGTGCCAACAATGCCTGAGGCACTTGCAGCAGCAAGGAATATTAGATGAGAAATGCAGATGAATCAACCTGTGCTGCAGAGAAGGGTGAAAAAGCATCAAGTGCCACCTGAGAGCAGCCTCCTTCACAACCCCGAATCCTGCATGTCTGCAGAGCTGAGATGAGCAAGATGCATTGATCAGGCCTCTCCTTGTCAGCTAAAGGACTGAACTGTGCAGCTCTCATTGCACCAGATCTCTGCTGTTTCTGAGGAAGAGCAAGGGAGAGGAATAAAAGAAAAACTCAGAAATCAGTCAGTTGTGCATTTGGGGAAGAAAGTTCCTTCTTGACTTCTGAGGTGTGAGAGTTAATTATAGACATCACACACTGCAAGTACTCCATGTACAGAGGACGATACTGATAGTCATCTTCCCCGTGACCTGTAAAGCACAAAAGTGTTTAGCAAATTTAGATTGCAGTGCTAAAAAGAAGCACCACAGACAACCATTTGGGCTGGCTTCATAAATGCTGTAGAATCAAGCATGAGCAGACCTTCTGCACCCTGCCCTTTGCATGGTAGGGTTCCCTGGAAATCAGTGGCAGACACTCACCCCACTTGAAGCCTCAGTCACCTGTGGTAGAGGGGAAGGTTGCATAGCACCACTGATTTCCTGAAATAGGGAGCAGAGCCATATCTGAACAGAGGGTGCCATTGTCTTTGCTGTGAATCTTCTGCAAGCAGTCCTAGTTTGCCACTTGATGTGGTACTTGTGTGCTTCTGGTGGGATGTCACATACACTTTTCCTTTTCTTCATATGAACTTAATCTGCTGCTCTTTTGAAATGTGGTTATCAGTAGAGCCTTCTAAATGCAGTGCATTAGATAGTTATGATGATATGTGGATGCTTGAGTTGGCATCTGTGGCTCAGTCGTGGACAACACTCCTTTTTCTAGGAAAATGTTTTCCTTTAGATAAATGAAAATCCTATTGTTTGGCTGAGGATTGACCTCACACATGGGCGAAAGGTTAAGAGGCAGAAAGGCTTATCCCTTTGGCATATAGGATTCAAAGCCAGGCATGTTGCCAGTAAGCTCAGTCAGGGCAGAGGATACAATTTTAAATAAAGTCCATAATGACATTTTTTAAATGAGCAGGAAGTTTTCTTTTTCTAATCAAAACCTAGATAATTTAAATACCTCTTTCTTTGTTAATATCCTGACATTGTCCATGGATAAGGGACCCCCAAAGGAAAAGCTAAGTGATAACGGCTGCCTGTGTCAGCCTGTTCCCAAAAGACATCATCTGTCCAGCAGACGTCAGTGGGAGTCTGCCTGACAGAGGGGTGTGTGCACAGAAACCAAATTGCAGGATTGGGATCTAAACAGGATTGTAATCTTTGACTTCCAATCCGTGTTATAACTTTTCTCTGTTTATTCCAGTATTTGAGATTTGACAGTTTGCCTTTGCTCTGATCTCTCAGGATTTTTCTGTTACATTGCTGACTTAAAAAAAAAACAACCAACAAACAAACAAACAAAAACCAAACCCACCCAAAACCAGTGCTTTTCATTATTCAAGGGTTAGGTTGTAGAAGACAGCACTGATGATACTAGTTCTGAAGGAAGCCATTCCCAAACTGAGAGTTCACAGCAATACAAGGAGAAGTTGTGAGTCCAAGGGGTTACAACTGCAGAAATAGCTGTCTTAAGGTTAATTGTATTTCAGGGGACACAGTAGGGTTCATAGAGCAGATGGCACAGGAAGGATTGCTCAGAGAAAGTGTAGACTTAGTAAAATCTCAAAAATCAGATTAAAAAGACAGATGGGTTTCTGGATTGGAATGCTACCATTTAAGGCTGAGGGTTTTGTCTTTTTTTTCACTTTTCCAAATTATAACCTTGAAGATGCTGGGATTTTTTATATAGCTTAAAATAAATTTAGTACTACGAAACTGGGAGGGAGACACACTTAAGCAGCTGTTTTCACAGTAACCAGTAGTTTGGGTTGGCACTTGTTTGAAAAGCAAGATGTTATAAAGGAATATGACTATAAGAGAAAAGGATAACTTGCTTGAGCATATACATACATCAGCCTGGATCTCCTTGTGGAATTTATCGCTGTATTTGCTTGTTTTATTTTCTGTTTTCCCACTAATCTCTTTCCCACTTTGCTTTGGGATTCTTGAAGCAGAGTTGCAGGGTTGCACTATTTAACATCTGTGAGTGAGTTACCTGTACTTCTAGACAGGGACATACAGGCTCTTTGCCCATCCAGATAGGATCTCTTTGCCTGTGGTTTATCTTCTGGAAATGAACAGTTATCATAAGTGCGTCTTTCTTTGGACATGAATCTTTTCTGTGGGAATATAATAGCAAAGCAAACGCTAGTGGTGCAGGCAAATAAATGGTGCTGTACCAGTGCCCACCTGTGCTGCACTGCGAGCCAGCAGGGCAGCATGTGCCAGACAGCCAAGGTCTGAAACAGTCACACTGACACCACACCAGTCAGCAGCGAGGTACATTAGACGGGGCTGTGGCTCAGGCATAGCTTGTCCTGAATGTGGCTGGCTTGTCTGGGGAGGTGAGAGAGATCACAACTGCCCTGGGTGAATTCCTCAGCCCTGGGTCTGCCACCTCTGCTTTGCTCTTCAATGAGAAAACATCAGCACTCTTCACCTTTATGCCCCACTCCGCCCTCCAGGACCTCACCAGTAGCACAGTGCAAAGCTCCTTCACAACTTAGTAATTAAATATTCCTGCTGTAACATACAACAGTATGACAAATCTGTGGGAGAATGAAGGAGGCTTCTCTTTAGCAGTTCATGTTCTCAGAGTTTATCTTCTGCAGTGCTTTCAGTTCCCTGCCTCCATTGTGTTCACCACTTACTGCAGATGTTCTTCCTTCTCTGAGTCCGTGTGTCTTTAGTTCTGTGTGACCTCCTTGCTGTGGTAGGCTGTAAAACTCAAGAATAATGTATCTGTCTTATTCCCACTGTTTTGCTGAGAGTACGGACTAAAAAGTTTGCCAGATATTTTCAACACTCTATTCCTTAGATAATAATGAGTCTTCTAAGTAGCTTTTTCTAACTAATTTCTTATAGTATATCCAATGTTTTGGTCTAATTCCTCCCTCTTAGTTTGAGGTCACACTGATCTTGGGTCACTTGCTGCCCTTACTCTTGTTTCCCTTCTTCAGTCCCCCTGATCTTCAAGAAGTGCCTGAATATTTCACAGCCATTCTGAAACCAACTGTCTCTCTTTATAGGTTGTTCTCATCATGTCACTATTAGAGAAGACGTTTTCTTAAACAATTTCCCTCCAGTTTTAAGCTTTTAATCATTATCTTGCTGTGGAAATTACAGTGATAATGCAGGCTTAGTGTTCGTGATTTTGCTGCTGCATTAGATTAAAAAAAAAAGGAGCTGATGTGTGGGAGAAAGCCCTGAATTAAGCAAGCTATATACATTTTGCACGTATGTCTGGGAAAGTAACACAAGCTGCTAGATTTTTCTCTGTCTTCTCAGGAAAAAAACCAGTCTAAATATCAAAAAGGAAGGGGAAAAAAAGTTCAGTGTCTGATCTAGGGACTGTGGTTTGGAACTGCAGTTCCAGTCTGCTGCCTTTCAGGACGTCAGTCTTCCATCTTGGATGATGGCCTTTGTCCTTTCTGTTTGGAAAAAAGATTTTAGAAACCCTTATCCTTATCAGAAAGAGAGAAGGATGCAGACAGAAGCCTTTACATAGCTATGAAGTGAAGGGTAAAGAAATTTCCTACTGGAGATACCCATGGCTAGCTCTTTGATTTGAGAGGAGAGGCATGAATTTGTATATATAGGAAAATTTTGTCAGTTTTTGTCACTTGATCAATTTTAGTAGTAGTCTCTATTCTAGAATTTTGGATGTATATAAAGAATTACATAATTTGATACTTCTGTTGTTTTCTTACCCTCTTAATTAATATTTAATATTCCAGAACTCCTTGGTTGCTTCATATACGTGATTGTTTTAGAAAAGGCTAAACGTACATGTTACGGAAATTGCTAACAGCAAAGTTCAGATTATCCTGTTCCCTTGCTTTTTTAATGCATCACCCATTATTAACCTCATCTGTGCTTCAGCATTCTTTGCTAGGCAGTTCAAAGTGGGAAAATATGAAGAGCACAACTATCTGGCTTTGGATCTGAGCTTGTTTCTGCACATTTTGAAAATTAAAATTTATATTGCCCTTTGTCCTCATGTTTGTAAATACGTGTACAGTTTGTAAATACATAAATGCATATGTGTTCCTCCTTTGATTAATGTGGCTGCCTTTCACATGCACAAGATGTCACAAGTTGCTTGGTGGTCAAGGCAAGGTTCCTAAGGAGGCACTCGGTATGTGTGCACCACAGTGTATGGACACTGGTTTTCAATATACCTTGTTTTCTTTGACTACTAAATGCAAAACTGGGAAGCAGTCCAGAATCTTTATTAGCTAGAATGTATTTCATGCTGATCCCATCTAAATTGGCATCCTCCGTTGCCAAGTTCTAAAGCGAGGCTGTGATGATGATGAATTTCTCTAATGGGGTTTTTGTTCAGGGCTGCCCAATATTTGTATTTTCAGTACTGTAAGATTCAGACAGAAGGTCTCAGCTTATAAAAGGACCCAATATCTTTCTGGCTGAAATGCCCTTAGGACAGATGTGCTGATATTTTTGTATTAAATCTTGACATCCTTTTAAAATTTTATGTTGTTACAGTATGTTTCTTAGCATACTCAGTTGTGTCATTTCACTGTTGAAACTTACAGCAGAGATTTTTTTCTTTGTTGTTCTTCTTGGTGTTGTGTCTTGCTGGCTCATGACTTACACCAATAGAAGTTCTTAAAACTGTAAGGCACAGTAGTAATAGAACAGAACTGTACCACCAATACTGTTCTATAGAAACCAGTGTATTGGTTTTAAATATGTATGGAAAAGGGATCATGCTGTCTTTTCTGGGCGTCACATGCAGAACTGAGTTGCACCTGGAGTGTGAGCATCTTGTTTGTGAGGGGCTTAATTCTCCTGAAACAAAAAGGGAGCTGGCAAAATACCCTCTAGTACCTTGGGGAATGGAGTAAGCTGACATAGGGGACTTCATGAAAGAACAACAGAATTTTCAAAAATTAGGGTGGGAATGAGAGAAAGGGGAGAGTGGGAGAGAAGAGAAAAGAGGGAGATATTAATTTAGGAGAACAAGGCAACTGGAAATGAAAAAAAAAAAAAGGAGTGTCTGGGAGGCATTGGATCATTGCTGGGACTTTTCAATACAGAGTTGCATTTATGTCATAGTTATTGCAGAAAGGCAACAGCTGCTGCTTTAGAGCATGAGGCACGGGAACTATTGCAGGCGCAAGAAAGTAACTGTAGATATAGAGGAATTCCAGAGGGACCGTGTTGCACAAGCCTGTCCATGTTTTGTAACAGAAGCCTGGTGACACAATGCATGGTTTAATCATAGTAGTGCCCGGAGTGGGCAAATATTGCACATCTGGAAACATTTAAACTAGAAATTAGTTTCTGGAAAAAATGGCAAATTACTCAAGGAAAATGTAGTCCATTGTTTTGGCTTCTGACTATATATCTGCAAGATGTGTGATTCTCCTAACTACCTGAACCATCACTTCTTTGCTTCTCATGTTCACCAGTAGTATGTGGGGACAGGTGATACAGTAGTGTCAGGGTTGACAAGCTGACACTCCAGTGGCTCTGACGTTTGGGCAGAAATGTCATAGAAAAAGGGCTGGTGAACAAGGAGGAGAGGGAAGTGTTCCTCTCTTCCTCACTGCTAGCACTCTGCATCCCACCTGGTTGTCCTGTGCTTTGAGAACATGGACCTTGGTTAGACATCACCAGGGAAGTCCTGTGCCAGCTGGGGCAATCTCTCCTACTGGAGTTCAAAATCTCCACTGTAGCTCAAAATCCCCACTGTAGCACAGCCTGTTTCATTGCCTACTTTCTTCCTGGGCTTCCATCACAGCAGATTTCCTCTGTTCATTTGCTACACGGAGAGAATTGTTTTGGGGAAGGGCTGAGGGAGCACAACCTACCTCCAGCCTTTCCCTCTCCTCACTGATGCTGGAGAAGGCTGGCAGGAGCAGAGGTACAGCAAGGCAGGGACCTTACAGAGAATTACCATGCCGTGCTGTCCATGACTAATACATGATGTTTGATAGCACACACATTTGGAATTACAATAGTACTGTGTGATTGACACATTGCCCATCAAAGGAAATATAGGCTGCCCCTGGTGATGTGCTGCCCAGCTACAGGTGGGTCACAGATGGAATAGAGATGCCTCCACAGCTGAACTTAGCGGTTGAGCAATAATTCAGGATCTGGTCTTACTTGTGGCCGAATCTGCAGTGTCTCTAAAGAGTGGCTGCCCAAAATGGAGAACTGCAGCCAGTACAAGAGGTTGTATGTGGCACCAGAGTGTCGGAGCCCAGTGTCTTTTCAGTCATTGGTGTGCCAGCCTGTTCTAACTGCTGCCTCCTGCAGAAGCTTTTCAGACGATAATTGCTGTGGTTGTTTGTCATTACAGAAGTAACGCTGAAGGTCCATGTAAGCGATGCCAGCACACATCAGCCAGTAACTGAAGCCTTCATTGAGATCTTTACCAACCAGATCTCCATTGCATCTGGAACCTCAGGAGCAGATGGCACTGCCTTCCTCAAGTTTCAGTATAAGTTGGGCAATCAGCTGATAGTGACTGCTAGTAAACATGCATATGTGCCAAATTCTGCACCATGGAAACCTGTAAGATTGCCTGGTAAGAGATCTTTATTTTTGTTCTGAGGTAAGATTTTACATCTAAAGGAAGTTACACAGTTTTGTATGATGTGTTTAAATGCTTGAGATCCTGGGTGGGAGGAGAAACATCTGTGCCTTTCAAAAATAGTAATGTTTATTCCTCAGTTACAGTGCAGCATCAGCGCTGTGCAGAGATTCACTCTCCTCCCGGCTTGTCCTCCACACAGTGCTACGTCAGTTTTCAAACAACTGTTGGTGCTCTTACAGCTCCATAGGAAATAGAAATCTATTCCAGATCTTTTTCTTTATGGGAACTCTGTTTCCAAGAGCTTTGTTTCAGCAGCTGTGCTGCATTCCTTTGTTTCTCTCCCAAGGTGTAGCAACAACTGTTGCACCATAAGCTGTAGTGTACAAAAAAGTCCCGGCCTTTTTGTTCTTGGCCATGTCCATAGAGCAGTTTTAATCTGCAGTTATGTTATCCAGATGTAAGGATTTTTACTAACTTAATTAGCATGGGGTTTTTTTTCCATAGGAAAACAAATGCAACGTAATACTTGCATG
Source organism: Margarornis squamiger (assembly GCA_035222235.1). NCBI lineage: Eukaryota > Metazoa > Chordata > Aves > Passeriformes > Furnariidae > Margarornis > Margarornis squamiger. The sequence goes on from JAWWTY010000077.1 coordinate 20,712,684, forward strand.
TTGGTTTTTATCAGAATGCCTCAAAATTGCATGGGAAGAGGATGACTTTACATTAGTTGTTCATGAGGGAAAAGTGAGTCATGAAGCCTACTTCTGTACCACTAAATAGAACAGATTGAGGGTGGCTTTCAAACCCTGAGATATAGCGTCTCTAGGAAAGTCACATCCTTAGTTTCATCTGCCTTTCCTCTAATCCCCAGCCACAATTAGGGTCCAAGTAAATTGGGTATGGTCCCAGGCTTTATTATGCGCAAATCACAACTAATCATCACCTCAGATTTGATAATTAGCCGGGGCCAAAGCCATGCCCAGGTTCTAGGTGCACTAATATTTTAATAGTATACATGTTCCCAGGGCAGAGTTGAATTCCACGCCTTGGCTCTCTTTTATTTATTAATATCAACATAGCCAGAAGGACTGCGTGACTTGCTGCAAGGTCAAGCAGCAAATGTATTTTCATAGGGGGAAAGGAACGTGAATCTCTTCAAACTCAGAATTATGCTTTAGGCATTTCAACATGCTGTTTACTTATCTGCGTTCACTTGCTTCAGATAAGATAAGACTGACTTCTTCCACATTTTCTATACTGTATTCTGCCACATTTTTCAGCTACTTAATGGAGCTACAACAAAGACTAAGTCAGGCTCTTCTGGGTGTAGTGAAAGAATAAGAAGTAACTGATATGAGTTGCAGTCAGGAGAGTTACAAATAAATAAAAGGCAACAATTCTTCAAGCAGCAGTAGTCAAATATTGGAATAGGTTTCCCAGAAAGGTTGTGAAATCTCTGTCTGGAAAGACATTCCAAACTGTACTGGATACCCCTCTGCTTGGTGGAAGCAGGAACAGCCATAACTGTTCTGTGACTCTTTAGAAATATCCTGGGATTTTTTTTTTTCTTTTTAAATAAGATGAAGTGCAGCTTCCTCAGCATACTTCATGAGTTTCCTTAAGACACAATCTTAAATCATTAAAGCACGCAATAACCTTTTCTTGCCTTGTGCCTTGTGTCTTTCTGACTCACATCTTAGGTATTTTGAATGCAATATACTCTTCCATAGCGTGGAGTTTCTTTGGTTAGGTCTTTGCTTGTTGCTTTCTCTTAAATATTGATTTTGAGGGAAGGGAATGAAACAGGGCATTTTTGTTTTATTAAGTCATTGAAGTTCAAAGAGCAGTAATTGTACAGGTTCCACAAAATCTTTCTTTCCGTGGCTGAAACATGAGCTTTACTTAGGTAATGGATTCCTTTCACCTTCTATTCTCCCCCATTGAAACTGGTAGGTAGTTTGCCATTGATTTAATTAGAAGTAGAATCCTTGCTTTTGCTTTCTGTACCTTGAACTTAATACTTTCTTTGATTAAAGAAACAAAAGTTACAACTTGATACACCCCATGTAGATTTAATAGGATTGTTCTTAGAATGTCCTGAAAAGGGACATGACGTAAAAGTTCAGGCTCAAGATACTTAGGCCGTTATTTTTTGTATTGACTAAGATGCCTGCAGTCTTTAAAAAAAACTTTCCAAGAACTGTTTGTATTTAAATGCCCTGTATTTAAAGGCCTGTCATGCTTGTAACCAGCACAGTAAAGAAGTCTTGAAAAATGTGCAGGTTATGTTTTTTTATTTTTAAGCTGGTTTGAATAATGGGGAACATGCAGCATATCTCAATCTTCATTCTGCAGGGTGCAGTCTGGGCACACCCATACAGCTGAATCCTCACTTCCCGACAATGCCTTTTAACAGTTCGAGAAGCCATCACCCCACAGAGCAGATCCCCCACTCTGAGCACAATTACACCCATAGCAGTGTTTTAAGCTGATGTACCATTCTTTGTGCAGTGGTAAATGAACTAAGGGCATATTTACTTCAAATGTGGAAATGATAACCAAAAGCAGGGAGTAGGTTTGAAAGCTGTGGGATGGTAACGTATAAAGTGCTGTAGCAGAACTTTGCCAAAGGATCAGGATTCTCCCATCACAATCAGTATGCATTAGTTATAACCTTATGCTGAAAAGCTGTGCAGCCAGTGAACTTGTGATATTATTGTTATAGCTTCAAGAAGTAAGCATTGAGGGTTTTCTGTTCTCATAATTTGACAGAAATTAACTTTTTTTATATTAACCAAAATAATTACTAGCTCTTTACTACTTAAGCAGGAGGATTATTTATTTACATAGTGATAAATGGTAGGAGGAAAAGATTAAGATCTCTTTTTCCATTAAAATATTTATCAGCAGAGCCATGACTCCACTTATTAACAGTTCATTAATTTAACATCACTTGAGTTGTTGAAGTGTTCATGATGGAAGATGTGCTCATTGGTCTGCTCTTTACTATGCATAGATTTTCTTTGTAAATAATTTGGAAAAAAACATTTGTGACTGGTAATACTTATTTAAAAGGACGCTTTTTTGGGACTAGTGTATGCAATGAAGAGATGGCAGTTGCTGAGACAGCACAGTTCAGACTAGCTGGGAGGGTCAGTGTCGTGGTTTAAATCCAGTTGTCAACTAAGTACCAGGCATCTGCTTGCTCTCCCCCAGCCTCAGTGGGGTGGAGAGTAAAATCAACAAAAGGTTAAAAACCATGGGTTGAGATAACAGTTTAATAAATGAAATAAAGTAAAATTTTATAATAATAATAATAATAATAGACATAACAAAAAGAGAGTGAGACCTAAACCCCAGGTAAAACAAGTGATGCACAGTGCAATTGTCCAGCCCATTCCTGAGCAGCAGTCAACTCCTCCCAGAAAACTCGCCCCAGCTTATACACTGGGCATGACGTTCTGTGGAGTATCCCTTTGGCCAGTTTGGGTCAGCTCTCCTGACTGTGCTCCTTCCCAGCTTCTTGTGCAGCTCCTCACTGACAAAACATGGAAAACTGCAAAGTCCTTGATTTAGGGTAAGCACTACTTAGCAACAACCAAAACATCAGTGTGCCATCAACTTTGTGGTCATATTGAATCCCAAGCCCTGTACTTTATTAGCTGCAGGAAAAAACTAACCCAGCTGAAACAGGACAGTCAGTCAAAGCAAACCGTGGCAGACGATGATGCTCATGGTATTTCTTGGAGAGGAGAGGTCATCTGGAATAGTTTAGCTGTAAAAAAGGTAAAAACTGAGAAGGTGTAGTATAGTATTTCAGGACTTGTCCTTGGTGCAGCCACTCAGGGAAATGTGTCCACTTCTGGATCCACACTTCAAGAAAAATGTTTAAAACTACAGTTTTATCAAGAGTGATTAAAAGATTGGAAAGTATTGCTTACAGAGAAAGACTTTAAAGTGCTTAATTTATTTTGTTCACTAGAGAGAAAGTTCAGGGGGTAATTTGATCATAGTCCATCAATACCCTCCTAGAGAACAGGAAACTGGTAAGAGAGGATTCTTCTGTCTAGTGGCCTTGTATAAAAAGAAGATCAAATGGCTGGAAATCTAACCTCAATAAATTTTGATGGGTAAAGAGGCACATAATTTAACTGCCCTGGTCATTGTTTACTAGAACATTGATGGTGTGTTCTTCACCACTGGACACCTGTAAAAGAAATTTGGATAGTTTTTCTACCACATGTTTTCAAGTTTAGGTACAGCTATTGAATCTGAAGAAATAATTAATACAGGGAAGGCTGTAGTTACACAGGAATAAGTCTGAATCATCACTGTTATCCTTCTGGCCTTAAAAACTATGTCTTTCCATCTTTGTCATGCTGAGAAAAGATTGTGCAGAAAAGCCCAAGGGAAGTTTAGAAGTTATATATTCATTATAGTCTGGTGTATGTGGAAGAAGATGTTGGCATGGTTTATTGTATTGAGCTCCCCAGGGTGTCTAAATTATGTTAGTTTTCTTCATACAAATTAAGTTACTGGAGTAAAGACAAACAGTTTTGTAATTGGGTGGCTGTAGTGCTACTTACACTAGCTTTCTTACTTATGTTGCCTGATGTGTAGATCTGTTTAGATGTAGGGTGTTGGAAATAAAAATTCTCAGCTGTACTTCCAATAACATATTTTATTTTAATGTTCATTTATATTGTTAAGGCCATCTTTTAGATGGTGGTTCTTATCAGTGTGTTTTTACTAGTTTCTTCTCCTTCTTCCTGTACTTCTCCCAAACACTAAAATTTCTGATCTTTAAAAATAGAATGCATTTCTTAAAACAGAAAAACAGTAGTCTTCCTATTGGCAGCTAACATCTATATGGGCTGTTGGATTAAGTAATACGTATTAATTTAGGGGAAATTTATGAAGTTCCAGAAAATCAAAAGAGTTTGCGTTGTTCTTCTATTAACTGGTTTTGGAAATGTCTTCCTCAGCTTGTGGTCACTTCAGAACTGGGATGAATACTTTCTAGGTGCAAATATAGGATGCTGCCCAGTTACCAAAAATTAGTAGTCTGCCTTAGTCTTCGTCTGTCTTTGGAAGCCACATGTGGACTCAGGTAGTCATTCTCTGTACTGTTTTCATGGATGTGGGAGTCAGGTGTGCTCAGTGGCAAAGGTGTGTGTGCATATAGCCACAGCCCCCCATACAGACTGTCAGTACCCAGTGGAAAGGATGGTCCTTGCAGGCAGACTTCTTGCAGCAAATATCATTTATCTGTCGCCTTTCGCACCACTGGTAGGATGACAGTAGTTCTGCTATATATAGCACTACTCTGGTGTAGGTGGTGATTCAGTAAGGACATGCTGTATTTTAAAGCAAATTACTCAGACTTATTCATCATACTTTGCCTTTCTGTATAACTTACATAAGCATCTCAAAGTACTTACAAGTTAGGTTTCATTAAAATCTTTCTGAGGTAAGAAGGGTAGCCATTGCACAGAAAAAAAATCAGCCAGACTGAGTTAGTGTTTCTCTCTTCCCTGTGTAATGGCATGTCTTTCTGTGCAGCTGGGAATTGCTCCATGAAACCCTGCTTTACACTACGCTCTTCTGTGCTTTGAGCTACCATGCAGGATGTGCAGGAGGCAAAGCACAGAACATGTTGTTTAGTTCAATAATAATTACTCTGGCAATGTTCTGTTTGGTTTAGAAAACGCATGTGGTTTCTGTCATGTATACAGCATGATTTTAATAGTTTGTGTGGCCTGCTTTTGCAGAAATGAAGAAGAAAGTAAGTGCTGTTGTTGGGTTATGTTTATAAGAATTTAAATATATCCCACTTAAACCACTTCTCTTCCACAGTGTTCTCTTCACTGAGCCTTGGCCTTCTTCCTGAACGCTCAGCTACTTTGATGGTCTATGACGATGTAGTCCAGATAGTCTCAGGATTTCAAGGTATGCTGACTTTTGGAAGTTGGAATTGAAATTTGAGGGACATTGAACAAAAAGCCTGACAGCCTGATAATTTGTGAACTCTGTCCTGTGGGTGAGACTGGTATTCTGTGGGGAGTTCTGAGTTCTCCAAGGAATGCTTGTCTGTGGGATGGTTTTACCAAATTAATAGCTGAATTCATCCCTAACTGCTGTGACTAGGGAATTCAAGTTACATGGAAATAAAGGAGTTGGGACTTTAGTGTGCTATTTGAGAGCTAGAGATTAAATTTCTTATGCTATCTGTTGGATGTTTTTTCATCTAGCCTCATTAAACCATCCTTGCAGTAGATATTTTCTGATGTTCTTATTGCCTAAGGATTTTTTCCGATTCTATTTTGTTTCTTGCTTCCTAGTGTGAATGACTTAGAAATTTTGGGTACAGAAAAACTGAAAATTTATCGTATTTGCATTGTTGTATACCCTGTATAAACTTGCATTTCTAAAGTATTTCCTTGGACCCCATGTTAGACTGCCTGCAAACCCCCATACTACAGGATTAAACTTACTGTATTGGAAAAATAAAGTTTGAGTAAACTTTTTGTGAGGCCTAACACAGACGTTAAAGCAGCTGTAGTATCAGTCAGGTAAACAGTGTTTTCTGAGCTGCACAGTAAATAATAAAAAGTTCATCTGCCTTAGTGGTCCTACCTAAAATAGCCCAATTGATGTGATAGCTGAGCTAAGTCTGTTAACAGAACAGAAGCTTTTAAAGATACCTTGATGACCCAGAACAAGGAGACGTCCTTCCACTGAGCACTCTCATTGTGCATAAATGGTGTCTTACTCACATGTCTTATGCTTGCCATCATTTTAAACTCTACTGAATTGTTAATAAACAAGGCAATACTGCCTTCAATAATATTCCAAGATAACCTTGTTTTATCTGAGGGAATATAATACAATTATGCCTTCCTGCCATATTTTTTTCCAGTTAGAAACCATCCAGACACAGGCTTTTCATTAATGATAGCACTAGATGTGACTGGAGCTGAAAAAGCATTAAACAAATTAGGTAGCTGATGGAATGCTCAGAAGGGGCTGGAGAACAGCACAGCACAGCTGCTGTACATGTATTCTGCAATTTGAGAGCTGACATTGTCTAATGGGGTAAATTAGATGGACGGTGAACTGTGTTAAACCATAAGGGATTCCATTAGGCAAAACATGAAACATTGTTTACTGACAATATTCTACTATCAGAGTGTATTAAATACTGTTATTCTTATGCAAATATGCTAATACTATACACTTAACTGAAAAAGAACAATATTTTCATGTTTACAGCTTTCTTCAAAAAAAGGGCGATGTTAAAGGACTAGAGGGACATGTAACAGCTGAGTGAGACTCATAAATATTTTCCGCATAATCTTGCTCCTTTCAGTGAATTGATACGGTGTGTTCCCAATATATTTAAATTAGATTAATACAACTGGTTCTTCTGGGATAGCAGAGAAAGAGGAAGAAAGTGTTACCTGGAGTATCCTAGGGACTGGGATTTGAACTGTCTGTCTTGCCCAGTAAAATCTATTTTATGAGTCCAGTCCACATTTTTTTTCTTGGGAATTCTCTTGTAATGAAGCCTAAATGAAAGACAGCCTAGACATTGTTCCAGTATTTGAATGGAACCTCTCTAGTCTCGATCCAAAATCCTTGTGACCTAGTTTTTCTCTGTTATTTCTCCAATTTACTTCCCAGTAACCTCGTGCTGCTTCAAAAGAGCTGATCAGGAATTACCTTAGTGCAAAAATGAGAGCAAACCAGAACTCATTATACCAGGAACAGGCTGGGAACACTGGTGTTTGAAGCACCAGTCAAAGGGAAAGAATGGCCTTAGTACAGTAAGTTACCAATTGCATTTGAATAATTAATCAAGCAAGCAACTTATTATGCAACTGAGAAGTTTGTCTGAAATGATGCAGGCAGCTTCATTTTCATGATGGCATTACAGTCCACTGCTGTGCTCTGTCAGTAATTGTGAGGGATGGAGCTTGCCAGCCACTGGGTCATTTAAGTTATTTAATACCAGCACAGTGATGAGCTGAACTTCAGCATTCAGTGAATGGGAGCTGTATGGGGGCCCTCAATCTGCCCCTGACCTACGAGACACCAGACATAATGAATTAGTGAGACCTCACATTTTACTTCACATGGATTAAAACTCAAATGCTGGTGTCGTGCCACATGTCAGACATCCAGTGTGACAAAAGGTGCCTTACAGGGACTCCTTGAGGTTACGTCTTCACTGTGAACTGGCAGACTGGAGCTGACAGCATTTGAATCATGGCTGATGTGTTGGCAAGAGGATTTTTAAAGAAGATCAGTGCTCCACAATCCTTTACCTCATGGCACTCACCAAGTGGAAAGAGCTCACATGCCCATTTTAGACTTGAATGTGTTTGGGTGTTCTAAGTGAAAACTGGGTATCTTCAAATAGAAGCTTTACTAATAATCCACTCCCAATGATAAGTGATGACTTGTTGAAAAATAGTCTTAAGAGTCTGGTCAACAGAAATTTCTCCAGTTTACCATTTACCATTCCCTCACTAACTCTATTCCCAAACATATGCCCCAAAGTCCACTATGACCCCTGATAAAGGAGTACATTGGTTTATCTTCTAGCAAGGTGGTGAGAGAAGGTGAAAGCCTTGGTAGTTCCTTCCCTCACAAGCCTTTCACTCGTGGCTCCCAGTCTTCTGCCCCTTTGAATTCTCTTGCCAGGTCTGGGGAGGCCCAGCTGAGGAGCCAAGGGGAGAGTCAGGGTGAGTGGCAAGTTCTGGGCAAATACCAGTGTTGAGGAGTTGGTTAATCTAGGGTGTGAATTAACTGCTTTGCACTGATTTACTGTATGTGGATGCACTATCTACAGAGGAAGCTCTTTCTTCATCCCCCTGTGCTTGTAGCTGGGTTGATTGCTCTGTACGTGTCCTGCCAGGTTTGGAGCTCAAACATAAGAATGCTTTTTGCTGCCTCTAGGATTCAAGGAGTTGAGGCTGGCTTTCTGAGTCCTCCTTGTCTAGTTAAAATTTGGCAGCTCATGGCTCTCCCAGTGCTAAAACCCAACCATTTTTATAGTAGAAGACCCATAAACTGCTGTATTACAGACTAAAAACCAGTTACTGTGTTTTTCCTGTTTAATTAGTTTGTATCTTTGGAAATATAATAGCAGTTCCTGAAGACTCGAATAATGCATCCTAACCAGAGAGTTAGACAGCAGAAAATCCTACAATTTTACATTGAACTGTTAGCGATAATCCTAATGTCAGTTTCTTTGTTAAGGTTTTTTTTCCTGTTTTATTACTGTAGATGTTTATCCCCGTGGGTCTTAGGAGCCCACTCAGCAATACAGTCGGAGGTTCCCAAGTACCTGAGCAGATCTGTCCCTGAGGTACAGCAAACTGCTACAGTATTGCAGAGCACTCAGGAGATGAGTCTGCCCCGAATTCGTTGCAGCCAATTTATTTAATGTTTTATATTGTATTCCATTTAAGTCTAGAAATTGGATAAGGGAGATTTCTTCCCATGTCACATGAGTGTTGTTTAATGACTCTCTTAAACGCTTAAGGATACTACCAGTCTTGAGAGCCTGCTGTAAACACGTAAATGTTTCAGAAATTAAGAAATAAAAGTGATTTTATAGCTTTTTCTTGCAGAATTATCAAAGAAATTACAGCTAAACAATGATCAGCTCTTTGGAGATACTTACTCCCCTGCACAAAAATTTTTTGTCCAATACAAAGTTTTTTTCTGTTAAGTTTTATGTTTTCTCATAGCTCGAGTTAGTTCTAGAAAATTATGCAAGAAAAGATTTTAGTCTGTAGGTTAATAACACTAGTAGCTATAAAGCCTAGGAACGAGTCAAGCTCTTTATTCTTTCTCACAGTGAAGCTGCATGTAACCTAAAAGTGCTGCCAGAGACTAACTAGGGAAAAGATGCAGAATTGTATTGACTTGACATCTTTGAATCACATAATCAAATGTGAATTAAGAAAAAAACTGCTTGCCTCTTGATTTTGTGCTGTGTGGGAAGTATTCTGTGAGTATTCAAAATGAGCTCTGGAGAATACAATGGCTTTTGATTTAAAAATTAATTTGCATGTTGTGCACACGGACTTGCAGATGGAGTCTTGCTGTGTGTTGCTAAACAGTATTAATGGTGAGTATCCTTTGAAAAAGGCTATTGACTTTATAAGCTGGGATTCAAGTGAAACATGAAATGCCATAATACATGAAACAGTCTTAAATCATGTTTCAGCAAAGACCCTTCAATTAACACCTAGCGATCTTTAAAGAAACACTAACAACTGTACGAGACAGAGGAAAAGAGAGAAATCTTACATGCCGAGTAATCTGGTTCTGTTTACATGTGTTCTTTGCATGGGAAAATATGGAAAATCTTTTCATTCAAGGTTTGTCAAGTGAATCTTTTCATTCAGTGATTTAAACAAAAAGTGACTGGTGTCAGTTCCAGAGATAGTTATTGTGGCCAAAGCTTTGTAAAAACTAGACATAGAAATTACACAAGTTAATTGAGACTACAGGTAGAATTGTCTCTTAGAAAAGAATTTTAAAGAGTATAAACTACATTTATCTTTATATTTGAGGAAAACCAAAATTTAAACAAATATGGTGAACTGGATGCTTTTCTAACCTATCACATGCCCGACCCCTAAACTTAGTTTTGAATGTGTAATGAAATTGGAGGTGATCTGGGAAAATAACATAGTCAGAAAAGTTTCGGACATTAGATGCCTCCACAATTTTGGTCTGTAATACTCGGGGAGAAATAACAGCAACTTCAAAATAAATGCAAAAATACTGGTTTCCCCTCTCTTTCATGATAGCTTTCTGATGTATCTGTCCCTCTCAAACTACTGCAATTTATAATGAAAAAAAATGTAGAAGTGCTTTCATAAATATGAACATCTAGATATTTTGCCCACCTTGGATATAAAGTCACTTTTAATATTTTCAGGTGCACGGACTCAGCCACAAGTTCACTTTCAGAGACGATCTGTGAAATTACCAGAGAACACTAGCTACAGTGACTTGACAGCATATCTGACTGCAGCCAGTTCACCCTGGGAAGTGGACAGTTTCCCTTATTTGCAAGGATTAGATGGAAATGGAACAGGTAATCCACTACTTTGGTTTTGCTCTGATTCCCTATTAGTCCAGTGCTTGACTTTTGGTCATATAATTTTTTTCATTCCCCATTCCAACAAACGTTGTTTCAAATTTGGGTGACATGATAGGTTCAAATGCCCTACTAAAATGCTGTTGCACTATCCCTTAAATGGGGCCACAGAATAGCAAGCATGAAAACTCCTTGGCCTTGGGAGATCAGAAAAGTTGCTTACACTTACAGTCCAGGACTGAGTCTCCAAATGCATTGCACATGCACATACAACATTGGAGATTAATGTGTACGAACAAGAGAGAGTTTAATTTCAGGATGCTATAGAATTCTTTTTAATCTTTTTTTCTAAAAATAAATAAAATGCCTTTATATCAAGGATTTAATACTGTGTTGTTTCAGTGGCTTTGTTGATACTTTTGAATCTAGCTTCCAGCCAAAATGTGCAAATTCATCTAGCACCAAAGGGAAAATAATGAAAATTCATAGTAGAAACACAACCGCTGTTAAATTCAAAGTTGTAATATGTTTTTAGGACTGCAACTGCCTGTTACTCTTCTTCCACTTTTCATTCAGTCTTAATTGAAATAATTTGTGTTTTGTACATAAAAACAAAATAGCAGAATTGGACACAGAACCCTTCAGATTCTTAAAATGCTGGTGTGAAAAGGAAAATAATGTTAACATTATGCCCATTTTGGGTTAGAAATATATCAGTGGCCATACAGCGTAGCTGGAGAGATTCAGGCTAGTGATTAGGAAAAACTTGTAATGGTGGGGATAGTTTAAGCTGTAGAATCAATTGCTTGAGGGTGTTGGACAGACTTAGTGACTTGTGAGGATGGCATAGACATAGCTGAGCCTGCTTTGAAGCAAGCTGAATACCCCCTTGAGGTCTCTCCCTGCTGTTTCTCAGGATTCATTTACTTGTGATGTGTTGATCTAAGTGACTTTGAATGCTAGGTCATGTGTGTAAACAGTAGCTTGCTGGCTTCTCCCTTCTTCCCTTTGTACAAATCTGCATATCTCCTTTTCTATTACAACGAGAAATGTGTCTGCTACCTTACTCCAATTCTTCTGTCTGCTTCAGTGAGTACGTCTCATCCTATCTTATTCTGTCTCTCTGTCATTTTCCTATTCTCATCTTCAACCTTCAATTTCCTCTGATTTTTCATACTCAGACATAATCAAATACCTCTTTATCTTTTTAAAATGAAGGAATGCATTTGATCTCATTCGTTTGTCTGCTTCCTCATCTCCTTTCTTTTCTTTCTCATCTCTATTTCTAAACCAACTGAACAAACTGTTGACAGTGAGTGTGGGATTCTTCTTTCCCAAATCTTTCCTTAGTACTCTGCAACCCATTCTTGCATTTTTTTAGTGAGCACAGGTCTTGCCAAGGCTTCAGATGATCCTGTCTCATGAGAACAGCACAACCAGGACATTGTCTTTCTCCTTTCTTACCTTCTATCCCTCTGTAAAGCATATTAGTGCACCCTTGGTTTTTTGTCTTCTGTATTCTTGCATGTCAGAAATTTTTCTTCTTGAGCATGGGGACCCTGGATTTGCCTTTTAGCCTTCAAGTAAAAGCATATCACAAAAGACAAAAATGATTGGCAAAGAAATGTGGTTTAAGAGATTAAGAGCCTTGTTTTCTGAATACTGTAGTATTCGGTATAATATAATACAGACTATAAATACAAAATATTTTAATATGCACTATAGTATAGGTAAAATGTCGTCTGTCTTTAGTAGAAGTTTCTCCTGATGTGGAAACATGAAACTTTAAAATCCTAAAGTTGCGTTGACTTCCTTTTCTGTATCTCCCAGTAACTTGGTGAAGACTTCCCCTGGAAAACTTTTGAAGGAATAAAAAATTAGGTCAATACCTGCTGAGGATTTTTTAATATTTCTGTTCTCAAGAGAAAAAGTACAAATTTTAGAATTCTAAAAAAAGTAACATTAATTTGCATGGGAAATTTTGGAATTTGGCAGAACACTACATCTTCCTTCTCTCCCACCTCTCCTTCCCCCCAGTTGTTCCTCTGGTCTTTCAGTTTATTTATATATCTGTAGAGTTTTGGAGAGGTTCCTCCGTTTGTTTCAATCAGATCAGTTCTCTGGCTAGTATTTGTCCAGAGTGACTTTATAGTAGTTTTAGCTAATTCTCTATGAGTTCAACAATTTTCATAAAATCCAACTTGGGTGTTGAATTAGTAATATGGAGCAGTGAAAATTCATTGCATGAATCAGCATGTTCTAAACATAAAAATTTGAAGAATTTCATTGCAAGCATGAAGCCTGCAAAGTGTTAGCTAATTGTTTATATTAATCACCAATTGGAGAGCGGTAGGATGATTTCATAAAATCTTGTCCTTTTAACCCAACTAAGCAAAACTTTCCATCATCTGCATCAATGGACCAAGCTGACTAATAATCATTACTCCTTCTGCTTTTGTAGGCTGCTTGTTTCTTTATAAAGAGTTGTGTCTAAAATGGCAGTGGATTTTCCTGTGATTATTTTTAGAGCTCTTTACAGGTCACTAGATGTCAAAAATTACAAGAAGTAAATGAAAGCTGACATTTATTGAAGTCCATTCCCATTTAATCTATGTGTGTGCTTACCAGTTTTATAGGATGCGAGAGTTTCATAAACATTGATTTTAATTTGCCTTCACAACAGAAAAGAGAAACATTTTATCTTTTTAATGAGCATTAGCATATTGAACAAGGTAGCAAACTGAAGAATTATTTCTCCTTGCTAGAGGGCAGTGCATTTCAGAAATTTCTTCATCTTTAATATAACTTGTTCAGCCCAGTACTGAGCGAAGTGTCAGTGCATCTTAAGTGGAAAAGATGCAAACAGTGTTTCACCACCAGAATGCTTTTTCTGAGACTGAAAAGTCATTTTTACAGATACACGCTTTATCAAGACAGTAATAAAAGACAAAACTTTTAATATCTAAAATTATGTAAAATATAAAGCATGATTTGATCTTTTATTAATCAAAAATCTGAAGTGATACCTTTTTTCAGTTGGAATTTGCATATGCCAGAACATGGTCAGGTTAAAATGCTTAGCAAAAGGAATATATTTCTCTGATACCAGCCTGAGAACCTTAGTGGCCCAAGTCCTGGGGACAAGCATCAATTTGACAGAAGTTATAGGTGCATGGCAGAGACAGTGTATTGAACAATCAGGAATAAAAGAACAACTTTTCCCTCACCAGTTCCTTCCTCTGTCTCTCTGTTTTATATTCTAAGGTATTAAGGGGATGATATTGTGAACCATTGGAGCCTGTAAAACAGAGATGCATGGGCAGGCTGGCAACCTTCCCCTAGGCTCTAGCTGAATTTTCAGAGCTCATGCGTCTGTTTTCAGTCTGTTAGCTCTGTGGCTCTTAGGTGGCCGTCCTCGCAGAGCCTGTGTTCTCAGCACTTCAATCCCCCTGTCAGATAAGTGCCTGCCCCTCCATTCGCAGTCGATGAGGGCAGTGTGTGTGTCCCTTACATGTCAGCTGTGCCACACTGACACTCGCCTGGACATCTGGGGAAAGTGTGTCAGAGTAGATGCTTTCATAAATAAGCCACACGTGAAGTTACTTGTGGTTATTTTCCATTTCTTCAGTTTGGCACCTCTTGCAAAATCCAAGGAATTTAAAATTGTGAGGAGTTTCGTCACTTCTTTTCCCCTTCCCTTTACCATTCCCTGCCCCGTCCTTTCCTGGTGATGTCTTAGCTTTGATGAGCTGTTACGCAGAGACATCAAATTTAATAAAGGCCATTCCTTGAGACTTACTCACTCTTATGAGAAATCATAAAGGTCTTACTGCTTTCCCACCACTCCCTCAAGTGTACTTATATCCTAATGAACACGGTCGCTGAGATGCGGCGAGTTCCTGCAGACTGCTTGTTGTGCCACCAGTGCTGGGTGTGAATGTGCTCTCCCGGGCAGTTTGTGCAGTGTAAGGCCCCGGGGTTCCATCGCTGCCTCTTCCTTCTCTGCGATCAGCCCCTCCGCAGGACAAGCCGCTGCAGAGCCCCCAGAGCCCGCCAGCAGAGCAGCTGGGATGGTGCCCTTAGCAGCCATGTGGGCCTCTGGGACTCACAACCCCTTGCAAAACTGGAAGCTCCAGCTCTTCCAATTTAAACTACTCCCCCTGTTGCTTTGAGCTCCAGATCTCCTTGGTTTTAAACCTCAGGTTTGGGGTTTTTTTTCACCTGAGTACATAGATATACCTGCGGTATTTATTGTTGTCATTGATTCATTTGGTTAAATAATTAAAGGGTTATAATGCTTTTTTAAATCATGCTGTCATGAAGTAACATTCATTGGCATGCAGTTTAAACATGAAAAATAATTATAGTCTTACACAGATAAGAAGATAACATTGTATATCCTAATAATCCATTTAGCTTGGTTCATTGCAGTGAAGGGCCAAAGGAAATGCAACCTGACTGATCCTCCTTACAGTGCCACTGTTTATTTGGGTGTTTGTTATGATATGTGCTTGTGAGGCTATAATGAAGACTTGAAAGATGTTTTTTTGCTATGATTATGACTGTAATACTCACACAGATTTATTTAGGATGAATTAAGATGAGGAAATATATGCAGGAGATTATTTGCGTTGTTGTTTTCTTGTCTTCAGATTTTGCCAAAATTAAGTGAAAAATAGTTCCATACACATCTTTCTTAGGTTTTTTGATTTTGGGGGGGGGGGGTTTTGGTGGGGGGAGGATTGTATGTTAGCTGGCGGGTTGGTTGTTGTGGGGTTTGTTTTTTGTACGGCAGAGATCGGAAGA
>JAWWTY010000077.1:20728040-20765360 GCA_035222235.1 Margarornis squamiger
CCCCCCCCCCCCCCCGCCCCCCCCCCCCCCCCCCCCCCCCGCCCGAGTGTATGGTAGCTGGCTGGTTGGTTGTTTTGGGGTTTGTTTTTTGTAAGGCAGGGAGCATTACTGCTACCATCCCTTGAAAATTATGTTGTAGCAGTATTGTGCTGTTGAACACACGGGTGTATGTTAAATTCTGGTCCATTCTGTAGTCACAGTGTTCTTTTGCTCTCTCAGTAGGAAACAGCACTAGGTATGACCTCACCCCTGTCACTGCTGTCAGCGTTCATCTCCTCAGCAGCAATGGGACCCCTGTCCCCGTGAATGGCCCCATCTATGTAACAGTGCCTCTGCCACCAAACAGCAACTTGAAACACAATGCACACGTTCCAGCATGGAGGTTTGACCAAAAGTTTGGTAGGTAACATCTCATTTTGGCTCCCTAGCTGGCTTCAATTCTCTGAGACTAGTGTTTCACTGCATTTATTGCATTAATGTGGTAAGGTCTTCACTGGAATGTACATAAATCTGTTTTCTCTCTGAAGAAGAGAAAAAAGAGTTTTACTGATCAAGTAATATATATGCAAAATATATATGCAAATATACTTGACTAGTGTTGTGTGCCACTTCTAGATAAAATTTTCTTGTAAATGTACCATCTTTCAATTATTATCTACTTTATTTAAAAACTAGCTTAAGAACTGGATTTCACCCGCAGACTGAGAACAGAGAGACATATTCACTGCAGCATTGAATTGGAAGCCTGGAGAAATGGAAACTTGCCTTATCTTTGCCAGCAGCCAGCTATCTGACCTTGGGTCCCTCTCTTGTCTAAGCTCTGTTTCCTGCCAGTCAGATAGGAAACGTAGTACTGACTTCTTTTGTAAATCACTTTGAGATTGACTAATACTATCAAGGGAAGCACATGTAAATGGTTTAAATAAAAATAATTTTTAAAAAAAGAAGAAAAAGCAGCAAGCAAAATTCAGGAAATATTTTGAAAGGACAGAATGACAAATCAATAAAATCTATAAAATGCAGTCAGTTTTTTATATTGCAGAATGTTTGCCATTGTGAACCAGAATATTCCCAGAAATATGTGGTTTAGGCTCTCTTTATTTATTTTATTTAATTAATTTATTTTCTTGCTAGCTGGTATACTGTACTGGCCTTCTTTACAGCTTCAAAATTTAAAGTATAAAGGAGTCCATAAGTCTTGTCTTAGTGATCCCCCTTCAGCTGTTGCCCTACGCCTTCTGTAGTATGTATCACAGGGTTGTTAAGAAAAAGGTGAGAAAGGTAGATGCTGTGAGGCAGAGATGAGGAAAAAGGATGCAGAAATATAGGATCTGTACAGGCAATTGGTGGGTCTTTGTCCCTGCAAGGCAAACATTTTGAGCCAACTGATGATCACATCCAGAAACAGAGCAACGAGCATGAAAGCAGCATGTTGGAGGAAGGGAGGAAGAGAGAGGTGAAGGGAAAAATAATGTTTTTGCTTCCTTCCTCCCTGTGTTTGCTGAAAAAGCTGATGTATTTTCAAAGAGCATGCCTATGAATCTTTTGTCAGAAGTTGGCTGTATTAGAGAGTAAGCCAATAGGATTTAATGAAGAGTAAATTTGAATATTATTATAAAATGGAATCGTAGAAAAAGAGTGAAATGAATGGATTTGGGGTTTTCCTTAACTGTGGAAATGACTTTTTTTTTGTGCTGTCCTGGCAGCAAGTTTCACTACATTCTTCCTGAAACTGATTTTGATTTTTAATTCTAGGAATCATTTTGTTTTCCCTTGTTCAAAAAAAGACAGAGAAGACTGACTCACATTTGCTTTCCCCACAAGAAGCAGTTCTTCCCCAATTCTTCCTGTCAGCTGTGTTAGAGCTGCAGCCTGCCTTATTGCTAGTTCCTCATTGCTAATAAAATGGTTCTGATTTTGATTATGGAGCCTTCTCATTTATGGCCAAATTTCCATGCCCCTGCAACGAGGCCACAAAAGCTCTCTCTTAAGTGTGGAGTATGATTTTTACTTTTGCATATAAAGAGCTAGTTACCCTATTGTGTGCAATATATATTAGTATAGATCAATATATCTTAGCTAATTAATGTTGCAGGCTTGAGGCTCCCAGTCTTGAGACAAGTCCAGCCTTGTTTAATTCATGACAAACAACTGGAGTACTTGTGGTTTTGGGACGAGAAGGCATGAGGACCACTAAACAAAATACATCTTTGTCAGGCCCCTTAACTTTACAAAGCCATGGAGAGAAAGGTACTGAAGGCGTTATGCTTAGGCTTCCTCTTACACTTCAGCTGAAGTAAGCATCTTTCTGTGCAACCAAAACTGTTGAACAAAGATGCATTTTAAGCCCTGACTGCAGTGTGCCAGTTCTAGTAGAATTCTGGCCACATCCCCACCAATTTAAATTAGAGTAGCCTAATTTAATAAATAGAACAGCCACACTATCTTGTGCAGGCTACATAACACCCTAAGGGCTGTCAAACTAGCCATATGTAGCAGGAACATGGTGGTGTGCCATCATTCCCCATCCCTGTTGTTCTTGGGCTGTGAAGAGAGGAGGATGGATAATGACTGGGATAGCTCCATGCGGGAGAAATCCTTAACTGGCAAGTAAGTTGTTGTAACCCATTTGCGTCACCAGATCTGTGCCTTGTGAGGATAGGACCTCTAACCTTATTATTCTGATTTTGTCTTTCATTTCAAGGCTGCTTTTTTCAGTGTTAGATATAATGAGGTCTCTCCTTAATAGATTTTCAGTGGCTTAAATTTTCACACTTGTGTCTGAACACTGAATAAATGCCAGAGATGGAAAACTATGCCTGTATTGCCAGGCACTAATGCAGCGCTTCTCTCTTGTGTATTAGCAGTACAGTGGGTGCTTGTTCGTGCAAGCCATTGTTTTTGTTTAGAGTCCATGTGGTTGTCATCATTACTGCATGAAGTACAATTTCTGCTCTAAAAAGCAGAAATATTTTTCACTTGTAGAGGGAGTGCAGAAGGGACAGAAATACTGCAAATATGTTTTAATCCTTAGAATCTCATATGTTTTGCTGAGCTCATGATGTACTGATATGAACCCAGAAGCATCTGATTGGAAGTGTAGAGATTTTCATAGTTTCTATAAAAATGAAGCATATGATGTCAGCCAAAAATAACTAGTGGCTTTTTAGGATGTTTACTATAAACAATCTGTATTTTCACGACCATAGTTTCTGTCCTTGGGAGAGAAGGGGGAGAAGCAGCATGTTCTGCTTAAGGCTGAGCGTGGCTCCACTCGCACTGATGAAACACGCAGCCAGAAAAAATAGCCTGATATCAAAATAAGACAATCTGCTGCATCTACTTTATACTGTTCCAAATGAAATTTTTCATTACGAAACAAACTTACTGCCTTGTGTGCACAGCAAGCAAATTAAAGCAGTAATACCTTTTTGAATAGTTAATAAAATGAAGATGAGCTATTAATGCCCTCAAGATGTTTTAAGGGTAAACGAACCTTGTTAAGGTTAAACCTAACTTTGTTCTTGTGTTGGTCCGTCGCTGTTTTCTGCAGCATTTCTTAGTGTTGGAAATAATAAACACAGGTGCATTGATGTTATAGAGACATATATGCTAAAATACCATTTAATCATTCCATGCTACTGACATACCATGTCTCTTGTGTTTCACACTACTGTGGGAGAGTGGTTTTATTTCATAGTACACAGTTAAGGGTTTGAACACAGAGATACAGATTTTCATTTTTATAATCAGGATTGCTCAGTGGGGTTTTCTGGGACTTTGAGGGGGTTTTTTCCTGCCAAGTGCTCTCTTGTTTTTCTCAAAATCTGAGAGGGGCTGAAAAACATTTTTTTAATTTATCCGTAAACAAATGGTTGGGATCATGACTTCTTCCATGTATATTTGCCTTGATGTTGGTAGGATTTACAGCAATATAATTAATCTCTCTATTCTTGGACACTAAATTTCTGTTCAAGACTTCTTTCTAGCCTTGTCCTCTTCAGTCAGAAATAAATACCAGAGATCTCAGTAGAAATGAAACTTTGTACCTCCAGTGTCATCTCCAGCTCCCACCAGCCGGACTGAATAACACAACACTTGCTTGGCTGTATTCTCCTCAACCCCCATTTAAATGTTTTGGGCTTTTTTATGTTAAGGTGTCTGGTTTTCATTGGATTCCGTGAGCAAAACTCAGTCCATTGTTCTCCATTTTAAGTTCTCAGTTTCATCCCATTTGGTATGGAGGCACCTAGATCGCTAGATCCACATCTGGAGCTGTATAAAGTACTTCAAAATATTACCAAATATTCCAAAGTGCATAATGCAGAAATGTGATTTATTAATGTGATGCATCTGCTCGTTTATATTTATCCAAATAACAGGAAAATATTTTCAACACTGTTTTCAGTTTTGTGTTTAAAAGGACTCTGGAGTGGAGGGGTCAAACCTCCACCTTTTTGTTTCTCTTCCCTCAAATGAGTTATTTCTTGCACACTACATGTAAATGAAGTTCAGAGTACTGCTTCTCTGTTCTTCTCCTCAAGCACTTGGTGTACACCTTTGATGTGACCTTCTTATCTTTAAATGACTAGCTTCTTTGCTCCTTCTTGAAGAGGATGTTTCCCCAGTGCCTGAAATTTCAACCACATATTAATGTAAAGCAGTGGCAGAATATGGAGAAGAGCATCTTGGGAAACTCTTTACAGCTTTATGAAACACAGTACTTTATGTACTCTGCTGTTCTTGGTCAGTGCTTTCTTACTGCATTTAATGCCATAATAGATTTCTAAATACATTTAAAAGTCTGATACTTGCTTTTTCTAGTTGACTTCGTGCCTTCAGCAGTAAAATTTCCATTGATTTTTGTACAGTCAGAATTTCCTGATGTTTCTTTCTCAGCAAAATGAAGATAATGTTTTCTGTGCTCAAAAGAAGTCATGAGGATATACTTATGTACAAACAATATTGGTGCCTACTTAAATTTGACTGCTCTATGGTTTTCCTGTATTTCATGGAGGTGAAATGACGCTTCTTTTTTGTTCATAGTGTTTACAGGGAGAGAGCGACAGCTACTGTCAGGGAGAAAATGTGAGCGGATTACTGTACATCTACCTGTCTAGTTCACTGCACATTGCTTGCAAATAAGATGATTTGTAAAAGTCTCTGCTTTAAGCTTCCCATGTGGTAGCAACAATAATCCACACAAAGTAAAGATTGACTTACAGTTTTAAAAATAAAACATGTTTGTTTTTCTTGTGAATTTGATTAACTACTGATTGCCACCACATTCATACCCTGCATGGGACAGAAAATAATCATTTAACAGAAACGTTCTCAGTCTGTCACTTGGTCTGACTCCGGGTGTGAGTATGTGTCACTGAACTTGGATAGATGGCCTGCATTTGGATTGCATGGAGCTGCACACATGACCTGGGACTTCATGCACTTCTCCATGGGTTTTATTACATTTTCCATGTGAGAGAAATGGTCGTGCTTAGGAAATTGCATTCCTTGGCCCCAAAAGCTTGAATTTCATATAATCAGATCCGGAACACATGGTTCTAGATCAGATGCACTGGTAATATGAAGATTTATTTGCAAATTGCAAGGAGAAAACCACAAAAGTTCATAGCTGTGCTATTTCTGTCAGTTACAAATTCCTTTACAATTGGATTTTGACTTCCTTTTTTATCTCAGCTGTGAAGGTTAAATTATTCTGTAAGACTAAAAACACTAAAGAATACAAATTTTTAACTAACTGCTCTCAAAGAATTTCATATTTTGTGTGTTGCCATAGAAATAGTAGCTACCAAAACCAGCTTTTTACCATGTCTACATCATAGGTGCAGATATAATTGCAGAGTATTAGAGAGACCTCAGCACTGAGAGTAAAAGAAGCTCTTCCTCTCACGCTTCACAGTGTAGCTCCCTGAGGTGTGTTCTCACTATCATGATTCCTCTGGAGAGGATCATAGGACACAGTTGTGCTTATTTATTAATATGTGCGTTTTTAAAATGGGTGTTGTGGCTTACACATGTGGAAGTGATGTGAATGGTTTGTTTAATCCTCTCCCCACCCCGTACACCATCTAAGTTGCATTTATGGCAAAGCAGACATGCTATGGCATGGTGGTGGAGCTTAAGGGGACACTGAAGGCATCAGGTTGGTGCCAAGGGGTAGTGTTATGTGCAAATAGTCTACTAATATGTACTCAAGGAAATAAAACTGGAAACAAATCCCATGGCTTCTGGGAGCAGGTCTTCATAATGCGCTATGTGTTGTATCATGTACGTGGCCTTGCAGCTCCACCTACAGAAGCCATGCAGGAGAAGGTGGGAAAGGTGGACAACAAAACTTCTCAAGTGGAGAAAAGGCCTTTGTGCTTGTGCAGCTGCATGAGTTGAAGAGGACCTGGAGATTGGTGGAAATCCAAGCAGGAGTGCATGGAGCAGGAGTGTGAAGTGTGTGGGTGGGGCTGGAAGAGGCTGAGGAGGACCTGGGACAACCTTCCTCTGCAGCCTTGCAGTGTTAGATCAAAACCCAATGTGTGTCTGCTTCCACTTCCAGTTGGAAAAATAGAAACTGAATGTGAGTGTGGTGTGAGGCTGAAGGAAGGAAAAGACATGCAGTGTTTTGAATTGCGTTGTGCTTTTATTTATTACTTATTCTAATAATCTTGTCAGTAACTGACTGAATGGGATTATTAATGTGGTAAAGAGAATTTTAAAGGCAGTGTCTTTCACGTATACCAGTAATGAGGGATGGTGGTCCAGCAAGCATAACTAAGCTTTTCCTTTTGAAATACAATTGTTATCCAGTAATTATGTATGAAAGTAATTTTCTTTAATAAGTCTCTTCTGTTCTGGAATTCTGGAAGGAAACACTGAGAGGACCAAAGCAATGCAAGCAGTTCTGTGGACAACATGCCCTGCCTTCTGCCCAGATGTAATTAATATTATTAAATAATGAAAACTGGCTTGTTGTTTTGTCAAACACTTGACAGGTGATTTAAGGGGAAAAATGAGAAGAGATGGCAAAACCCACAGAGCTTCTCAGACACGACCAGTAAATCGAACCATTAGATTTGCTTGCCAAAAACTTCAAGGTATGATGGTTAAAGGGTTTCCCTTATAGTACTCCAAATAATAGTGGTGCTGCTAGAAAAGGAGCAGGATTTAGTGCTGAAAGGTTTGGGTAACAAATTCGGTAAGAGTAGAAGAATAAGGAAGGTATGGGCTCAGAGCAGGGACGTTTATTTTTTGATGTTGCCTAGCAACCCCAAAAATAAAATTGTAATTGAGTGTTTAAGCCTGTGTGTGTTGAGGGGAAGGCGAGCAGGACAGTAAATTCTACAGATAGTCAAGAAGGAATTTGTCAACTTCAATTTCAGTGGCTTTTAGCTTTTTAGAAAATGAACAAAAGTAAAACCAAAAATCTCATCCTTCTGTTGTAAAACTTCCCCTGCTGATGCAGATTAGAGGTGATTTTTGGTTGGAAGAAGAAATCTGATAAGCAGCTTTCAACTGGTGAAATGAAAAGCTACAATTTATGTGTGTCAGAACATGCTTTAGGAAGTCACTTTCACAAACTTGCCCTTGATTAACTCTTCATAATAACACTGCCATTTGAAGTGTCTAAATCAATTACTTCTAGAAACACTGTTAGTATGTTTTGGATATCCTTTGCTGTCCCACACTGTCTGATAACAACCTGCCTCATTCCTTTTGACACATATGTCTCCATTTAACTGTGAATCTCTCCTAAGCAGGGCAGTCTTACAGGACATTGTAGACATCACAGAAGAGATCTGTGCTGAAAGAAAAGCACTTCTCATTAAGGAGTATTTATTTAAAACATCTATGGTATTAAATTGTATTGTTAAAGTATCTTTCTTTTCTTTCCAAAGCTCTTTTGTCCAGGGAAGATAATCTTGTTAATCAAAATAAATTCATATAATGGGATTATGTTTAATTTGCTTTCTGACTAATTAAATCCTCTTATTTGTGAAACCTATTGGATGGAAATAATTCA
The DNA here is from genome assembly GCA_035222235.1 of Margarornis squamiger. Taxonomy (NCBI): domain Eukaryota; kingdom Metazoa; phylum Chordata; class Aves; order Passeriformes; family Furnariidae; genus Margarornis; species Margarornis squamiger. The sequence goes on from JAWWTY010000077.1 coordinate 20,736,073, forward strand.
TGTTGTAAATACCACAGATTTGGTTCCCTGCTTCAGTGGGATTGGATGATCCTGTTAAAAGAAACTACATTAAAAAAAAACAGTATTTGATCAGTGGAAGAGTTTTCTACCAAAAGCTCACATGTAAAAGAAATTTATGGACATAAACCACCATAGCTACCATATATTTAAACACTAGCAATACTTAGGTTTTATGACTGTCCTTAGGGGAACATGCTGGCTACAACACACTCCTCTGACAGTCATTTACCAGAACTGTTTTGATCCGTGATAGGAAGAATACACAGTCAAAATCAGCAAAAGTCCCTGCAGCAGTGCTGATTTGGGAGGCTCTGGAATGGTCCGTTTGGGAAGTTAAACCTGAATTAAGCAGCATTATACATCCTCCCAGAGAGCCAGCCTCTGTGCTGGGGTGTCAGCAAGCAAACTCACCCACAGCCAGAAGACAAGAGGGAGTTTGTCTGCTTTCTTCTTGACTATAACAAGAGTCACATGTGTCTTTTTCCAGAGCAGATGCCTGGTGTGGCAGCCCTACCTGGACAAAGGGCAGTCCTGCTGCACCTAGGCCAGTAGGAAGTTTGCCATTTGCTTGAGCTGGAGCAGTGTGGGATTGTCAGCATGCAGAGTTACACATATGGAAGCCACAGAGATTTCACTATAGATTAATTTAAAATAATAAAGTCTAGCTTTAAAATATGGAAGCAATGTCTTACTCAGAGGCATCATGTATCTAGAGTACAAAAGCAGATCCATTCGTGCTGCCTAGTTCCAGCAAGATGTCACATTGAATAGTTAGTGTCTTTGAGGACAACAGGACACCTATTTTCTGGGCAGACTGGCCATACGTTCAGTGACCTGATTGTGCAGGAAAAGAGGCTAGAATAGCTGTTCTGTAATGGCTTCTCTGCAAAAGCTGCCCATCTGGGCATTTCCCTTGCTGAAAGTTCCATTTTTCAATCTGATTCAGAAGTAACCTAAATTAAATTACAAAAAGGCATTTTTAATGCAGAATATGTGTTGAAATGGAGATTTAATATGCAAACCTTTTGCTGTTAAATTTATTCACAATAAGCCCTCCTTGCCCCCACTGACAAGTCCTAAAAGCTGCCTGAGATAAATAAACATGTTCATCAGAATCAAAGTTACTGCAAAGTATTAAAATGCTTCTCTCTAGCAGAATTTATTTTTCCTGCTCTGCTGAAAGCTTGAACTTGTCTCTGATATCTTTGCAGCTAGGTGGAGCTCAGCTTTCTTTATCTGATTATTTTTTTTGATTTGTGTATCTTTAAAATACTCTGATTTTTATGTTCTTTGCAGCGTTCTCTTACCTTGCTTTTAAGTTCCATTACAAAGGAGTGATAGGTAGTTGTTTTATAAGCTTTTTAAGAAGAAATGAAGAATAAATCTGTTAAATTACACCATTTATTCCAAAAAGTTAGTAACAAGCAATATCATTGTGATGAGGAAAGCATTAAACTTCCAGGTTCTCCCCCTGCCATTAGTGTGAGTCTGGAGATAGCTCCCCTGACTTGAATCTTGGATCAGCATGTTGGCTCCACTGAGCAGTAATAGAGGAAAAAGAGGAAGAGAAATGTAAAAATGATCTATAAGCAAGAATGTCTCTATATATAGAAGTTTTCCGTGAAGCACAAGACAGTCTTTAAGAATTAATGGCGAATTGGCCCAATCATGCAGTGCTTACAAAGTATACTGGGCTTGCTGTTCTGCTCCAGAGATGTATTAACAAGTTTTCTTTGGAACTACACAGTACTGAACAAAAATTATCAGTTCCATTACATCTAGCTATTTTTAATATTTATTTTTATATAATCCAGTATTGTTTGTTACTTAACAGTTATTGCACATAAAGTATAAAATTTAATAAGCAGTGAAGCTTGTTGATCGTGCTAACTTGGATGGGGAGAGAACGTAGGTGTTAGAGGATATTTGGAGAATAAAAAATTAAATTATTATAACAGCCATGCAGGGAGGTGAGACCTCTCTTTCCTCCTAAGTCCTCCTGGTTAGTTCTCCTGCAGTTGTAATCCTGACCACACAGAAAAGAATGAATGCTGTTTGCCCTTCTTCCATTTGCAGGCTACTGCATAGGAAAGGACAGACAAATGGACATTTACTCACTGTCCCTCCCTTGCTTACATCAGCAAGAATGTGAGGACACAAGATAATTAGCTTCATTTTTAGAACAGGAAAACATCTTGTTTCCCGCTTCAAGGAAGAATCTGGAATAGGATAGGGAATTCATTCTTAAGGCTGCATAGCAATGAACTCTTGGTCACTTAAGGCAGCTTGAAATGCTGGGAGCGTAGTCAGTCAGTACCATGCAATTGAGTTTTGCTTGGTAGAAGGCCCGCCATTACTCCTTACAGCCAGGCATTGCATGTAGGGAGCTACCAGCACACTGCTTAATGATACTTGAAAAGCAATCAGGATATTAGAACCTATAAAGGAGGAAATATGAGAGACCTGGAAAACGCTCTGATGGATTTGCAGAACACTGGAGGGATGTCACTTACCTCCAGTAATACTAGGTTGGCTTCAGCTATTTCATCACAAAAGAAACAATACAGGACTTTGTGTTTCAACTGTTTCTACTCAAACCTGTTCTGCCGCTGCTGTTGTGAAGAATGGAGTTCTTTATTCTCTTCATCCCATATTGAGGGAGGATGCTCTGTTTTATTAGTGTCCTATTGGTAAAAGACGGTAAAAGTTTAAGAGGAGAGTTTAACACCAAAGTGTTGAACCAGGAGAGTATTAAAAAAGGGCAGATGATGAGATTGTGTATCCGTGGCTCCCAGGAACCCACACTTGGTGTTGTCCTCCTGAAGGAACTTGGGACAGTGCCATTTAAAAAGTAATTATTTTCTGTCATCATATACTAATTTGTAGTTTATCGTCAACAAAAGCTTCATCACTCTTGTTTAAAGATGACCAGTATTGGATATATCTGTTACGCTTTTGAAATTCTTAGCTGTCCATAACAGAGAGAGGGAATTACATTTTCCCCTAGTTTATACAGACCAGTACATTGCCTTGAGTGCATTCCGTGGTTAGCAAAAATGGGTGACCTAAGTGAGCAGAAGACAAGCATGAAACCTCACTGACCTTGTGCAGTAGAATCTATTGTTTGCTTCCATTGCAAATACAGGGATTCCTGCTGATGCTAAAATATGAGCAATCTGAGCTGCTGGTTGTTTGGCAGGATGGCAGCAGAGCTCTGCTCCAAGCGATAAGAGTGCAGCCTCTGTTAGCTTCTTGATCACTGCATTATGCAAGCAGAGTATTACTGAGCAAAACGCTTTTTAAGGCGGCATCAGGACTGCTTTCTTTTGAATGCAGTGTAATGTGGATAAGGCATGCTGGACACAAGTTCCCCCTAGTGAGGGAATCAGTAATAGCTTCTGCTCAAGGAGGTAACTGTAAAAATAGAGAAGATAATGAACTTGGCTAAATTACATATGTATGTGTTCTGCTTGTGCATGAATTTAAAGGGCTTAGAGATGGTAAGAAAAGTTTGGGAAATGTGATGAATTCATCACCCAGGTCCTTTTTTAATCAGCACCTTATATCTCTGTTAAAGTTTTGTTTCACATTATTGTGTATTTGAATAGTTAGTGCATATTCTCATCATCCAAATCTTGCAGAAAAAAAATAATTACAATGTTCAAGGTTACAGAATTTTTACCAAATGGCATTGTAAAGACAAGATACAAGCGACTTTTGACCCTACAGGCTATTTTTCACTTTGTGGTTCGGGGCTATTAGTATGACATCTTCCCCAAAAGTGCATGGATAGAAAATCTGAAGGCTGAGTGGCCATATTAATGGGGAAAAATAAATCTACTTTTCCTAGTTTTTCCAGAAACGTCACACATAACTGTGGACAATTTCATTCTATTCTTCATGAAAATGTTTCCCTAAAAGAGGTAAACTGGTGGCTACATCAAGGTGTTCTGCTACAACAGTTACAGATGCCACATGTACTAATCAGTGTACACAGATTTTGGTACTTTTTGTACCGTGAATCAAAATTACTTGTCTGTGTGACTTTCTTTATGAAATAGCAGATTATTACTACCCTATACAGACTGGAAATGATACTTGTAAAACTGAATTCCTTTCCCCTGTTGGCCACAAATTCAGTTTGGTTGCAAATATGGTCACCATCTGGCAATAGTAATCACCTAGATCTAGAAATCCCCTCAACCGTGTAGTTTTCTACACTCTCACTATATTCAGATGGGTTTATTATTAGCCTAGGATGGAGGTCTTACAGAAGAAAAATCAGTAGCAGGGAGGACATAAATACTCAGAAAAGCCATTCTTGTGTGTACAGGATTTGCACAGGTGGATAATCTAAGGGACAAGAAGAAATCATCAGGATCTTGGTGGTATTAAAAAACCCAAACACAACTGCAGCATCTCTTCTGTGTGTTCTGTTATCCACAAATTCTGCTGCTTAGTCCTAGTGTCATCTGAAGAAAAGCACCATTTCGGCAATTAAACGCAGCAGACTGATTTAAAGGAGAGGAAGTCACACGTACATGATGCAGCTTGTTTTTCAAGTGAGCATTTGAAGTGAGTAAGGGAAATACAGCATTCTTCCCTCTCTCTGCACAGGAACAGAGAGCTGTGCTGCATAGATCGGCGTACTGGTAGTGGCCGCCAAAGTGCATGAAGAACCTCCTTCAGGAGGTCATGCCCTGTGCTGTGGCACCCACTGGAGGTGCCAAGCCAGGACTGCAGCCTTGGGAAGCGCTGCCTGGCACCAGGAGTGGCTTCTTGGCGATTGCTCTCAGTGTCTAGGCCAGCAATTCTGTGTTTCTTTCAAAGAGAATGAATACGGGAGCAGTCTATGTCCGTTCTGGACATTTAATACATCAGAAACTAAGGTGATTCTTTTCTTCTACAGCCCCAGAATCAGAGGTCTTAATGAATGACAAAAAGGCATTCAGCTGATCCAGTTGTAAAGGTTGCTCATAGCCCCATTCTTGCAGTAAAATTAATCTTCGGGAAGTGGAACAGCTCTCAACTAGTGCAGGTTGTCAGTCTGGACTACTTAAGAGTTACACAAACTTAAACACGTTGCTTTAAAATTGTTAGTCTTATTTATTTTGAAATCATCATTTGATAATTTCAAAAATACCTGTTTCATTTCCTTTAAGAAATATGTTTTAAAAAACTCATCATCTGTTACTAAACAGTATTCCTGGTAGTACTACATAAATTCTGAATGACTAATGAAGTTCAATCAAAGTGATGGTACAATGTAGTTTTACAGTCATTGGCAGTAACATTCATAAGCTTGCTTTCTGTACAGGAAAACTAACATTTTGAAGAAGTCTAGAAGTTGACAGCCAGAGGTGGTAGAAGGGTGGTGTGCAGAACTCATTTGTGGTCTGGGAGATGAAGTGTCTCTTGAAATACAGTTTTTAAGTGGGCTGTCTATATATAATCAGCTTCAGGAATATGCTGCTTCAAAAACAGGGGAATCTAATATGACAATAAATATTTTCTTTTAACAGTTTTTGAAGATTTATTAGTTTTATTTAATCTTAAATGATTTTGTTTTGGGTTTTTTTTTTTTCTTCTGAGAGAGTCACAAGGATGACTTTCTTGTGGGATCTCTGAAATGCCAGTGGCCAGAAGGCACAAACTCACACTTCACAGTAACACAGACAATTCCTACAGCCCATTGATTGGTTTTGTTACCTCTTGCTTTTCTGCTTTCTACAGAGGAATGTGGGAGTATATCTGTAACATCTTCGTCCAACCTTTACATTTACAGGGACATGGCTAAAGAGTAGTTTGGGCATTGTACAACAAGAAGGAAATCAGTTGACTTGGACTTACATTGCACCTCAGCTGGGCTATTGGGTTGCAGCTATGTCACCTACTATCCCAGGTAAGACGGCATTGAATTTTACTGATATTTGCAGCACTGAGTAATTATTTATTCATATATAATGTTTATATTTTTCAGAATGACCTCATCTGAGATGCCACAGCTTGATCAGTAATGGATTATTAGAAAACAGAAATCTGAAAGTAAAGGGCTAAAATCTTTTGGGGATTTTGGGGGGCAACCATTGTGATCAAAATATCTGAGTCATTTCAATGGGAAGCCTTTTTTAAGTGTTCCTTCTTCGATGTATTTATGTCACCACTGCGTGGTAGAGCCATTGCTAGAAAAAGAAGGGAGTTACGGCATCAATGTATTGGTGTTACAGCAGTATGTAGAAAAATAGGTGCTGTGAAGTTTCTGTGCAGAAACTCACAGAGATACGGATTCAGCTAAAACCAGCATCATCCTGGGTTAGACATTTACTAATGGATTGATTGGTGAATTGGTTGATTGGCCCTTTTTTCCTTTTGCACTTAAGATGCCCATTTTGCCCTGATTTATGCTTTGCATCATCTCAGTGACTGATTAATTTACACCATGAATAACTTAGCATTAAAAGTTCTAGGAAGTGTATTAGGGTGACTGGTTGCCATCTGCAAGCCTCTTGGCATAACTGTAGAAAATGGCTTTGAACTAGGCATTAATAACATACACTTCTGTGCCTGTGGAGATTATTAGTGTTGCAGGTTGCTCTTCCTTTTTTTCTCTCGGTGGCTGCCTCAGATGTCTTGGTATTAGTTCTTCAGCCACCAATAATCTGAGATACCTCTATGTATAAAAGAGCCAATCAATCAAAAAAAAAAAAGCCCAAAACTCCTCCTCTCATAGATTTTATTAGGTTTTCCAGCTGAAAACCTAATCCAGTAGAAATGAAAAAAATCTTGTCTTGGCTGTGCAAGCTAAATAAAGTATTATCTAACCAACAAAACAAACCCTTACATGAAGACAGTTTTTAAAGTCTATGCCATGAAGTTGTTTCATAATATGCAAGCTTTTTATTTGAGGTTCTATTAAATGAAACTGCTGGAATATTCATCTGATTCATTGCTGAACAGAGTTTAGAGGCAGGTGCAGATCTGAATAAGCTATCATATTGAATTTAATGGAATTTTTATTAAATAATCATACTTTAAGAAAAAGCAACTGCTCTGAGCCAATCATTTCCCAGTACAGCTCTGTCCCAGGTGGCAAGGAAGTTACGCTAGTCACGACATTGTGCTTGTAACTCTAAGGTTACAAGGCCTGTAACCCTAACAGGAGAAGGCTTATTTGTCCATGCAGTTTAACTTGTATGGCAGAATTTCTGCTTGTATTTTACTTTTCCTTCTTTCTGAGGGGTGGATCTGGGTTCCTAAAACTTTGTTGCAGTGGGAACAACAATTTAATGAAAAACTCAAGTGATTTATCTCGTCTTCTTTTTGCTTAATGTCCTGAAGCAACAGTAACAATCAATTATGTAAAGGTAGTGCTGGGACAGAGTGTATAAATATTTAAATGTCCCAAATGCAATATAATTTATGTTATTTTTAATGAGTTGATGTATTTTTGCATATTTTATCTACTAATTGAATCTATTTGATTTCTTATCTCAAAAAATGGACAAAAATGAGCTTTGTATTCCTAGCAGTGGCTCTACAGACCACTCAAGATCCACAGATGAGGTTTTGAAAGCCTCATGACCTAGAACCTTCAAGTTGGCCAAGTTTGCTGTCCTTCACAGTACATGCATGTTCGTCTGCCAGCTGGTGCTGTTCCTTCTTGCCTGCAGATGAAAATGTGGGTCTTTATTTCAAAATCATGATAAGGATTTTACAAACCAAAAGGGTAACACATGCATAATTGTGAACAGATGTTGTCCACATGTGTGCATTCCTTTGTGTGTTAGAACATTTAGTAAGTATTATTTAAACCTGGAGTTACAACACTGTTTCACTAGTGCCCTGTTTTTAAAGCTACTGAAGATCTGCTTGGCTTGGCTTGATCTAGACTTCAGAGCACCAACACATCTTCCAACAAATCCTATACCGCACTGTATGTCCTGTTTAGTGTGAGGCACCACAGATGTTAAATAGAAGTTGCTCCCCACAGTGCTGCTACACGCATTACGGTGCTGGAAGATGCTGTGATGGCTTTTCTCCGGTGGTGAGAGCTTTGGGACACTGTGTCAGCATTAGGACCTGGAAGGCAGCATTCACTGATGCATGATCCCATTGAAACTAACTGCTTTTCCACAGAATGATGTAGCTGGAGTTGCAGTCATGAAAACAGCACATGCTTTCTCCACAACTTGCTCCCTTCTCCAGAGATGGTCTGCTCAGTAGGCACCAGCACTATGAGCGGCAGTGTTGCTTAGCACCCTGATAACAAGGGAAGATGCTCCTCTCCTTGCTTAAGTGTTGTTCCTCTTCCTGTTTGCAAGTTGTTACAGGTCTAAATTCTCTTTTCTGGCCTTCCAGGTCCCGTTGTAACACACGACATTACCAGCTATCACACAATGTTTCTTTTGGCAATTTTAGGAGGGATGGCTCTCATACTTCTAGTCTTGCTGTGTCTGCTTTTGTATTATTGCAGGTAAGATTCACCATTATGGTTACTTAGTCCATGTTAGAAATACAAGATTTTTTGTGCTTACTAAATTAAAAAACTTTTGCCTTGAAACATTTTTACTTTGAGGGGGGAAAAAAAAGTGCAAGCAAACTCTGGGGAAAGAAAGAAACAGTGAGATCAAATTTCCTGTGTTCCTGGTTACATGCAGCATAGACAATCCCTGCCTTTGGTAGGATGTTAGTTGAATGAATCACACACATCTGTACCTGTGTTCTCTGTGTGACTTCCTATCAAACATGGGCATAGGTTCAAGATCTCTGTCATTGTACATGTTATGCATTTGGAAATGATCCTTATATTAGCCTTACATTAAAATAAATGTTAAACTTATTAGCAAGTGCCTATTAATGAATGATTTTATATTTGCCTTCTCCTGACATTTGCTCCAATTTGTAATTGGTACTTGAGATATTTCCCAATTGACATTAGTTACTCTTTAATTTTATCTTTGCTGCTGAGATAAACTTTTCATTGTTAGGTTATGTAATAAAAGCTCAATTCCCCTAATACTAATCACTGCTTAAAAATCTTCCTTTAAGACACTCTTGCTACTTTTGTTTCTGCGTACAACAGTCATAAATGTGTAACTTCTTTTGTTACTGACTTTTATAGAAGAAAATGTTTAAGACCACGTCAGCATCATAAGAAACTGCAACTGTCGACAGCACTGGACACTTCCAAGAAAGATCAAGCAACCTCAATGTCCCATATAAATTTAATATTTTCACGTCGTGAGTCAGAATTTCCTGGTGGGTTGTCTGTTGCTAGCAATGGACACACTGAAAACTCAGGGCCAAAGGAATTAATCAGTGCTGTGCACATGGAGATGGTATCACCTAGTGGAGAAGCAGATATGCATACACCTATGCTCAAACACTCCTTCAGTACTTCCCAGGAGTTTAGCTCCCGAGAGGAACTGCTCTCTGACAAGGAGAAAGACAAGAGCAGAATTTCCTTGGATGATTTGACTCCCAGTGGGTCTCTAAGAAAAAACTACCACAAATCAGCAGATAGTTTTCCTTTAAAGACAAGAAAATCTACAGAAACAGCTGAAGGCTATAAGTCCCCTATCAAAGATGAGTATAGGAGAAGTTACAATGCTATGCTGTCTCAGCCTTTATTTGAAAAGCAGGAGAGAGAAACTCAAGTATCTATGAACCATATTGCTACTGGAAGTAAATACAATATTCAGGAACAAATATACCCCACACCTTCGGCCCCTGAAAAAGAGCTGCTGGACTGCAGACCTACTGATTGTATGATGTCTCGTTCAGTTGATCACCTTGAAAGACCTACATCCTTCCCTCGACCAGGTCAGTTAATCTGCTGCAATTCTGTTGACCAAGTCAATGACAGTGTTTACAGAAAGGTTTTGCCTGCACTGGTCATCCCAGGTCATTACATGAAATTGCCTGGAGAACACCCTTTTGTTAGCCAGCCTCTGGTTGTCCCAGCTGACCAGCAGATTGATATAGAAAGACTTCAGGCTGAGCTTCCTAACCCTCATGCACGGCTTTTCCCACATCCCCCCCAACAGCTCCAACCCCAGCAGCTGGCATCCCAAGCAATATCTCAGCAACATTTGCAAGATGCAGGTGCAGCTGAGTGGAGTCAGCAAAATGCTTCCATGTCTGAATCTATTTCCATTCCTGCCTCACTTAATGATGCATCCCTGGCTCAAATGAATAGTGAAGTGCAGCTTCTTACAGAAAAGGCTTTGATGGAATTAGGAGGTGGAAAGCCATTGCCTCATCCTCGAGCATGGTTTGTTTCTCTAGATGGACGTTCAAATGCTCACGTTAGACATTCGTACATCGATCTCCAAAGAGCTGGTAGGAATGGGAGTAACGATGCCAGTCTGGACTCTGGTGTTGACATGAATGAACCAAAATCTGCCCGAAAGGGAAGAGGAGATCATCTTTCTGCACCACAGAGTCACCCACCAGTGCAGGAGCACCAGCAGAGAGAGCGGAAGGTTTCAGATAGCACAGCTTACACACAGCTTGTGTACTTGGATGATATGGACCAAAGTGGCAGTGAGTGTGGAACAGCAGTTTGTAGCCCTGAGGACAATGCTCTCCGATGCCTCCTAGAAGGCACCAGTAAGAGAAGTGGTATACAGCTGCCCAGCCTGCAGGAGGAAACAAGAACTGTGGATACCAAACCAGAGCCATTAACTAGTCCTGAACACGGAACATCCGTTCAAGATGATGATGAGGACGAGGAGGATGAGGAAGATGACCAAGGTGAAGATAAGAAGAGTCCTTGGCAGAAACGAGAGGAAAGACCACTAATGACTTTCAATCTAAAGTGAGCTATTGTGAAAATCCACCCTTCAGTGGAGTATAAAATTGCCAAATATCCTTTCTGTGGAAGTGCTTGATTTTTTTTTCTTTTTTTTTTCTTTTTTTTTCTTTTTTTTTGTTGTTGTGGAGAGAAAAGAGAAAAACAAACTGTGGTGAGCAACATTTGAAAGAACTTAAATGCATTACTGTGTAAATGTTAGAAAACAATTAAAATCATTCCTCTGATTTAACGGCTGCCTCCAGTGAGATAGCTGAACAAAGAGTGTGATTGTTATTCCATATACTTGATATTGGTCATCCAGGATGTTGAAAATACTGACAAATTATTTTAGTTGGTTTATGACCTCAATCTCCTTGTGAATGGGAGCTGGTAAAGCTTTTGTTTTGTAGGCCAATTTTATGTTGATAATGCTACTGAAAGTATCTTAAAAACGGGAGTTTGACACATGGTGTCCAAATTTGTGCATTATCTCAATGAAAGGCTATGCATTGCTGCTTTTAGTAATATTTTGCTTATACTATGCTTTTCTTAATTTTACAAGTTGGTTGTAAACATTTTATGTCCTTTATTATAAAATACTCAGCAATTTATTTTAATGTACAACTGCAGGAAACTTGAGTAGCATCCCTTAGCATTGAAGCCTTTTTATGAAACCAAACTGAACTTTGTGTCAACTAAGATTCCTCCAATTCTGGTCCCATTTTCTCAAAGTGCCTTTTTTACAGTAACAATGAACAGTCCCTTCTTTTGCTAAGTCCTTTTAATTGACCCCATTTGAGATTTTATAAACTTCTGAACTTCTACCTTTTATTTTAAGCTGCATGCCAAGAGTCCCATTTTGTGCTGAGCATTTCTCATTTCAAAACAGTGTATTCTGTAGCTATCATGTATATTGTGGATTCTGTTTAGCCAGGATAGACTTAGAAGACATTTTAAAGGGCACAGAGTAGCCAAGAAGATAGTTTCATTGACTGTATATATTGTTAGTTTCCTCTGGAACCATGTGGGCTAATCATGCTCATATAAAATGGACTATAGACCGAGCAAGTTGACTGAATGTGTCTAGAAAAATTTTGGGAAAAAAAAATGTACTATCCAAAAGTGCCAGAATGACTCTTCTGTGCTTTCTCCATACAGAGCTGCTTGGTTACCCAAAAATTATAATTGAAAATAAACTGCAAAAAATATCTTTGTGGATTTTTTCCTCTGTTGGTGGTTATCACATTATTTTATGTTATTTAATAAGAAAAATACTTTGGTTTCACTTTTCATATGCATATTTATGCTTGTGTGACACACACTTTCTTTTGCAGCTCTCATGGACTTCAGTATATACTGAAATTTAGATCTCTTTTCAGAAAAGCATCTTCCATATTTTGATAAAGACGTAATTATTTGCTTAAGTATCACTGAAGGCTTTGGAAATTAAATCCTGGTATCACCAAAATACCCTGTGGTCTCACTTCCCACGGGACCAGTTTTCTTTCTGGGATTTCTGTGGGTACTCACACTTACTGCACTCTTATCACTTCTTCATGAATTGGGGTCAAAGAAGGAAAAGTATGTGACTTCCATTTCTGTGGAATCCTTCATATACGTTCAGTTTATCATGTTTAATTCAATTATTTTTATGCAGCATTAGCAGCAGTCATGCTTAATAAAGTTAATTATTAAGTAATCTCTAAAGTGACTAGAGAAAGTGCTATATAGTTCCTATTTTTAATAAGCCCCAACTCAGATTCATTTTGCTTTATTTTCAGTAGATTTCAAGGTTTTCTTAGGAGGCGAGTGTTGTTTCCATCTTACTGTATGTCTTATCTGGGAGTCTGATCTCAAGCCAGGAACTGAATCACAGTTTCCTAGTTCCCAGGACAGTGCTCCTCTCCATCCACAAAGCCTGATCACCCCTGTTTTGCTTTGGTTCATGTTTGGAAGTGGTATGTGTTGTAAAAAAATCTAGAATATTTGTGGAGTGCATTGAATATTGAAATCACCATATTAGCAGTAAGTTAAGTTTTACTCATCACGTGTGTTCCAGGTCCTTTCCTGTTCTGGTTTTTTATTGCTGACCACTTGTGAACTGGTTTTGGGCTCTGGGTTGCTTATTGTCAGTCTGTGCCAGGTCACTGAACAGAACATTACTACTTTAAAGGAATAGTATATGTCAGATGTCAGTAAGTGCTGGTAATACAGTGTCACCTATTAAACAGAATGGTGCATAACTAAACATTCTGGTTAAAATTTCTGCCTACTAGATTTATTGTGCTATTTAATTTTCAACATTCTGTTGTCTTAAATCTGTTATTTTTAATTACATTCTTTTTCACATTCCTTTGCGAAGTTTCCATCGTTACTATCCTGTAAAGTGAGATTGTTGATATTAAATTGCAGTGGTTTGTTTCTTTAATTGTGTTGGTTTTATGTTCAAAACACATAGTTTGATGGTTTGATGATTTGTGGTCCTAATACAGCAAATATATTTGAACAAACGCAGTGTGGGTATGTTGCAAATCTTCTTTGAAATAGCATTTTTTAATTGTAATATCACCAGCCACATCATAGTTTGATTTTGCAGAATATATCGTTTATGAAATGTATTTCTCAATATATCCAACACATCTGAGCCATATACTAAATGAAATTGGTACAGAGTGACACAGATCAGATAACAGGTTGAGATTAGCATGTTCATTGTACACTTTGCCTAATCTTAAAGTCCAGTGACAAGTTCCATGTTTTAATTTTAATTTTCAGAAACTTACCGAGGAAGATACTTTGGTAAAATACAAAGGAGTTTTGTTGCTTGTATTTTGCAGTTGCACAGTGAAGGAAGTAACAATAAAAGTTATAAAACAGAGAGAACAAAGTACAACTTGAACAGGTCTTGGCATCAGCAGCTCCAAGTGATCATAGTCCATGTTGAAGATAATTGAGAAAACCAATTGTTTTCTTATTTTATGACAAGTGTTAGTCGGTAAAAAAGGCAAAAGTTCATAATGATAAAGCTTACAAAAATAATGAAAATATATTGGTCTTAAAAAAATACTAGAAATAGGTCTTCAAAGTCCACGTATATCACAGAGTCTATGAAATGTTAGGACTGGTGGGAGTTAGTACACTTATGAAGAGTCCATTCACTTGATGGTTGTCCCCCAGCTCCCACTTTGCTCCTGCTCAGATACTTGGTTCTCAAAGCTTATTAAACTGTAAAGCACCTTGACTTACTGTGATAATAACTTTTTAGTACATGATTAAGCATTTTGTCAGAGTACCAGCATTCTAAGCCCTTTGCAAATACAGGGACAAAAAATGGGTCCTGCCCCAGAGCAGGATCTAATTTGCCCCATTTGCAGTCTAAGATGTTACACAAATTATACAAAATTCTGGTACTGATCTGACGTGAACAGATTACAAAAGAAGCCCAGCATTTGGAAATTGCTCATGATGCTTTTCTCTGTTACAGAGAGGGCTAAGTATTTTTAGTAGAGAGATCTAAGCAAATACCTTGAAATACATTTGCAATATTTTCACTTTCTACCCTTCATTCTGTTCATGAATGCTCTATAGATCTAATTTTATTTCACTATCCCAAACCAACATGGTTGAAATTGGTAATTAAATGTCCCATGTAAGGTTTAGCCTGTAGAACAGTACAGGAATAAATGAGCAAGTGTTGGCTTAGATATTTACTCATTCTCTAGGAAGGTCCCTAGTGAACCAAAAAGGCTTTTTTTTCTTAACCAACAAGAATTCATCCGGGAATTAAAATTTGTTGTAACACAGTACCTCTTAAATTAAAAATAGTCTGTAACCTGGGACATGGAAGCATCCATCCAGTGCATCCTTGGTCAAATGAGAAGAATGTCCATTTGCTTTTCTAAAACATAAGGGTGAAGGGTAAAGTTTTTCTGAGTCAGTGCTTCAGTTTGGGTCCCTAGCATTTGAAATCCAAGTTGTTGTATCTGCCACCTGGTGGTGAACTGCTTTTCCACATGTACTATGTATAAACCACAGTTTACAATTTCAATATAAGCACAGTTCATAACTCAGTAACACCAGAAGGCAGCCGGAACAAGATCATCAGTTGTTTCCTGGGCCTGCTGTCGGTCCAAGTGGAGAGATCCTTGTCAGCTGAGAGACCTCGCCCAGCCTTTTAGCTGGGGCAGTATTCAGCTTATGACATCTCCACTCAAATAAAAACTCATCATCACTGGTCACTGATGGCTGTGTATCACTTCTGCTTCCTGAATAGCACCTTGGGTTTAGGTTAAAATAAAGTAAAAACACTTCTAATTGTTTCCACAGTTGAGAAAAATAAGAGCAACTCAGTTACTCTTTTCCTGTTCCTCTGCTTACAGACAGATTAAGCTATGAGGTTCAGTGCTAGCTTATACACAGACACACACCTCTGAACTGTAATACATAGATAATAGTATGATATATCAAATACTGTGATAGATCGGTATACACACTCTGTATTTTCATCATATCTTATATTTTCATTTCCAGGCTGCATACCAATTGGAATTTGAGCTTCAGGTAGAAAAGTGGGCAGCAAAGTGCCATTTTCAGAATAGAGGAACATTTTATCATGTTACTCATGTAATTCCAATGGGTAAATTGAGACCACGTACTGTCTTCTATTTGTCAATAATAACAGAAAGGGTATCTAGTTCTTTTCTGCTGTAGTCCTCTGGTTTCTCCAGATTATTACTTTGCAAAATGGGGTGCCTGATCTATTATTACTTAACTGAAGTACTTCTTGTTTTATTAATGTGCTTGTCTTCTGGGAATTAACAGTGCCAGTTAGTGTGTTTGATCATTAAATAGCTATTCTGCCTTCGAAACTTAAAGCCACGGGGAAGGAAAATGTGATGACAACAGGGAGGTACAAATGAAATACTTGTTTACAGGTTATTTTTGTAATTCTGTAGAGAAGAAATTTGTGTTCACATGACTGGAAAAACAGACTCCTCATTAAACCCAAGTGAGGAATGCTCCTCCCAGTTATATAAAGGTAGGAAATGCTGCTTGAAATACTGCTGTGAGATGAGAAATGCCACTTTCAAGGAATGGCTGGTCCTGCTGCAAGAGATGTTGAGCATCAAAAGCTCGCAGAAATTTCAAGGGGCTTCTGTTACAAGTGTTTTTTAAAGGGTTTTGGTGATTTAATCGTTGTAGGGAGTTTAAAAAGCCTCACGACTCTTCTCCCCAACCCTCACCAGGTTTTCACAAGCACACAACTAGCCATGTTGGCTCCTAAGCTTCTCCTCTCCCTAGGCAGAAACCTGCCACTGTCCTACTCTTACTCTGGAGCTTGCAGCTCTGGCTGTGGCATTTGCACCACAAGCTGCTCCAGGTAGATTCTGTTCCCTACACGTCTTTTCTGGAAGTTTTCCGTCAATAAAGGAAGTGGCCAGAACCACATTGCAAACTCAGGAAAATCTGCATAAAAAGAAAGTAACAGCTGGAGATTTGTCCATACTACCCTTACCTACGTGCCTAGGGCAGAGCCTTTCTCACAGTGTCCCCTGTCCCTGGAGATGAGAGAGGCTATGGGCCTCGGCTTCTTTCTCCCCTGTCCTCAGGGAATGCCCCTTCTATAAACACAACTCCCTGATTCCGCCTTCAGTTTTTTGCCATGCTCTGAGGCCAACATCAATGGGACATACAATGTGACACTCTAATCTTAGACTTTTCAGTAAAGCTACTTTTAGGCCTTGGTGAGGGTGAACTTTCTCAAGCTAGCTGCATCTTTGTATCTATGTTATTTGCTCTAACTTGTATTTAACACCTCGTAGTCCTGTATTAAATGACACAATTAAAGTGAGAGAAGCAGAACGTGATAGCCGAGTTCCCCCATATGAGGAGTGTTTTTGTCTTGACAGCTGGATTGGACTTTGATTCCATGAAATGCTTGCAAGTATGCCTACATAAATGTGTGTGCATGCACATGTGTGCATGCATACGCATTCACATGTAGGTATATAACTGCATTTAATATAAAAGCTTATAAAACTAAATGCTAGTTTCAGCATTTTGACATCAAGCAATGCAGAAGTAAAGGTTGCTCACCTAGACTGACTGGAAGAACCAGCATAAGAGCCCATAAAGGCTTGTATTAATTAACTTAATTGTCCTTGTGGTTTGACATTGCAGGGTCAAAACCATGCTTGATGCTGAGTTTCTGCTGTGCCTGTGCTTTCAACTTCCACAAGATTTATTCACACTTGCCTTTTAGCCTAGACCTGGCATCTAAATTTTGTGATTAAAGCTTGTCTAATATCTGTATTTTAAGCTACTCTGCAATTGTTGCACACTTGACAGAGGCTTTTCCTGTACACAAAGTTGTAAAATTCTTCAGGGTAAAATTTCACTGTAAAATCTAAAAAAGATTTACATAGAAATGGAAGAGTTACAATAGAGTCTGACTTCCCACTGTCTCCATAGGGAAGACACTGTGTCCATGAGACACTTCTTAATTCAATGTAATTCTCCATTCAGTAGGTGTACATTCTGAGCTGTGTTGTTAATCTGTTTCTAAACACCCAGAAGGCATGCAGGACCTTTATTGGCATTATCCCTTTATCTGATTTGTAAGTTACTGGGACATTTCTAGTTGGAGCAACCTACAAAACATTATTTTCTGTTTGCTGACGTGGAAATGTGCGAAATACAGCATCTACTCAGAAGTAACACCATACTGTCCCTGAGCAGGTTGTCACCACGAGGAGAATTCTGTTTCTCATAAAATACTATTCTCATCCAAGGTCTGCTGCTTGTTTCTTCTAATGGAAATAGATAGTGAATACTGCAGGTTTTGATAGACTTACTATTTGTTTGGGGATAGCCAGACTTTTTGGTTTCCTTCTCTGGACCTGAACTTTGAGAACTATCCTACTCAGTATTATTGTCAAGGTTTCCAGGCTCTAATCTCCATTCCAGGAGGTCTAACTGCTCTACGGCAAACTGGGCATGTAGGAGCACCCTAACAGTTCTAGTCTGTTACAAATGCTCTGAGAGTTGCAGTCAGGCTGTAGCCTCTTCACTCTATCAGGAAAAAAATCACATCTGTCACAGGAGAGAGCTCCTTTGTGTTTTGAGGTAAAGAACTGTATGAAACAGACAAAACTCTAAAAGCTTTCATTTTGGAAAAATACTGAAATGGTCAAGAGATGAAGAGTAATTCATGTATCTATCGCTCCCTTCATCTAGAGGGAAAGAGAGCATCTTGGCTGGACCTGCAGCTTTCCTGCAAAGAGAAGGAAACAGCAGATACATTGATAGGGAGAACTGTAAAAGGCTGGCGAGAGAACTGATTGCAGAACTGACAGGAGTAAATTGCACTGATTTGAAGATTGGATGGGCAGAAGTAATTGCTGAGTAGTGGTCAAAGCTTTCACAGCACCAGTGTCAACACCATCTTCATTAAAAAATCTGTCATCACTAATTCTCATTCACATATATAGTTTGAAAAGGGTCTTAGATGAAAAATAGACATAAAAATGCAAAATATGTATATCTTTTTAATTACTTGTGTGAGTTCTGATTATTAAATATCTCTTACTATAAAGCATGATTTTTTAAATTTTTTTTTTACACCTTTTGAGATTAGAGACCTTGGGAACTGAGGAACTGTAGTGCTGGAACGAGTTTGGACATGTATTTGATCTAAGTCTTTGTATTCTGCTTTTAAAAATCATCAAAAACAGATGCTTCGGAAAACTGGGGAAGAAATCTCTACTAGTAACAATAACAGAATTAAAGTCTTTCTATCCTTATCAGTTACACCCTTAAGCACGATGGTTTGTATTTATCATACACATTGTTTAATGCTACACCATGTTTTCACTATGCATGTAAATATCTAACCCTTTTCAGTGCTGTATAGCCCACGGCCCTTGCCAATGCAGGCACCGACACGGAGAAGTAGCTGATTCTGTGCAAAGGTAAGATGTAAAATAGAAGAGGTATCATATGAGCTGCATTTTAAAACAGAATTACATGGGAAAAAAAGGTTGAATGAGAGTGAAGCAGAAAGAGTGGGATGTTTTGAGAATGCTTGTCCCCCAGTTTGAATGCTGCAGCCAATACAGGACATCAGCAAGTGGGCTGTGGGAGACAGTGGAGGCTGCAGCTCACCAAGCGTGGTACGCAGCAGGAAGCTAAAAAGAGGTAAAGTGGGTGAGACAAACCATGAAGATCAGAGATGTGATCTCATATGGATACAAGTGTGCAACCTGTGGGATCACAAGCTCTTTTCATTTTCTAAGTATTTCTACCTATTCTATTGTTAACTGTAACAACTATACAGAAGTGTTTTGGGGTATTTGTTCTGTTTATTTTCAATCCATATTCTCTTACCCTGCCTCTCATTCAGAATTGATGAAGACAGTATTTAAGCTTTCACAATAAAGAACAGCTAATTAAAAAACCCATTGTGAGGTAGTACTAGTAGGCACTTGTATGAAACAAGGTCTAAATATATGTGTTTGCTCCCTAACTTTTTTAATGTTAATTAGGAAAATATGGAAAACACTATTAGCTAATTTTCAAATGGAATCAATTTTGCTTCCAATTTACAAGGTTAAAAAATGGTCACACCAAGTTGTTTATTATTATTACTTGCAATCAAAATCCATTTTAATTTAAAAATGCTGTGAATATTTCAGTGTGATGTGTAAAGGTAGGAGCAATCCTAAGACTGCATGAAAATTTCAGGTACTTTTCTTCTGCAGTGTTTAATACACAAAAACACACAGACAAGTCAGATGATAACAATAGCATGAATGCTGGATTATATATCACTAGCTCACTGGGATGTAATTAATACCAGTCACTAGGCAGGTAAACAAGTCTGGATTATGCCTGGCTGCTTGAGGGAAATGGTATCTGTGCCTGGCTGGCTTCTTTCAGTCCCAGAAGAGCAAAGAGAAGTAGGGTACAACCCTGACCACGCACTGCACAGTCTCACTTGATGGTTCATACAGCAGGTGAGAGCTGAAAAATCTATACAACCCTGGGAGTTTAGGATTCACAGTCCCCAGTATTTCTTACTGCCAAGCTTAGATGGCTCCTCCTTCAGTAGCTCAGGGCTCTTTTGAGCTCATGTCACCGAGATGCCCAAAGTATTTGAGTGTTTGTAGGACTTTGTTTTGAGTCCTGGAGTTTGCTCTGGGAGTCAGCTAGGAAAAGTTAAACATGGCATCAGCAAAGTCTATTTGTGGATCTGGGCCTATACTCGTATACTTTTAGCCACCTCATGCCTTTGAGGTGGCTTAGAGCCTCAGAATTATAGGCAAAGGTTAATTTTGTGTAGCCAGGACTGACCCACGGTTGCATTCTGTTATGGAAAGCAGAGGAAGAGACAGAACCTGGAAGGAGAAGTAGAATGGGGAAAGATCCAGAAAGCTGGGATTTATGGTGGTGTGGTGGGTCCCCTGGACACTGGTCTGTTCCTTGGGGCTGACAGGAGCAGGAGCAGCTAGGCAGAGCTACATCTGAAGCAATTTATTTGCTTTTTTCTCTTCCTTTCTTCCAATTTGTTGCCATAAGCAACTGGCTATTTTGTCTACATCTAGAAGCAAACGTAGAGTCACTAGGAAAGCTCTAAGGAGACCTATGAAAATAACCAACCAATGAATAATTCATGACATGCTGGAATTATTTTAATTGATTTCATGATATGCTGTTTAGTATTAAGTGAAGCGTATCTCCTCCAAAGAAAGTCTATTTTCCTTTGTTATTAATTCTTTAGCTTTTGTGTAAAATGACTGTGCTTTCCTCTTTTCAATCTTCATAAAATAATAAAAAAGGCTTTTATCTTCCCTGTACATCTAGGAAGAGATCTTTTTAATCAATTAAGAACAGTTAGTTCACACCTTCACAAACATTGGCTCTTTACCTTGGTAAATTTAAAATGAAACATTTCTGATGGCTTTTGGTGGTCTGCTTAGACTGGTGTGAGCCTGTGGGTTGTGTCTGCAGTACTTGTATGCAGCATTTTGGGGAGTTCCTGGACATACCCCCATGCAACAACAGATCTTGGAAGTACAGATGCCCACAGAGAGCCTGTTCAGGCACAGCACATGCCTTCCTTGCTGCTTACTGTTCTAATGGTATATACTCGTTTAACTCTCTGTGGTTGAGCATGTGGGGTCCTGAAATTCAGACGTACATTTTTCCACCATGCTGCTCTGTTTTTGGAAGACATCTATTAATGTGATAGCCAACATCAATCAAATAGTGTAACGGCTGAGCAGTGTCTGTAAAGTGAATTTAAATGCTCTGGGAATCTCTCTGGTAAATTCAGAAATGTGAAACTACATCAGAAATCCTCAGATGCATAACTCTCACTTCTGGTCAACCTTTCTATTTGTGGAATAAGCAGAAGTCACATATTCACGAAATGCAAAGCACAACTCAGTGTTGTCATTTGACCTTGTAACCATCAAATCTGGATAGTAATCTCAGTTACGCCTCTCAGGACATAAACTACTATCCATAAGGATACTCTTTATACCTGCTGTGAAGAATAGAATAGCAGCCATTCTGCAGCTACACTCCCCCTTCCAGGGAGACCCCCTAGCAGGGGACAGCAAGTGGTAGCTTGCTGGGAGAGATTCATATTGCTTCTTTTATTATCACTATGAACTGCAAAGAGTCAGGATCCAGGCTTCCTATACTCCATTTGTCTCAATGAAGTAAGGAAAATTGTAAAGAACAGAAGATGATTAAACCCACAGCTTCTCTGATACAGTGATTCAATATAGCTGTTTAGTCACTGACTTTGCTTTCTCCTACACATTATTATGAAGGAAAAAAAAAAATCATTAGTACTCAGTGGATTAACTTCTCTCCGGGCTATGGGACAACTGTTCACAATTGCTTTTTGTTACTGAAAACTATTGGGTATTGTGCCATTGTTTTGAGATTTCCTTTCTCTCCTATGCACTACAGCTGAATAAAGGTTTACTCCTAAAGGTGATTTCAAACCGTAATAACATGGTAGGCACATTTCCCCTCTAAACGACACTGACAGCTTGACATTGGGAGGTCATACTTGGCCAACTGTAAGTTATAGACTCCATCTCACACATTTGAATTACAAGTTCCTGTGGCAATTCACAAGTTGTAAAAGACCAAGCGCAGTGAGACACAGAGCAGCCCCAGCCTGGTGCTCGTACACAGAGGTTCAGAGTTTGACAGCTGGAGGGACACCTAGCTGTCTTCTGCTTGGCCAGTATGATCTTCTACTTGATGTGTCACCTGCAATACATGATAAAGCAAAACATAACACCACCTTAAATCAAAAATAGGAAAAAGTAATCCAAATCACCACCTTAAATCAAAATGGGAGGAACAATAGCTTCCTCACATTAAATTACTTTCAAGGGGGCAGTGGAGATAAGGAGAAATTACAACTGAGGCATGCTATTCTTATGTTTTTATGTGACGTTTGTCAGGACTGCCAAAGCAAGCACTCAGAAATTCTGAATCTCATCCAGAAAGTTTGATATGATCATGGAAATCATGACAGTTCAAATAATTAACACAAGTTGCTCTTTATTTTCCTGGATCCAAATTGTTACCATTGAACTTCATTTTTTTAAGCACAGTGCTTGTAAAAGTACAAAAGGCTTCAGGAAAACAGCAAGTGCTGTGAGAGGTGGTGGCCAGCATGCTGGAATTGCCCCGGCAGCCTCAGCAGCCTCCACCAGCAGCAACTTTCGTTTGTAGAGCATTGTTTTGAGTCCTGGAGTTTGCTCTGGGAGTCAACCAGGAGAAGATAAACATGGCACCAGCAAAGTCCATTTGTGGATCTGGGCCTATACTCATATGCATTTGAGGTGGGTCAAAGCCTCTCAGAATTACAGGCACAGGCTAATTTTTTGTAATCATGATGGATAGATGACTACACGCTGTTACGGAAAGCAGAGGAGAGACAGACCCAGGAAGGAGAAGTAGAATGGGGAAAGATCCAGAAAGCTGGGATTTATGGTGGTGTGGTGGGTCCCCTGGACACTGGTCTGTTCCTTGGGGCTGACAGGAGCAGGAGCAGCTAGGCAGAGCTACATCTGAAGTAATTTATTTGCTTTTTTCTCTTCCTTTCTTCCAATTTGCTACCATAAGCAACTGGCTATTTTGTCTACATCGAGCAGCAAACGTAGAGTCCCTTGGAAAGCTCTAAGGAGGCCTACGAAAATAACTGGTGTGCCCGAGTGTTCCCGGTGCCGGCAGAGCGGGACAGACACGCCGGGGAGGGGAGGGCAGGGCAGGGCAGGGCAGGGCAGGGCAGGGCAGGGCAGGGCAGGGCAGAGATCCCGCCGGGATCGCGTCCGCCGCCGCCCCTTCCCCGCGCCGCCGCGCGACCGGAGGGCGCCATCTAGGGGCCGCGTTGGGGAGCGCCGCCGCCCCGCACCTGTGCGCGGCCGCCCCCTCCGCCCCCGCGCGGGGCGGCCCCGCCGCGGCCGTGCCCGGGCCGGGAGCGCTGATAAGGGACCGGCGGGGGGCTGGGGGGCGCCGCAGGCCCTGCGCGGGCGGACGAGCTGTGGCTGGCGGGGCAGAGCGGCTGCAGGTCGGCGGTGAGCGGGGCACCCCCGGCCCGCCGGCGGGGCAGCCCGCGGGGAGCAGCGGCCGCTCTCAACTTGGCGTGCGGCGGGAGCTCCCCAGGCGGGACGGAGAGGTGCCTTTGCCTTCACCAGCCGGGCGGCAGCGACCACCGCTCCTGAGGGGGCAACGGAGAGCCCCCACTCCGGCGGAAAATTTGCCCTGTGCAGCGGTGCGGGCAGGGCCGCCTCATCCGTCGCCACGCTCCTGTCCGCAGCGCAGCCCCGCAGCCCCGGGGATTCACTTCACATGTAACCCCGGCAGTGTAACAAAAAAAAAATTATTTTCCAAATCATCTTTTTTTTTTTTTTTTTTTTTTTTTTTTGCACACAAGAGAAAGAGAGAGGGGAGAGAGAAAGATAAAACATCAGCTGAAGTGCCAAAATGATTTATGAGACAGTGGAAAATATTTCATAAAGATCTCTCAGAGATTCTTTACTTAAAGCGGTTAGAAAAAAAAAGGGGCTGTTTTGTGATAGATAAGCAGAGGGATAGGGAAGGATGAAGGAGGAAAAGAGAAGGAAGTACATTTCAGGTGACGGTAAACTCACAAGTCTGAAAATTGATCTCACAGCAATTTCTGCCTTGTCTTTTCGCCCCTGGTTATTACCCTAAGAAGGCGTTTCTTTCTTGCTCTATGTTGCTTTCCTAGGTCAAAGTCACGTCTATTTTAGCAGTGGAGTTATTTGTGAAATAATTTTTACATCTCACTCTAGCACTAAAAAAAAAAAAAAAAAAAAAGTTTTTAAAAAGAGAGAGAGGGAGACGAAAACCAAGAGAGATGTGAAAAGTGTGAGGCTGGAGTTGGATTTGCTGTTATTTCCCTAAATGTGTGTGAGAGGAAACTTTGCAATCACCGAGACGGGCCCAATCTCTTGCTTTAAAGAGGTGCAAGAAGCTCCCTTGCTTTTCTGTTCTCTCCGTCTTATTCTCTTTCTCTCGGTGTCTCTACCTCCTATTTATTTTTCTTTCTTTCTCTTCCTTCTTTATACCTTTCTCTCTTGATCTCTCTCTCCTCTAACTGTCTCTCTCCTTTTCCTCTTCCTCTCTCTCCCTCACCTCCTTTCTCCCTTTCTCTCCCCGTCCGTCTCTCACAGTAAGCCGCACACCACGGAAGCCTTGGTTTGTATCGAATCCCCCCCGCCTCGTCCCGCTTTACCCCGAGTAAAGTCTTCGGTGAAAAAGAGAGGGGCGTAGGAAGGGAGATGAAACTACGAAGGGGTGTGTGCGTGTGTTAAATAAGGGAGTTAAGGATTCTGAGTCGCAAGTGACAACAAAGCGGGGCTCGCGTCCGTTCCCGCGGGCCGGGCAGGGGCGCCGCCGCCCCGCACACGCGCGGCCCGGGACGCTCCGGAGCCCAGGGCCGGGGCTCCCACGCCGCCGGTCCCGCAGGCAGCGGCCCCCCCCCGCGCCGAGCGCCGCCGGCCCGGCCCTCCTCTCTCTCCTCTCCCCTCTCCTCTCCTCTCCTCTCCTGGCCGCGCTCGGCTCGCCGCGCTGGCGAATCAGAGAGTGTCGGAATCTATTGCCTTTGTCTGACAAGTCATCCATCTCCGGGGAGGCGGGCGGGGGGCTGAGGGCGCTGCGGCTTTTAGAGAGACACACACCGGGAGCGGAGGCTCCAGTCTCCGGCCCCGGCTCCTCGCAAGCACTTCCCACCTCGGGCGAAAGTCCGCCGGCGCCGGATCCGCCGCCCGGCCGAGAGAAGGGGTCGCGCCCGTCCGCCGCTCGCCACTTCTCCGGGGATTGCTACTCCACTTTGAACTTAAATGAACTAGCCCCGGACCGCGGGAGGAGGAGGAGGGAGAGCCGCGTCCTCCTGCGCCTTCTGCCGCCTGGCCGCCGGCGGCACCTTGCTCCGGCACCCCCTCCCCGCCGCCGGGGATGCTCTGAGCCCTCCCAGCCATGACACCCACCTGCCCCCCGGCGCCGCCAGTTCCTCGCTCCCACGGACTCTGCTGACTCCGCCAACCCCGTCGTCCCGACCCCCCAAGGCCGCCGCAGCCCTCCCGCCCCCCGGAAAGTACTTCGCTGCCCGCTCCGCCGGGCAGGGGGCCCAGCGCACCCCGCCGCTCCCCTCTTTTCCACTCCTTGTGTGCTGTTTTGTTTTGTTTTGTTTTCGTTTGTTTTGGTTTTTTTTTTTCTCCCCTAAGTCCTGAAGTTGAGTTTTAGAGGCGACACGGCGGCTTCAGCCGATTTCTTCCCCTTCCTTTGCCTCCCCATGGATATGCACTGCAAAGCAGACCCCTTCTCAGCAATGCACCGTGAGTACTGGAGCCCGGCTCCTTCCGCTGCTCTCCCTCTTTCTCAGCCCTCCACTCTTCCTTCCCCAACCATCCTTCCTCACCTGATCCTCCTCCAGGTCCATCCTTTCACCCTGGCCGATATCGGGCTTAGGCAGGCGTTCAGAAGGCAGGACACCGCCGGCCCGAGCAGCAGAGAGAGGATGCCGGCAGCCCCGGAGCCGGGAGGAGCAGAGCTCCGAGCTCCGAGCCGGCAGTGAAGCGGGGGCCAGAACCCCCAGTCCGGGGACAGGGGGCTGTGCGCGGCTGTGCCTGTGCTGCGTGCCGTGTGTGTGCGAAAGGAAGCACCCCCCCGAAACGGAACTGTCCTCCGCAAAGACACTTTCCCCATCGCCCCTCAGACAACACGAGTTTATTCTGACTCGTGTCAGCCCCCAGACAGACCCTTTCCCTGTCCGTGCTCCGCCGGGCCGGGGCTCCTCGCAGCACTGCGTAGCTTTAACCCCCCAAGATTCCCCCGCGATCTGATGGTGTTTGCTCTGATTTCGGATTTCAGTGGCAGAGAGGGGAGATGCCAGTTTCAAATTAATGGCGGGTTGGTCAGTGATTGTTTCGTGCTACGTTTTGGTTTGGCAAAAGGTTGGACTGCGGGAAAAATAGGACAATTGTATGGCTAGGAGATGGAATGGCTTTGGAGGCTCCTAAGAAGTCACGATTCCTCCTGGTTTATTTACTAGATCCTCTGTGTGCATTTTAAATGCATTCCTGGCGCAGAGTAAAGGGCATTCGTGATATATTTTCGAATTTAAAAAGATTTCTGTAAGAGGGGGACGAAGGAAAGCAAAAAGCCTCCTTTACCAGGGACCTTAACAGGAATTTCCAGTGATTTTAATTTCATCGCGGAAGGGAAAATAATTCAGCGATTTAAATTAAAGAAGAAAAAATGCAAACAAAAAGCCGAGATTGAGAGCACGCTGAGTCAGGAAATGAATAATTAAGAACAATTTGTAACTTTTGACACTGAAACTTTTGAGGACACGCCCTGGCCGCTGCAAAAAATACAAATCGAAAAGATATGAAATAGAAATGCTTGACGTTTACAAAAAATCACGATTTTGCCGTGAGAAGGAAGGCAAAGAAATACAAACTCATTATTAGATTCCCAAACATGAATGTAGGTAACTGTCCTTCTGTTTTCAAATAATTGATTTCCAGGATAAATCGCTTAAAATGTGAAGTTTAATTTCCGAATACCTTTAACATTAAACAGTCGGTGCATTAGGCATCATTTTTAGTTTTCAGCAGTGTGACCTGCTTTCAGACACGATTGCAGTAATTTCACCTCCAGTACGATCCGGAACATATAGGCAGACGAAAGAGGTATTTCACTGTCGCTGATTTTTTAAAAACTCCAGGGAGATTCGTGAACAATTTTGGGCTTCCGAACAGGGGAAAAAAAACCAACAAAACAACAACAACCCAACAACAAAAAACCCCCAACAAACCCAAACCCAAAACCAATAACATTTGATTCGTTTCCTGAAGTCCATTTCTAGAGCTACAGACCTGGACATTAGTAAGCAATTAAAACAAATGCGGGCGCAGGCTCCTGACACACAGACAACCAGCAACACACGATCGGTACGGCAGCGGCACGACTGGATATGTGTATATACAGATGCCGGCGCTTATATGCAGATAAATACATATAAATATCTGACTGCTGTGATAGAATAACACCTTAGAAAACCACGGGGAAGAGCAAAACAAACTCGTATGAAAAATATCCGGATTGCAATAATTTGAATTATTAATTTTTAATCTTTTTGCATCAGTTGCCTTTTAATACTTTGTAATGCGAGTTATAATAGGTGCTTTGAATTATTTATCATGGAGTTGCCAAAGAAATTGCTGTCTTGTAACTTTAGAGGCAACATGTGCAGAAGGGGTTCCGAACAAATGAAGGAAGCACAGATAAACATATACCCGCGGGTTTTAGTGGAGGAAGACAAATATTCCCCCTCTCCTCTGAAACCCTAAATACGTTTTTAGAAAAGACTAACAAAAGAATGCAACAGATAACCCCGGTTCACCGGCGAACGACGAGGAAGCCTGCCGGCGCCCCGGCCGATGCGGCTGGGAGGGAATGTGTGAAGGTGTTACTGAAGGGGTGGGGGAGATGGAAAAAACTCTATTTGTGCGACAGGACTTGGATCGATCGCAGGGCAATGAGAGTTTCCACTAAGTTCAGAGCCAATAAGTCAGTGTCAGAAGCAGGGGAGAAAAAAACCTCAGTGAAAATACAAACAGATCATTTTTCAGCAAACTGCAAAACGAACTAAGATCTCTTGGTGAGGAAGATACAGGAGGTTAGGGTTGTGTGAAAGGAAAGCTTTAATACAGTGTGCACTCCACAGCTATATCAGCTGGATATTCCGGAGATAGAGACACTGAGGTAGCAGCGCCAGCGAAGCTATACCGCCTGCGAGTGGGCTCTCCCCACGCCCAGGCAAAGTCGAACTGCTCCCCGCTCTAACGCAGACGTTTGATTCACAACCAACCGTCTTACTGCGTCCTAAAAGGAGATATTTCCCTTTATCCCTGTCACTGCGTTCCTCCTGCCTACGCTTAGCAGGTGCATACTTATTTTTTTTCCTCCAAGTTATTTCTCGAAACGAAGAAAGATAGATCGGAAAAAAATCCATCCTAGCAGTTCTACATGAGAGAGAGAGGGGTTTTGCCTGTAAAGTGGGGAACAGAAGAAAACACAGCATTTCAAATTCTCCCTAAATTAGATTTGTGTGGTGGAAAAAAACGCACGGACCTGTGCTAGTCTGTCAGATTTTTTTTTCCTGAAGAATTTTTCCTGTAAAGATGAAAAGCTGATGAGAGAGAGGGTCTGTCTATAAAGGAACACCGGCCCCGGGACCCAAAATATTTTCTTTTTCTCCCACTCCGTCTCCTTCCATTTCCTACCCTTTCTCTTTTTCTCTCTGAATCCCTGCAACTGCCATCCTAAAATAACGGGAGAGGACGGCTAGCATGGGGGACATGCCGCGGGGTGAGGGAGGGCGGAGTTCGGGAGGAACTGTAATTGACAATGTGATAGAAAATCCTGGAAAGAAAATGAGAGAAAAAACCCGGGAGTAAAGAGAAGGGGGACTGCGGCAGAGTCCGCTCGGAGCCGCCAAGAGGTCGAGCTCTGGAGTTTGGGAGTGCATCGCTGCCCAACTCTGGGGAGAGGAGCGGGCGTGGGCACTGCCTCTGTCTTCGGCCCACCACAATGGCCCTGAGAAGCCACCGCTCCGGCATCCCGGTCGGGATCGCAGGAGGGAGAGCGGCTCTCCGGCCCAGAGACAGAAGGCGGCGTACGGGAAGCTGAAGGGCAGTCCCCCTCCGGCTCGGGAAAATTCACTCTGCCTTCTCATTCCTTTCCATCTTTCCTTCTCTTTGCCATTATCTTGCTTTGTTTCTTAGTTCTTTTTCTTCTGCCGTCTTTTTTCCTTTCTCTCTTTCTTTCTTTCTTTTCTTTCTTTCCTTTCTTTCTTTCTTTCTTTCTTTCTTTCTTTCTTTCTTTCTTTCTTTCTTTCTTTCTTTCTTTC